>NW_004624749.1:12848017-12876907 GCF_000247695.1 Heterocephalus glaber
TGATGAATGTCATTATATTGTATACAAAATGTACCAATAAAATTAATTAAAAAAAAAAGAAAAGGAAAAGCAGTTCTTCCGTGCTTTCCAGAGAGAAAATCTTATCCCTTGGTTTGGTTTCACACTACCAATTTAGGACTCAGGCTAAGGCTCCAATTGTGGTCATACATCTTTGGGCAGGCATCACCCCAATCCTCTGTGTCACCCTCATCCTGGTTGAAGCAGATGTTTGTGGGTAGCTCAGCAAGATCATAGTAGGGGATGAGGAATGGGGTGGGTGGAGGTCTGTGCAGAAGACACACTGAGTTACTCCTCTGACTTGGGTGTTGGAGCAGCCAGCCACCCCCTTCTGTCCTTCTGATCAAATATGCTTCCACACCCCATCGGATCCTTTATTTTCCCCTTACCAGCTACTTGCTTCCTGCAGCCCAAGACTATAGGGCAAGTCATCACCTGTCCTTAGTGACTGTTACAGCTTCTGAGACATCAAGTCAAGGTTACAGGTACTCACGGTCTCACTGAAAGCTGGTAGGAGCTGTGGTGGTGCGTTACCTGTGGAAGTACATACAAGAAAACTTTCTAGTCCATCAAAAAACTTCCTTCCTCCGGTTATATTTGGTGTGCTTGGTTGAGTTCTGGGAGGGTCTAGCTCTCCCCACTCAAATCATCTGACCTGTTCCATTTTAGAAGCAGATTATTTTTCTCTTCTAGGCCAAGGACGTCTAGTGCAGAGGAATGGAGAGTTATCAGGGAAGGAAACTGGATCCAGATCAGGAGGAGAACAGCCCTTGGAGGGTCAATTTTAGTCTTTAGCTCAGATCCAGGAATAGAAATCCAAGCATTTTGAACATTTTAATGCAAAGGATTAAATAAATATATATAAATAATTCACAAATATATTCTTCCTTTAAAAATTCAAACATAAGTAAAGCTAAAGTTCCTGGTGATGTACCCCCCTCAACCCTACTTAACCCGAAGTCTCACTATTTTTAGTCTGGTCAATACCTTTCCAGAGCTGTACGCCTTCGCAGGCCCTTAGAAGCACAGAGTTATGCACTGAACATGTGCAATGGTTTTTAAAATGTAAATGTCATTGCTCTGTACTTCTTTCTGTATAATTTATCCTTTTTTCTTTATGATTTACCTGGGTATCTTTCCATTTCAGCACCATTTCCTTTCTATTTAACTTACCATGGTTTGTTTTACCTTTTCCTTACCACTGACAGGTTGTTTCCAGCTCATTTTGTTAAATATTTATAAACAATACATTCATAAACATCCCCCAGCTTGTTTCTTTAGGGGGTTACAAGAGTGGAATAGATGAGTCATAGTGCATTAAAAAAAAACTAAACACTGCCAATTTTTTCTCCACAACAGCTGTACCAATTTGACCTCACAGAAATGATTAGGAATCTGACTTCCTCACAGGGTGAGATGCTTTTACAAGTTGTCATTCTTCTTGGTCTGTCATCCTGTTTGGGCCAGAAAGGGGAAGTGGAACTGTATCACTTAACCATGGAAAGGGAGCCATTTCCCCAGCTGGGGCTATAGGGCCACCTCTGCTTTCTTTGCAGACTGGCTGCCTGCCTCCCCCCAGCTCTATTCAGTATTGTAGAATGGGTGCTGCTTGGGTGCTCACTCCTAACAGTCATCCTGTCTTTTGTATCGCCTTTCTGAAGTTAGGAGTACAGGCCCTGCCATTGTCTGCTCATCTTGGAGGGCAAGAGACAAGGAAAAGAGGGATTAGGAGTGAGTTAATCAACAGCTGCTTTCTTACAATAAATCATATGCATTTTATTTTTTGCAAAAGGCTTTAAATTACCACTATTTTATTTCTCAGTAGGTAATACACCAACATGATCTTAAAAAAATCAAACTATATAAAAAGCGTATGAAGAAAAGTCTTGCTTCTATCCCTGTCCTAATATATTTCCCAGCCCTCTACAGTGACTTTATTCATTTCTTGTGTGTGTTAGTTTTTTAGATCAAACACAAGCACAATGGATTATGTTGTCTTCCTCCTTAACCTTTGTTACATAAAAGTTAGTTCATCTTAAATGTTGTGCCTTGTTCCTTTTTTAGTTACTAGCATGTCTTGGAGAGAATTGCATATCAATACAGAGCTCTTTCTCATTCTTTTTAAAATTTTAATAATATATTTTATTAACCTCATGCCTCTAAATTATCATCATATCAACATAGAATCAATACAAAGATTAACAAGGAGATATTTTTACCTTTTTGGTATTGTGTTAGAAATCAAGTGTATATTTTACATTTGGAGCACAAGTTTAATTCTGATTAGATACGTTTTGAATCTTTTTTAGCCGATGTGGCTAGTAGCTACCATGTAACTATTTCTTCTTACCAGAGTCTCATTCTTTTTAATAGTTACATAGTATTCCATGTCCCACCATCATTTAACCAGTCTCCTGTTGAGCATTTATAATTTTTTCTATTACTGATGTTGTGCAATGAATAATTTTGATCATATGTCATTTCACATGGGTTATATTCATCTGTAGGATAAATCCCCAGAAGTGAAATTACTGGGCCAAAAGGGAAGTGCATTTGTGATTTTCATAGTTATTATCAACATTTTCTATATAGAAGTCATACCAATTTATTTTCCCATGTGTAATGTTTGTTTTCCCCACAGTTTCACTAACAGGGTGTGTTAAGTTTTTTGATTTTTGTTGATCAGATAAGAGAACATAGTTATCTCAAAGTGCTTTCTCTTTGACCTTCTTGTTATGAGTAATATTAAGCATTGTTTACCCAGTCCAGGATCCAACAGCAGTTCTTTTTCTGTCAACCGTAGGTTAGTATCCTTTGCCTACTGTTTTGTTGGATTTTTGCTCCTATTTTTCTAATGTTTTGAGGAGGTTCTTGATATGCTCAGCAAATTACCCCTTTACCTGGGATAGGAGTTGCAAATGTTTCCCCTGGTTTGTTTTGTGTTTTCATGTTGCCTCTGTGACTTCTGCAATCCTGAATTTACTTTTTGCATTGTTCATTCTCGTGCCTCCATGCGTGTGTTTACAACTGGTCCCTTTATCTGGGGTGCCCTTTCTCTATTTTTCTATTTGGGGAGATTCCACTTGTCCCTGTCGGCCTGACTCATGGTGCTCTACTTTTTGAAAATTAAGAAAAATTTTTTCAGATCATTTTCCCTATTAGTACATGTTTATAGTACATAATGTTTACATTCTTTGTGAGGGGTTGGTACTGGTACATATACATCTTAATTCCTTTTCTCATTCCCTTTTCCTCCCCTTCCTCTCCTTCCATCTCTTGATTTCTTTCCTTCTCTTTTGAGAAAGATCTATTTCCCTTCTTCCTATTATCTATCATTTATTTTGCTCTTTATTTATACTTTGAATTTCTCATATAAGAGAAGTCATGTGATATTTAAGTTTATGTGTCTGATTTATTGTACTTAACATTATAGTCTCAAGGTGCATCTATTTTCCTACAAATGATGTAAGTTTATTCTTCTTTAAAGCAGACTAGTATTCCATTGTGTGTATGCTGCTCTCCTTGACCCTTTCTCCCTCCTACCTGAGCTTGTGACTCCTTTCTGGCAACTCCTTTCATACTTTATCTGGCCTCTGCTTGACATATAACCTTCTTTTTGTTTGTGGACATCTCCCCTAACTGGGAACTCTTTACATTTCTTACCTTTGTGCTCTTAGCCCCTAGTACATAGTATTTTCTTAATGGATGTCTGTGGAATAAATGGACAGAAAAATCACTGCATGTTACCAGTGACCCTTACTCCCTATACCGCTTCAGCTGATCTAGTTTTTCAGATGAATCTTGTGCACTTTTGCTGAAAAATGGAAATGAAGAGAATGGGTGAAGGGACTGCTTTTGCAGCCAGGCATATATCTAGGTTCTGTGCAGCATTCAGCAGTGAGGAGGGGCTGCTACCCCTTCAACAAGAACTCCAATGGTTGGGCTGGGAATTTAGCTCAGTGGTGCTGTGCCTATCTGGCAAGCACAAGGTCCTGAGTTTGATTCCTGATACCAGAAAAAAACTCTCATGATCTCCTTTATCTTTACTTTTCTGTGTCAAATCCAAGAAAAGTCAATAACAGGGGCAAAACATTCTTTGTTTTAAGTGAATTTTATTTCAGAACTATTCAGAACAGTGTGATCATACTTCTTTGACTCCTCAATATTCCCACCTACATAATCTGAACTTATCTATTTTCAGTCTTAATGAAAACTTGATGTAGACCATGTACCAGTCCAAATTACATTCATTCCATAAATATTAAAGACTAGGGTCTTTCACAGGGACTGCTGTCCTTGTCCTCCTTGAATTAAATAGATCAATCAATCAATAAATAAATAAATAGGAAAGTGGTTGCTCATCAGGAGCTGGGAGTGAAAGACAGAGGGAGACTTTGAACAGGATGTGCTAGAGTTTCCATTAGGCTGGTTTGAAGGAAGCAGGACAGGTGAGGGGGAGAGGAGAGAGCACTTGCCCCAGCTGGTGGCAAAAGGACTCCTTAGCATGCACTTAGGGAAGACAGCTGGGTGTCAGTGGGTAACAGTCAAATCCAGCCTTCAGTTGTGCTCAAACCCTCTTATTCCAGCCCTGAGGGTCAAGGCTACATTCACCAGATGTGGACCCACTAGGTGTGGTACTCCTTAGGAAGACATGAATTCCATGCTGAAGTCAGTTATGTCCTGGCCACCATGGTTATTTCCCAGGAAGACAGGCATGTGTTCTGCTTGAGAGGTGCTGATGTACCAGTTGGGGTACTGAGCAGACTCAAATTCCACCGTGCTTTTGCCATCTATCTTGTTGAAGACGAATCGCTTTTCCATCTTCTTCTTTGGGTACTGTTTGGGGTCTACACTCTGCAGCAAAAGAGAAATAAGAATTTTCATGAGGGAAGGGATAAAGATTACAGTAGAGATAATGTTGGGGCTGGCTAGAGAGGAAACTGATGGGGAGGTTGTGGTACTAGGGACTGACCTCCCGAGTTGTCTTTGGGACCCCACATAGTCACTGAAGAGCCCTTTGTCTTTTCTGAATCTAAGGACCAATACTGGGGAACAGCATGTAGGTGCAAATTAAAAGAAGAAAAGTAAAAATTAGGCTGAAGCTTCTAGGAGTACCTAGTTTCCAGGTACTTTTGCTATAGTTTTTCTATGGTCCTGGCTAGAATGTCATCAGTATGACAATAAAGTTTTTGCTAGGAAAGCTGCAGGTGGTGGTGATGCAATTTTGGAAGTGGAGTGGAGATTAATGACAGGTTCCTTTAACTGATTAATTTCTTAAATTGTCATCAGTCAAACAAGGGAACTCCAAAAGGTTTATTCTTGTAGCCTTAACATTGCATGATCTATTGGAGTGGGAACAATGGCAAAACATGATAACAGTGGCAAAATGGTTTAGTTTTCTGCAGTAGGAGTGAAATTTGTGTGCACTTAAAATTTATGTTAAATCCATTTTACATTTATGCAAAATTGCAAAGCAGACGTGCTCTCAGATTGTCCAGGGGTGCAGGTGGGGCACAGGTGATTGTTGGGGAAGTAAATGATGGTGGAGGGTGCTTCAGAGGAGGCTGAGAAGGGTTTCCTTCTTGGTATTTGCTTACCTCAAGCTGTAGGACAGGTTTATCATCTTTCATCACACAGGACAGGTACAGATTCTTTCCCTTGAGGCCCAAAGCAACAGGGATTTTGTCATCTCTTCTTTCTCCTTGTACAAAGCTCATGGAGAACACCACTGCAGAAAGGAGAGGGATCTTGTGGTCAAGGACACAGCATTGCCAGGTGAGCCCAACCGCTGGACTCTACATACAGAACTCAGACAATTTTAGCATCCCCTATGAGAAACCACAGTGAGGCCCATTTGGCCCCACAGATAGGATCAATGGCTTCTCATGGATAATAGCTGAGTTAGTGGGTTGATCGATGCAGGGGGCCAGGAAAGAGTTAAAAGCTGTATTTCCAAAGGAAATCAGGCACCAGAGGTGTTTCAGGAACACAGCAGCAAGTGGGAAAGAACTGGGAGAGGAGTGGTGTGGCTGGAGAATGTGGTTCCAAAAAAGAGACACTTAATTTGATCTTTCATGGTCATAGCAGTCTCAGTTGGAGGCCTGGGGCCGCTCTCATTACTCAGTTTTAAAGAAATAGTATTATCCTTGCCTGGCTAGAAGTAGAAAGCTTTGATCCAAAGGATGTTGCCTGCCAAGGTTAGCAGCTTTAGGGGAGAACATGCTGCTGCTGTCCTCAGCTCCCTTACTCATCCACAGTGGCACAATGCCAGGGCGATCCCTACAGCTAATGGTAGCCTCATCACATTTGAAACATGTGCCAGTTACAGCAGAGAGATATATTTCCTGATGGTTAATAAACTTCCCTGCAAGGAACCATGGTGGTATTGGGCAGGAAGCGTGTTAGGGTTGGGAGTGGGGTTGGACCCATTATCTTTTCACTGTTTTCATTTTCAGCCTCAACAACAGGAAAAAGGAACCCACAGGCAGTTAGGGCCTGTCCATCAAATGACCCCATACTATCCCTATGTGACTTGGAGGACCGTGGTCCTGGGAGTGCTGGAACAGCCTAATTCTCCCAGTCACACCTTCTGCTAACAAATGAACATGCCAAAACATTCAAAGTAATAGAATGGACCAAAAATGATATGTTCATGTGCTCTTATTTATGTTTATTTTCATTTGTATTAATAATTTGCTTTAGTGGTTTCTTTGCTCAAAACATACAGAATTAGCAAGCCATCTGGAGGCCAGGAAGGGAAACCAAAATGTGCCCAGTTACCTTGCCGGTTCAGATTCTCTCCGTTGAGATGAAGGGCTTTCAGTTCACATGGGTCAGACAACACCAGGTGTTTATGTTGTGTATCCTGGAGTCTGCAGTTCCGTGTTAGGACGGGTGCATCACACTCATACTTGTCATCCCACGTGTCACAGATGATGGGTTCTGGAATTTGGAACACACATGTTATGAGGGCAGAAAATTAGAAGAGCAAGCCTAGTGATATAAAGCAAGAGAGTTGGGTTTCTTGGAGGACATCGGAATATGTATAGTCAAAGTTGGATTTGAACACTAGTGGGGAGGAATTTGGGAGCTGAGTGGGCAAGAACACTGGATCTGGCACTGTGAAACCTGGGTGCAAGCTTCACCACTATTATCACTCACCATGGACTTGTAATCCAGGTACTTATTGTATAACACTAGACCAACATGGAGGTGGTGAGATTAAATAAAAGCATTCTGAAAATAAGTGAATTGCACATGTAAGTAGTTACCTTTAAGAAAACTTTTAGTTAAAGAGATGGTTAATTTGTTATTTATTTATTTATTTTTTTTTTGGCTTCTTTGTTTTCTTACCACTAGGCTTTCTACCTTTAAAGGGCTTCAAAAGGAGGGTAGCTGGCCATTGAGTGACAGACTGAGAAGCACCTGAGTGAAGATCTACCATCTACTCTCAGGTCTCATTCAATACCTTCTTCAAAGATGAAGGGAAAGAAGGTTCTCAGGTCATTATCCTGGAAGGTCCATGGGCAAGGAACTAGTTCCTTCCTCAGCTTCTCCACAGCCACAATGAGTGACACCACCTGCTGGAAACTCTTCTTGAAGTGCTGGTGGGAGATTTGTAGCTCGATGCCCTCATCCAGAGAGCAGAGGTCCAGGTCTTGGAAGCAATGCTGTGGAGAAACCAAGGCAGTGGTTAGGCCAGCAAGCTGCTTCATGGACATCACAGAACAGGAGGGGCTCTTAGCCATAATGGGGCTTTTAATGTTGATAATCCCTGCATCCCTGAAGCCCAGAGATGTTAAGTGGCTTACCCAAGGGCACCTGGCAACCAGAATGTGGGCTTCTTGAATCTGATATGCTATTTTAGAACATATTCCATTTCCCCATTATCTTTCTTACATCACCATATACTTACACCTTCTTTTTTTTTTTTTTTTTGGGTACCGGGTATTGAATTCAAGACATTGCACTTGCAAGGCAGGTGGTGGAACCACTGAGCTAAATCCCCGGCCCTATACCTTCTTAACTCTATATCATTTTTTTTATCTCTATAACTTTAACATTATGCATTTAATTTTTTATGACAATAATGATCATGACATTTTCTATTCATCTATGCTTGCTGAATAAGTTCTCAATTGTTCTACACATGTCCTTTCCTTATGGACATTCTGCAAATACTGTATGCAAATACTATATGGTTACTACTTGTGAAATATAGTCACTTTCTTGTGAGAAACTCTATATGCAGGTCTAAGTAAAGTTGCCTTGGGCAATGATAATGGCTCCAAAGCTCAAAGGATGGTGACAGAGACCTAGCAGCATAGAGAAAAGTTGAGCAGGAGAGAAGTCCTCATTCAGAGCAGAGGGTCCTGATGAGAGCTAGGCCCTGGAAGAGATAGTGGTAATTAACCAATTAACTGGTCTTAAAAATAAATATGTTTTCAACAAGACAGAGGACTGTCATGAAGATAAGGGAGTCTGTAATGAATAAAAAAAAGAGAAAAGTAGCTGCCTATTAATCCATATAACTAATCCAACTGGGTGGGTGGATGGCCCCACCACCTAGGAAAGTTACCAGGCATCCTAAAAAAAAAGGACAGCTGGAATGTCACCATGGATCTCTGTAGGGTTGAGTCTGAAAAATGCCCATGTTTTAGGATAGACTTAGATACCACTGAAATATTTCAGAACTGAAGGTTGCAGTATGCTAAGATCTCAGAGATTATTTAGTTCATGCTCTGTATATTTCAAATCAGGCCAAATGACTTGTTAAACATCAAACAGCAAGTGAACATTTTTGTTTCAGCTCCCAATTCATCTTTTGGCTTATATCATCTATGTCTTGTCGTAAGTACATCCCAGGGAACAAAAAACTGTTCTACCCTAAAGGGGGTAGACATATATCAGTTCTCAAGGTCACCCTTTCTGGGTTGCAGAGTTTGGGCTAGATGATTGGAGTAGGCTGAACCCATCTTCTATGAGGAGGATCAAATTTGTGTTGAAGACTTGGCTGTCTTCCTAGTAAAAGGCAGCATGACCAAGCCTTAGCCAGGGATTATGGTGCAATGGGAAGTGCATGGTGGCCAGCAGCATGGGGTGCAGCCTACATCTGTCTCACCTGAAGAGGAGAAAGTCATTCCACACAGACTAGTCCTGGGAATGACACAGACTAGACCCCTTTCTTTGAGCTTTCCTGTGTCAGACACCCTCTATGGGTAGGGAGTAAAGTCCAGAGTCTCACCTTCATCTGTTTGGGGCCATCGACCTCAAAGAACATTTCATTCTCATCACTGTAATAAAAACAGACACATGGCTCAATGATATCTCCTAAACAAGTTTGTCTTTCCTTCTATACACATGGATCTTCACCATTTGTAAAACTGTAAACATCATTCTATCAAGTTCCATGGTGATATACAAAAGAATAGTCTAGAGGACAGATTCTGAGCTAGACAAGTAGCATTCCAGGTGCTCTGTGTTGGACCCTGAGACCTAAACCCTAGGCCTGTAGACTGCTAAAATCTGAGCTCTTTTTTTCACTCAAGTCAAACTTTGCAAAGGAGTCCTATGGATCATCTACTTGGTGTCTTCTACTCCCTTGTCATTTATAGGAAGCCCCCACAGCAACATCTGGATGGGTTTGAGGTCCCAAAGTTAGACTTAGAGTAGGGAGTGAGTCATTAAATAAGGTTAACTTGAACACTGCTTGCCACTGAAAGAGGCAGTTTGGGACAAATCTGACCTCTAAGTACAGATAATCCTCCATTCTTGAAAGGGGAGCCCTGTGCACATTACTAGTTTCAGTCTCGCCACTGACCTGTGGTAAGCTGTCACTTCATTGCTGAATTCAGGAACTGCTGCCATAGCTGCCTCAGAGACCTGTGTAAAAGAGAAGAAAGTGAGTGACTGCTTGAAGCATCGCTGTCCCTGAGGGCTGCCTTCATTTGTGAGTTTCCCTTGGCATCTGATACATGAAATGATCTGAGAAAATGAGTGAATGCCTGAAAGAGCCATCCTTTGGGTCTAACGGAAAGCATTTGCAGAACCAAATCCAAACATATATTGCTAGGAGATCCAGAGCCAAGACTTGGACATTTATTTCTCAGACGTCAGCTGCTAGATAAGCAATATTAATACCCAGAATATGTTATAAGTCATAGCATTGCAATATATCTGGCATTTTTGCAAAAAGCCCAGTTCTCAAGCAGAGAGAGAAGGCATGAGGTAGGGGTGGAGATGGGGAAGAGATCTTCAGAACCTAGTTGTAAGTAAGAGTTAAAAGTCATACTTGAGCAATGAAGATCCACTGGAGAGAAGTTCAGATCAGTCTTCTATGCCTTGCACCCCGAAGGAATGTGTGTTCTGCCAGTTTCTCCCTTACTCTTGTATGTCCCTTAAAAGCAGAAGTGAAGAGCTGAGAAATTTCCCCGTTGGTTAACTGATGTCACAACCAAGTAAAAGGCATGGAATGGAGGAAGGGGATTGGTGGGAAATTCTGGGGGAAGGGGCTAATTCGCTGCAACAACTCCCTAGTCCCTGGAAGAGCAAGGGGTAGCAAACTGTGAAACATTTTGCAAATGTGTCATTATGCAAATAGTCATTGTTTTTCTTATGCCCACTGGGCAGATGATGTCAATGTTAAAATACTGGATTTTCCTGGGTTGGAAAAATGTTAATTTAGGATCTGTGCAACAAGTGGGGGACACACAGATATACGTGCACAGACACATTTTCTTGTACTTAAATTTAGAACCTTTCCACTTGAAGGCGGATAAATGGGTATAAGGAAGTGACAACTGCCCTCCTTGTCTGAATTGAGAATGCTATTCTGTGAAGATTAGAGCTCTGTCAATTGCAGGAGCCTCTGGAGAGACACTTGGCCTCCTTTGGATGGAGCAGGATACACACTGCATGCAGGATGCAGGCTCCTGGCATGGCTGGGAGAATCCTACACACAAACTCATGCAACCTTGTGAGGCTATGTGCCAGTACTTCAGCCAGTCTAATTTTAGCACATCAGTGCTGGATGACCAGTGCCATAGCTTGAATGAAGTCTTATTGTGAAAAGGTGGTAAATAAGACAAGTGTTCATGATTTCATTTGCTTTTTAAAATGTAGTAGACATGCTCTCTGCTTGAAAAAATTTTTTTAATAAAAAAAAATTTTAATGAATTCTTGGTTCTATAAGAAGATCAAGCAGGGAAATGCTGCCTGTTTTTAATGTGAAGCATTACCAGACTCTGTTTAACCCAGAGACCAGCAGAGTGCCTGACCCATGGTACTGCCCCATGGTAGCTCTTCATTAGTAGAATAAATGAGTGACCAGGTCATAACTGGTGTGGGGATAAGAGCACATCCTGGTTTATTGCACTCATTACAGCATTGAATTGAAACCTGGCTCACTTTTTTTATTCCCTTGGAAGGCTGTGAACTCTTTTACCATTAAGTTTAGCATAATGTGAATATAGGCAGGAAGGCTTTGCTACCTGAATGAGGGGGCAGGGATTGGACAGTGTTTTCATTCAAATAGGCAGGTGCCTACAATGTGCCAGGTACTGTGTTTGTCCTGCATTATCCAAGAGAGATAGCCCTTGAGTTTGACAGAGGAGAATATTTGAGGTATGAATAAAATAGGCTCTACTTTGGGACAGGGATATCTTCATGGACCTCCTCATCAAGCAGCTGTCTGATTCTCAGCTTGGCTCTTAGTACCTTGACATCGGGAAGGCAGACATAAGAATCCCATCTTTGGTAAGCTATATGTTCTGTTGGAAATCTAAAAGGTATTCATTGCATCTGTTTCTTGGGAGTTTGGTAAACAATAATAAATTCTGAACAATAAGCCCTTATAAAATTAAGTGTCTGGTCCTACAGACACTGCAGAGGCCCTGTCTGAGTTGCCTCATGAACTCTTCTGTTTTCTCTCCACAGCATTCACTCGAAAATTCATCACTTGTTTCCATTCTCTATGCAGGGACTGATACCTTCCTCAAATCCTATGAGTAGTGCCCAGCAGACCTCATGGTCTGATGGCCCTGTGGGCTGTCATGACAGAATACAAAGATGTCTGTTAATTACAAGGTGAGCAAAGGCAGATAAAAGGCAGTGACAGGAAGGGAGGATGTATGCAAGGGACTTGGGCATCAGCTCTTATTTAATCAATTCTGGAACTTGGAATACAGGTCAGGAGCCTTGCGTACTTACACTTTGACATCTTCTAGCTGTAGAATTCCAGGACCTCAGAATAGGGCAGCTGAAAGGAACCCTAGTGAGCCTGGTAGGACCTAGTGGGATGAAGACAAATTGCTGTTTGCATGTGAATAGGAGATGAAGATACAGGGCCAGGAGATATGAAACAACTTATCCAATATTACAGTATAGATGGAGGGATGAATGGATTCTTTCTGCCTGGGGGAAATTTTGGAATGCCCTTTGACGTAACAGTCTCTGCAGTTCTGCCATGTCTCATCTTGACCCTGTGGCCATCTACCACCCTGTTCATTTCAGGAAGTAAAACCTCTTGTTGTACCAAACAGGCAGATTGCACAATGCATGTATCAAGCCCTGTCTCTCCAAGAAGACAGCTCAAGCCACAGAACTTCCTTCCAGTGGCCAGAGAGTAGAAAACAACTCACTATAGAAATAGCTGCACTAAGGTTGGAGAGTGCAAGAGTGACAGTGATGTAAACAGCAACGTAGACCCAAGGAACTAGAACAAGCAGAAGTGGGGAGTTGGCAATGACAGGATGTCGTGAGGAGCTCCAGCTTTTGGGAAATTTTCAGCTCTTGAGTCACTTAAGCCCTTCTTAGCTGTAAGTTCCCCTCTGCCCTGTCACGTTGTTCCACCAAGACAAGATGCAGGCATTTATTCAAAGCAGCAGATGCCTTGGTACCATCTTATGTCTGATCTTGGGCTTCCTAGCCTGTTGTCAAGGGTGGTCACCACATTAGTCATCAATCATTCTGTACAAGAAGCAAGAGAAACAATCATGGGTTGATTCTTAAAATATCACGTGTTCACATAGTGATGTCTCTTCTCTACAGTGGGGCATTTCTTCTTTTTTCACTTTTTTGTGGTTCATCTTTTTTTTTTCTCATTAAGTTTATTGGTACATTTTAGGTATACAATACAGTTATATTCATTGTTGAGATCTTGTACCTTTACATGATATATTTTGGTTCTTATTTTTTTCCCCTTCCCCTGCGCTCCCCTCACTCCCTCCAGGCTTCCCTATTTACAGACTTTGTTTACATTTTTTACTTTTATCATATTTTTTTCCCCTTCTTTCCTTTCCCCTATCCTTCCCACTTCCGCTACTCCTTTAGACCTTTTCTTCCTATTTCACATTATCAATTATACCATTTGAACCTTATTTACATTTTTAGTGTCTCACATCAGAGAAATTATTCGGTATTTATACATGTGTGTACTATTTATTTCACTTAAGACTATGGCCTCAATGTTCAAATCAAAATGGAGATACCTCAAAAAACTAGAATTAGAGGTCCCAGTTGACCCAGCTATCCCTCTGCTGGGTATCTTTCCAAAAGAATTAAAAGAATCATACCACAGTGATAAATGCGCACCTGTGTTCATAGTTTGTAATAGCTAAAACTTGGAAAGAGCCCAATTGTCCATCAGCTGGAGACTGGATAAAGAAGATGTGGTTTTTGCATAAAATGGAGTACTACTTAGCCATACAGAATGGTTAATCTTGATTGTCAGCTTGGTTGGCTTGAGAGATGCCTAGGAGATTAGTAAAACACACTTCTGGATGTGTCTGGGTGGATTATAGGGGCATGATCTTGAGGACTATGTCTGGTCCAAGGCCTCTTTCTGTCTGGCTCTTCTCCTCCTCTCTGCTTTCTGGATGGTATAAGTTCAGCATCTTTCCTCCACCAAGCCCTTCAGAGCCAGACAATCATGGACTGAAGCCTTTGAAACCATGACAAAAATAAATCTTTTCTCCTTTAAATTGTATATGTCAGGTATTTTGTCCTAGCAACAGAAATCTGACTAATATAGCTCTCTTGCTCAGAGCAGAGCTAAGCAATGACTGTTTCCACCATTTCCCCCAAACCTCATTTCATTCTTGGAGTTGATTTTCTAACATTGTTCTTAGGAGTCTGTCATTTTCCTCCCATCATTTTTATGGGCCCTTCTGCTATCTAAATGTGTCAACAATGTCTTATGTACCACATCCACCTCTGTAGACACTTCTCTTTCTTTCTTTCTTTCTTTCTTTCTTTCTTTCTTTCTTTCTTTCTTTCTTTCTTTCTTTCAGTTTCTGTGCTTGAGCAATATGATTTTCAGCGGTAAAACCTCTGTCTTTCTTCCTCTGGCATCATTTTTAGTGGGCCTGCCACCCTCTTGAACCCAGGTACTCAGAGTGGGGAGAGATAGGTTACAAGGGTCATTCCATTCTCTTCTCTGGTTTAGAATAAGGAGGGCTTAAATAAATGAGCAGGTGGCTGAGCCTGGTGAAGTTTATGGTCTCCAGTGGCTTATCCCTACTGGCCAAATTGTTATTCCACCTCTAAGAGGCCAGTAAAAATTTGTCCTTTTTTTGGACTAGCAGAAAAAGCCCTTGGGTGGGAAAGCCAGGTGACAGGTATTTCCACTTGGTATTTTTTAATCACTTTGCTTAATGGGTACAAGAGAGTGAACCATGAATGGAGAGCTCTGGTACTCTTTATCCCAGGGTTCGGGAAATATTTTCTGTTAAAGGATGAATAGTAAATGTGTTAGGTGCAACTGTTCTACTCTGCTCTTTCTTTTTTTCCAGAAAGGCAGTCATAAATATCATGTAACTCATTGGGCTTGGCTGTATTTGCCCTGCTGGTCACAGATCGCTTCCCACTGTCTCACGACTGTATTATACAATTTTTCCTGCATATAACATTCAGAAACAATACCTTTCTGTTTTTTAAAAGCTGCTCTTATCAAATACCTTCTAAATGGTAGGCATCCTTTTCTCATTATTTTAGTTAGTCTTCACAATAAACTACTTTTAAGATAGGCAGTACTGATCAATTTCATTGCAACAGCACAGCCTCAGTTTACTCACAGATGTGGCTAAGGAGAGTAATTTCATGAAGACTAATACAAATAGTAATGCTGGAACCATGACTCAAACATGTGCTAGGTGAGTCCAAACCAGGTTCTTCTTTCTCACTTTTAATTTTTCTGAGTATTTATTGTCCTGTCTGCATAGTACTCATCTGTGGATTTTGTCCTAATGACTCACTTGTATTTTAAACACCACTGGCCAGGCAGAAACACCTGTCTCAACTCTGCTTTTAAGTGTTTCCACATCATCCTTTTAAGATTGGAATAAGCTCCATTCCCTGACCTTTCTCCTTCCCCTTCCTGGGTGTGACATGCTGTGTGAATTCACTTCTTTCTCTCTCAGGGCAGCACTGAGACTTTCCAAATCTGAGTTTTTAGTAATTTTTCCTCCCTTTTTTGAGTTTCTTCCTTATTCCTCCTTACTTTCTCACCTGCAATTGGCAGCCCTGATGCTGGATTTCCTTTGTCCCCTTTCCTCATCCTTAATAGTTGTTATAGCACTGTTGAAAATAAAATCCTTTGAGATCTCTATCCTTGAAATAATTTGCTTCTTTCTTTGTGATGCTGAAAATTATGTTTTTCCACAAATTTATGATAAAATACTTTTCTCCTAAAATGTCTGCTGTGTCTATATTCTACTCCCTGGGCATTACATAATTGATGGTGATGTGGCCATTTCCTTCTAGGACGTTAATTTCACTTTTTTCAATCATTTCCTCTTTGTTGTCTGGAACTGAGTTTTCTATCTTCTGGGAGAGGAAGTTCTCAGTAAAACCACTCAGGGTTTGTGGGTGCTCTGGGAAAGTTTAGAACCCAGAATCCAGGTGGCTGATCCTCCCTAATTACTGACCAGTATGGGATGAGGGAGTTTGATTGTATGAAGATGTTAAAACTTCATGTAAAGTCAAAATTTTAATACTATAGATATTCTGAAGTCACTAGCCTCTGGCTTGGGGTTCTTGTCTTTCTCTGTTTTTAGAGGTTTAGAAAATCTACTAACACCTCATAGAAATATCTGACTATTGGCGTTGAACTCACTATATAGTTTAGGCTGGCCTTGAAATCACAGTGATCCTCCTGCCTCAGCTTTCCAAGTGCTGGGATTACAGGCATGTATCACCACACCCAGTTTTGATAATTGAGTTTTAAATAGTAAATCTTGGCCGCAGAGTGTTACCAGTAGATCAAGAATAAAGGGCTGTATGGTGGTCCTTTGACCCTCTGGGGTGATGGAGATTGAAGGGAATCTGCTTTGCCATGGGGTTCTAGAGCTGTCAAGTCCTGCATTCTAGGTATCGACAGAGAAATGAATATATTTAAGTTTGCCAAAAGATTCATAGTGAGTTACAACCATTTGCCAAATTTCATTAACTTTTAACCACAGGGATTGATTCCTGCCTGAGTAGTAGAGTTTATTAATCATGGTTGTCTTAGAAGTTGAATCCCTGTAGAATGTTAACAGATAACAATTATAAAGTTTCAAAAAACTTGAGGTCAGTGGAAATATAACATTTTAGCATAACAATCATGATGACATTATTATGTTTGAAACACATTTAAATTTCCATTTTAATATGAAATAACTTTTTAGTCAGTTACCTTTATCTAATTATAAAATATTAAATGGCATAAGGAAACTTTAACCTAACTTGCTATCTTTAACCATTCTCTATTACCAGAGTGACATTCAACTAGAATTACTTATTTATAGATGTACTTTACAGGTTATTAACCTCTAACCTTTTAATTTTTATAGTAACATTGCCTGGACTGCACAGTGTCTGGGTATCTCTAACTGTTGTAACATAATTGCATAACAATCACATAAACATAAGCATGAAAAGGTATTCACATCATCTGGCTGGCAATATCACACTGGATTGATATGCACATTTCATCACAAATAGTTAAACACAAGTAAGGGAAAGTCAGATTCTTGAGTCTAAAAAAATGTATTGCAATAAGTCACCAGTGTGATAAGAAGTTTTTCCAGTTTTGTATCTTTGAAGGCTTGCACACATGGGAAGCACAAATATAGAACTTAATATACCATGAGGTTGGCAATAATTGGTATCACAGCTATATAGAAATCTTTACATATATTTAGTTTCTACTCTTAGACAAATTTGAGACTCCTTTAACAGGTTTTATAAGGTGTAGCTGTATTGACAAGAATTAAAGATATATTTACAGCTCTGATACATTTTGGAAACAGTGTTAATGACTACAAATAGACTAACTACCCAACATATAAGTGTATATGATTTATGCAATAACAAAAGTGCTTGTTTAGTCAAAGCCAATAGATGTAAATCAACTTTAAATGTCAGGATCAAATTTAAACAAATGCCAAATTTTGATCATTTTATATGTTTGAGGTCTAAACATATATTGTATACAAGAGAGCACCTATTAGTTACTTTGTATATATTAAACTTATGTAGTCTTAGCTCTGTAAACTTAACTTTAAAACTTGGATTCACAGCATAGCTTGTTTTTAGATGTATGCACACATGTCCACACATGTTACATTATAAACTAAGATAATAGCTGTTTCTTTAATTAATCATGAACTGATTATTGAAAACATTTTATAGGTCAACATTCAAATATTCTTTAATTTTTAAAGCTCATATTTTAGTAACCAAATGTCTAACAATGAGAATAAAAGAACTTATTTTAGTAAAATATAGAACTTTTGTTTCAAATTTAGTTTTGTAAGTTTAACCAAGAGCATTTCAATATTTTTAGAAAATCATATTGTTTTAGACATAGAAAACTTAACCTTTTATTTATAGCCCAAAACAATTACTTTAGATGACTCATCATAATAGTTAAAACTTTTAAAAGTTACACATATCTTCAATCAAGAAAAAACTCTTAAATTATGGTACACAGATAATAATAGACATTGCATTTATAAGATTGATTTTTGACATCATCTTGGTTACCTAAGAACCTGGATGGGAATATGTCACCAACTTTAGAGACATTTTTACTCTTACCAACTAATTTAAATTAGCCTACTGTTGGGTTATATGAATCATAAGCATTTGAAATAATGTCTTTAGTATTTATTTTTCTATGAGCTAACTTAAGTAGAACTTTTGGAGGTAAATGTATAATTAAAAGTTAACACACAGAAACATACATATTAACCTAAATCATATTTAACCTTTATGTTACCAAACTTTAAGGCTTTGATTCCTGTGTGAGCCTTGAGCCTGTCAGTCTTTATCTGGTAATCTTTTAAATGAGATTGGCTACCCTGAAAACCTATATATATGGTATTTCCAATCTCAAAAAGAACAACAACAAAAAAAGAAAT
This sequence comes from Heterocephalus glaber, assembly GCF_000247695.1. Next base: position 12,866,437 of record NW_004624749.1, read on the forward strand.
TGTTGCGTTCAAAACAATATTTTTCTTAAATGAAGTAGCTGCAGGTGCTTTAACCAATTACTAACACATTAAGGAGACAGAATGGACAAACACACAAAACAATTATCCTTAAACCAGAGTGCATTCTCAGATATACTGGCCAAGTTACTATACTAGTCCTTTTACAGTTTTTAGATTCACAACTATAAACAGACTAGTCAGAACTTTTCCTATAGGTCATCAATTAGCAGAGATGTTTGTAATGAGTCAGAAAGCAAAAGACTTATTAAGAAGGTATCTAGGCTTTCTTATACCTGTGAAAGCAAAAGACTTAAGAAGGTATCTAGGCTGATGGTTAATCTTATTGGAACAGCTCTGTTTCTATTTAAAGCTGTTAATAAATTCATAAGGATCCCTAGGAATTTTTTTGTCCTATCAGTGAACTTATTTATGCTATAAAAACCACTTTTCCTCACAGAGCAGCACTCCTGAAGGGAGAGAGAAGTGAAAGTAGTTAATTTCCAATTCTGCCAAAGGGAAGAAAGGCTGATACATGTGGACTAAAACATTTACATTTGTTCTTCTAGAGTCTGAGGGTCAAATCCAGACCAGTTTTTAAGAATATGGCCCACAGATAAGTGAATATCAGCTTTACTCTGGAAAGGTCACAGAGAGGGAGCAATCTGGTCCCAGAATGCAGCAGTCACAGAGAAGAGAGCTGCTCTGGAGCATGAAGAGGACCAAATCCTAACCATCTCAAGGGCAGAAAGTCAACCAAGACCAAAAGCTTCTCCAGGATGATCTCCACTCCTTAGCAAAACATGCCTCCAAAGACCAAGGCTACTATGATTAACTGCAACCACATTGCCAAGCAGAAAACCAACAATCAAAGACCTTGAATGACTGCATTTTAACTTTTCTAGATAGAGTAAGAGAGAGGAGAAAGAAAATCATAAGACAGATTGGAGATTGTCCTTATAGTTTTGAGCTCATATATGAGTGTGCTTGAGCTTTTGTAAAAATATTGTTGATAGTTCCTTTACCCTGATAAATTTGTTCCATTTTAGCATAACTTGCTAGCTTGACTTTTGTTGCTTCAGCCTTCTCCTCTTCTTTTTCTATTTTTATTTTCCTTTTTTTGCCCTATTTTTCTTTTCTTTTTCTTTTTTTTGTAAAACAAGTCCAACTGGCACATAGCACTATAATTTTAGACACCCCCATCTGGCCACCTTTCTTGGTCCTCTAGGGCGTTGGAAGCAGATGGGAGCTTTCAGAAGGAGCTGAGGGAGGAGCAGGAAGTTTTTTTAGGGGAACTTTCTTTGAGTAGATTGAATAGCAACTCTGCAAAGATGCCAGATAGAAAGCTGTACAGCTTTTATAGCACCTAATGACTGTCTCAATTTTAGGCCCACGTGTTCCCAGTTCCCTACCTCCAGGCTGTCCTCCAGAGAAAACCATGGACATTGTTGTCCAATAACTACCAATAATTTAGTAAGTTTAGGTTCAGAAACTTAACATTCAGTTGTCTTTAAGAGACATTATAAATATTGCTTACATTGCTTTTCCTCTGTCCGTCTACTGGAATGTGAGGTTGGACATCCTTGTTTATTTTCCAGGCTTTGGAAGATAGGTCCTTGGTGTTGAGTTGCACCAACTTATTCTTCACACAGTGCACCACTGGTCACAGTTCATGACCAACTCCAAGAAGGCCTAGAGGGACTGCCATTCATTGAGACCCCTCCAAGTGAGTTTCATAAAGACACCCTTGAACGGAAGCTTCTGTGGCTTTTTATTGATAGAACCAGGAAGCAAAGATAAAGGACAAAAGAATGATGTCTCTGTAGGAATTTATGTAGGGGATAAGGGAAGATAGATAATGATCAGGGTAGTCTATTACTTGGTTGACCATAGGGACTAAGTAATAAATCAGAGTATAGGGAGGAAGAGGGCCGGAGCATTCATTCCTTAAGGCAGTGTGTTTTGGTTCTGTGGAGTTCCTTGAGATGCCTAACAGGTAGATGTCTACTTGAGTTGACTCGGGAGGTAGAAGGCTGCTCTAAGAGTAAACATCTTGAAGACAGGATGTTTTGCCAGATCAAGTAGAGTTGGACCTTACTGAGAAAACAAGAAAGCTCCTGAGGGGACAGTCAGATAAAATTATTCAGCCAAACTGTCACCATGCCTTGCTTGCCTGTCTTGCTACTAAAAACAAACATCTGTGCTCAGCAAAGCTCTATTGCCTTTGTTGTTCTTCAATAACTCTGGGAGTTTGAGTCATTTCAGGGCTCTACTCTATTACAATTAAGTCCCCTGGCTCCCCGACAAAGATATTCTGTCTCTAGCATCTTGTCTCTCTAATAGGGTTTGCTGGCCGGAACCCCACATGATTCTACTTGGGATTGTGGCCCTATAGGATATCTTAATCTCTAGTGATGTATTGAGGTTTTGACCTTATGGCTCTAAAAGTCCTTTATATCTGCATATCTATCTCATATGTACCTCTGGCCAGTGCCTCCACAATGCAAGGCCCATTGTTTCAAAATAGGTTCTCACAAGGGGTGATATTTGATATGCTTTATATAAAACTTTTGAAAAAGAACCTCAGTGGTGCATGCCTGTAATCCCAGCACTCAGGAGCTTGAGGCAGGAGGATCACTGTGAGTTCAAGGCTATCCTTGGCTGCATAGTGAGTTCAAGGCCAGCATGAATTACATAGTGAGACCCTGTTTCAAAACAAAAACAAAAACACAAACAAAACCAAAAGAAACAAACAAACAAAATTAGTAGAGATTTAAAAAATATTCTCCTTAGGATTTTAGTTAATATATAGGCCTCTTTTTCAAATAATATAGGTATTTAAGTAAAAAGTAGAAGCCCTCCATTCTCCACTTCTTCTTTCATTGGGTGAGACCTTTAACCAGAAATTATTTTCTCAGTCACTGCCATTCCAAGGGCCCATCCATGCATCCATTCCTCTCTTACTGCCAATGCTTTGAATAGTCTCTTTTAAGCACTGCCTGAATGCCTAGAATTTGTAGATTCCTCTCCATCCTTACCACTACATTGTCTTCCTCCTTTTTCATCAAGATCATTTAAATCATCTTCTAAGTGGGTCCCTTGATTACCATGGAAACTTCATCCATCCACTCCCCATTATACCAGGCATAGAATTTTCTCCAAAAAGCAAATATGGTGCCATCAAGCTCTTGCTCAAAACTCACATTAGTTCTCCACTTCCTGTGAGTAGTCCCAGCTCCTGGGCACATCATGCAAAGCCTTCCATGGAGTCCCCTTCTTTCCTCCCCTCTTCTTTCTGTACTCCAGCCTTCCTCAACTATTTGGAGTTTCTTGAGTGTCATATTCTTTCTAGCCTCAGTGCTTGTGTAGAGCCTCTTCTTTCTGCCCAGAAACTCCTTTTCCTCTTTGTTATTTGGTCACTCTTAGTCCTTCAAGACTCAGCTCATTTCATCTCCTCCATGACAGGACCCTTCACAAGGGGGAAAGTGTGTAACCAAGCACCCAGCCTGTGCTGTGTGTCTTCAACTCCCTTGACAAATCTGTCTCATTGTCCTTTATTTGCTGGTCTCCCTTCAGATTAATGTACCTTATGTCCCAGGGTTGAGATGACTTCTTTTCATCACCATGACTGGCTCCACATATGTTGGCTGAACAAATCAATAAAAGGTAGAAGCTATACTCATGGCTTCCATCTGGTGCTGGCATCCCCTGACAGGGAAGCATTTCTTTACAAAAGGCTATGTTTGGGTTAAAAGAGAGATTCGCTAAGGGTACAATGTCCCACTCAGAATGAACAGCTCAGTAAACATCTTGTTGATGTGGATACAGTCGGTGCAGCAGGAAGACTCCAACTGTCCCTAGCATGGAGTCATGGTTCTGGTTCTGATCAGAGGTGTTGACTCCTTGGAGAACAAGAAGAGAACAAAGGCACAGTGGAGGATACCTTACTTCCTTTGCTCCCCTAGCTTGAGTCAGTGTGTCTGTCTATGCCTGGGAATTTTGACCCTTTTCTGAAACTCTGGGATAGGGAGGCAACTGGAGCTGACATTCTGATCTGGTAAGGTTGGTGCTGTTGTCCTATAAGTAAGTAGTAGTAGAAATAGTAGGTAAACTTCCAAAGACATATTCCATTTCCTCCTTACAGCAATTTTGAAATGTGTCATGAGGGCTTTCCAAATTCCTCTTAGAATTCTAGAAAGCTAGGGGGTCAGGCTGATGGCATGCCAAGGAAAGTGACATAGAAGTAAATGACTTCTGTCATTCATTCATTCAGCACATCAAGCACCTACTTTGAGGGATATGTGTGTGTGTACACAGAGGAAGGGTAAGAATCCATGGAAGACAAGGTATAACTGTCCTCAAGAAGTTTTTGCCAATATGGCAAGTGCTACAGCAGGTATATAAAAGGTATATAAACAATTCCAGGGAGAAATCATCTGTCCCTTTCTTAACACACAGAGGAGAGGGAGAAATATAGCCTGGGTTTCAGATAGGCCCTTGTCAACTTATTCCTATCAGTCCCCTGGCCAGGTTGGGTGATCAAAATTGTTATGGAGACATCACATGGACCATCTCCATAGAAGTCCTCATTTGCTGCCTCCTGTCTTAAGTTGTGTTTCCTGTACTCTGGAAAATTTGATCCCTGAAATGTATTTTAGAGTCATTTAAGAATTCAGTGTCTTTGAGTGGGAGGATCGTATCCCTGGGTCCTGACTGGTGAACTATACTGCTGTAGCTGACTGGGCACACTTCCCTTCCTTCTCTCACTTCCACATGGGAGTCTGAAATTGTTTGCTTGGTCAAGACAATGACCTTCACAAGAGATTCTTGCTTCAAGGGGTTTCAAGCCATCTGAGACATGCTTGTCTCTCTGCCCAAGTTCTCCAGGTCAGTTGGTAACCAAGGAATGAGACTTTCTGGCAGCAGACTTCAGCACAGGTGCCCAACTTCCAGATCAGGTTCTTCCCACCCACACTGGGTATTCAGATGGAGAGAGGGCACAGCGATACACTGTGCCTTGGAGGAAATCAGGTCTTTGAAATTGCAGTGTCGGCAACATCAGTTGAATTTGTTCAGTCAGTCCTTTTACTAAGAATTGGTCTCCTGCCTGCTGTCTTCTTATAAATGACTTCATCAACAAAGGCACTAGTGTGGTGTGGCATGAGAGAAGATGGAGCAGAGGGGTAAGCTCTCAGTGTCTTCTCTAAACTCATATCACCCTTGCTGGCTTAGAGTTGACTGTATGCCACCAGATCACTTCGCTCTTATGTTGACCAAGATTCTCTGCTTGGCCAAGCTTTAGCCAGGACCCTGAAACTTCTTCTAGGCCCATCTGTGTACCTCCTTGTAAAATCCAGTTTTAGCAGAAAGCCCTGCTAATTCAGTTAGCAAGATGCCCCTAGCCTTGGTATCTGATCCTGTCTGATATCTAATTGGATTCTTCATCCTTCACCACCACTCAGGTGATATCTTGTTATCTGATCTGTCTTCAGTAGCAATCCAGTTGGATTGGTTTAGCCAGGAACTGACCCTGACCCTGGTGTTTCCTTTTAACAATTTTCTACCCACTAGTCCCCACACCTTGCTCCTTGGCTATGAGTTCCCATTTTCTTGCGCTATATTTGAAGTTGTATCTAACCTCTTTCCTCCTTGCAAGATTCTATTGCAATGTTCTCTATACCTAGATGATGATCCCAAATAAAGCCTACCTTGCTGGGTGTTAACAAGTATCACTGAATACTTTCTTCTTTAACAATGTTATCTTCAGACTACCGGATTTCAAGGAGTTAGCCGATTTTGGGGAAATATGAGAAGTTCCTTGACCTTCTCCTTCCAGAGCTTGAATTTATAGAAGATGCTATTTTATGTACATGTACCAAGGGCAGGGAAATTTCCTCCTATTTCTTTTAAGTCCTAGTAATAAAGAACACAATCTTATGAGCAAGAAAATGGGCCATCACAACACCCAGAAAAGAACCTTTCAATTTAGTCTCCTCCACTTTACAAAGGTCCTTGTTGGTTTGTAGGGGTTTTCTTTGAATGTGATGGGTCAGGAAGATACTTGGCCCTGTTTATCACCTATAGGTTCTTAGAGGGCAGTGAAAAAATGACCCACCTCTGCAGTGGCACCTTGCCACTGGTATGCAGTAATAAATGGGCTGAAGGATTGTAGGGTGCACTGGTGGGTAAATTGGAAAGGAAAAAGAGGACTGGATGTAGCATTGACCTCCCAGCTGTGTTTCAGAAGCTACTCAGTTTCCTGGTTGGAGATCTTCCTCTTTGTTTATAACATGGACAGTAAAACCAACTCCAGAGTTATCATAAAAAATAAACAAGGTTCCAAATGAGAAATACCTGACAGAGATGGACCATTGTAGATGTGCAGGAAATACTTATAAGGCTCTCTCTCTCTCCTCCTTTCTTCCCTTCCTGAGAGTGGCTTTGCTTTCATTGTTGCCACTGAATTTCTGACAGTAGTGATCATCCACTACTGCTGGTTATGTGTGAGCCTGTGTGAATTAAGGATAGAAAGTATTATCTGGCAACATTTACTCATTAAGCTGGGGAGAAGCATTCGTCTGTACCATCTCAATGGCCTGGAGCCACTTTGAACAGAAGACATCTTCCTCAGTGAGCACCACCAACAGCCTTCCTGAATTCTCACCTTTATACTCTCAAAGCACCAATTACTTGCTCTTAACAGAAATTCCCGCCCATCAGCATGCTTCTCTATCTGTCCTTTTGATTTTTTTGCTTATTTATCCAGCTTAATTTCTATGATCTATCTCTTTATTATAGGCAGCTAAGTTAGATAAAAATTAATAGGCAGTCAGACAGAGCCAGGCCCTTGAGGGCGTCAGTGCAGAAGATGAGAACACATCACAATGGTGGCTGGAGGCGCATCCTCTGAAGGCCAGGGTTCAAGATAAAGATGCGATGACCAGGCCTACGTGCCTGCCTGGGGGATGAACAGTAACTTGAGACTGTAATGTGATTGGTATCATCTGGCCCAGTAAAGTCTAGATAGACATCAGTCTGCCAGGCGGGTGACCAGAGCATCCAGATTCATCTCTTCCCCAAAATGCTTTTGTTCTTTCCTTGTACCTTTGCTGTGTGACTTACTTCCTTATTGGATCAGTATAGCTAAGTGGCCAAATTTGTAATCCTATAGGTTGATTATAGTTTGACCCACATTGTACCCACATTGTACCCACATTGTGACTTTGCTGTATAAGTTACCCCTGACAAAGGTCCTCAGTGGCAACCCATTTCTGGGATCCCCTCCTGTCTCTCAGGAGCTATCTCTCAATAAATTTTCCCTACTCTTAACTTCCTTTGTCCTTTGGGATTCATTCTTTAATTTCAGAGGACAACAATTTGGCATGCCTGACATCTCCCAGGTTGGGGGTTATATTTCTCCTCTATCATCTTTACCCATTTTCTTGCTAGTCTCCTCAGCAGTCTTCTGATTTTTATTTCATTGCAATCACCTGATAAAACCTGACATTGGGTTGTATTGATCATCTGCTTCCAATGTATCTCCACTGGAGCTGCTTGGGGTTATTGGAATTACCTAACCCCACAGATAGCTACCACCATGAGTACATGTCTACCACCACTCACTGGGATTTAATACTGACCACTAGTCCTTTAAAGTGTTCCTAGCCTGCTGCCCACAACAACAACTTAAATACTCACCATTGACCTCAGATCCTAACCTATCATTCTCCTTTTCACTCAGACTTTCTAAAAGAGCCCCCTCCACATTTTCCATCAACACATCTATTATTTTATTGCTGGAGTGGTAGAAGCTCTGCACCCTACCCAGCCTTTTTCTGTAACCAGTAGAGTGAAATGGATTGTTAAAATGTAACTTTTTTTTTCTTTAGAGGCAAGCCAAACTTGTCTCTAAACCTCCTTAGGCTGAGCGTGTAAGGACTACCCCTTCTTTCCTGGCTCAGATAAATGGACAGAATATGCAGGTACTGGCCCCAGAAGGTGAGGGTTTAGTTTCCTTTCTACAGGGGTGAAAAGGGCTGGGAAGAATGAAGCAAGCTTGGTGTTGTCTATCAACTCCTTGTATTCCTCTGTTTCTTACTATAAAAGGACCTTACACACCTGGATGCTGTGAGATGGTGACTTGTGGCAACATGAGGCTCCTCCATCTCTTTGGAGATAGCTTTGAATAAGAGCTTTTTCCTTTTCACCAAAAGTAAATAACCTGTCGTAGTTTGTTTGGTCAGCTGGCAGCAAATGGACCAGAGCAGCTGATAACATTCCTTTCACTCAGGCGCTGAACCTCCTGCTCATTGTTGTGCAATAGGCATTTGTCTGGTCTTTATCCCAGGCTCCTAGTAGGAGTTTCTAAAACTTTTGGAATTTCTTGATAATAGAAGTATCTTTGTTATGCTAGTGAGTTAACTCCTACAGGGCCTCTAGATAGCTTCAATTACCTGTTTGGAGGATTGGGGCTTTGAGCCACTTGACATCAGCCCGATATTCAGACTTCCATGCAGGAGAAGGGCAGTGGAGGTTGAGTTCATTTGATCGGTCTTGTTTACGTAATGAAACCTCAGTAAAAGCTCTGGACATTGGAGCTTCTAGTAGCTTCCTGTTTGGTGACAGCTTCCTGTCCTCACAATGATATGCAGGAGGGTGATGCATCTTGTTTCCTCAAGGAGAGGGCACAGAAGCACAGTTATTTACCTGATCTCTATGCATCTGACTAAGCCTTCTGATTTGTGTCCTTTGTAATGAAATTGTAATGATAAGTATAGCACTTTTCTGAGTTCTTTGAGTCATTCTAACCAATTAATGGACCTGAGGGGGTTGTAAGGACCTTTGAATGTATGACCAGTCATTCAAAATTGTACTGGCTTGGGGATCCCTGAAATAGGCCTGGCATCTGAAATAGGGGAAGTCTCATTGGGGACCATGTCCTTAACGTGTGAGGCTGACACTAACTATGGGTAATTAGGACAAAATTGAGCTGCAGTAAACCAGTTGGGGCTGAAACAGAGTATCTGTCTTCTCATCTACCTTGCTGTCCGGGGCTCTCTAACTTTGTGCTCTCTCCTTGCTCTCACCAGACCCACTTAAAACCACAAAGGCAAAACCTCCTCCCCACCCATCACTTTCTTTCCCTTGAAAGCTGCCTTCACTTGCTTCTCCTCCCATGTCTCAGCCTTTGACATTTTTGCTCCTTCCCATCACTTAATCAAAACATCTCTCCTACTGGATAAAGATTTTAAAAAATAAAATGGAGTACTACTCAGCTGTAAAGAATGAGAATCTAGAGACATTTGTAGCTAAGAGACATTTATAGCTATAGCTAGCTACAGCTATCTCTCCTGAAGGTGATCCTTCTTTTTTTTTTTTTCATTAAGTTTATTGGTACATTTTAGGTGTACAATACAAGTTACATTCATCGTTGGGATCTTGTACCTTTACATGATGTATCTTAGTTCTTATTTTTTCCCATTCCTCTGCCCTCCCTTCAACCCCTCCACCCTTCCCTATTTACAAAGACTATGTTTCTGTTTTTTCCTTCTCATAGTTTTTCCTTTTCCTTCTTTCCTTTTCCTTGCCTCTCCCACTTTCCCTTTCCCTTCCCATTTGGACCTTTTCTTCCTATTTCACCTTATCTATTATACATGTAAAAAATTGACTTCTTAGCAGGATTTCACATTATTGAAAATCGAAAATTTTCTTTTTTTTTTTTGGTACCGGGGATCAAACTTGGGACCTTACACTGGCAAGGCAGGCAGTGGAACCGCTGAGCTGAATCCCCAGCCCCAAATTTTAATTCCTTTTTGAACTACCACTTCCTTCTGACTTCATTTTTGCAATAGTAGACTGGTTTCCCTTTGGCCATTCCTTTCTCAGTCTCATATAACCTTCTTCTGTCCACTTCTTAACTGTTTCACACTGCACACAGTGTCTACTCCCCACTCTCATTTTTGATTCCTTGCTCATTGCTGTACATTGGATATGATTTTAAAGTGTCTCCCCGAGGCTTACATGTTGGGTGCTTGGTCCTTAGTGTGGTTTGGTCCTAGATGGGACATAGTGGGAAGTCCTCAAATCATTGGGCCTACACTTTCAGAAGGGACTAAGATAGTTCTCCTGGAACCTCTGAGTTAGTTCTCTTGAAGGAAGCAAGTTGTTGTAAAGGCCCGATCCTGACCCCTGAATTACACGTTGCCTTCCTGCCTGGGAATATGATCTCTTACACTTGTATGTGTTCTGCCATTATGGTGCCATCCACCAAGAGACCCTCAGAAAAACTGAGCTGATGTTGGTGCTATATCCTTGAACCTTCAGATTGTGAACTAAACAGATTTTTTTTTAATAAGTAGCCTGCCTCAGGCGTTTTATTTATTTATTTATTTTTGTATTAAATTCTTTTATTGGTACATTGTAGGTATACAACACAATTACATTTCTCATTGGGAATTGTACCTTTACATAATGC
>NW_004624749.1:12890709-12904411 GCF_000247695.1 Heterocephalus glaber
GTTTTTGACCATTTAGTATGATATTGGCTGTTGGTTTTTCATAGATGGCTTTTATCAGATTCAGGTAGAGACCGTCTATTCCAATTTTTTTGTAGGATTTTTATCATAAATGTGTGTCAGATTTTGCCAAATGCTTTCTTTGCATCTATTGAGTTGATCATATGATTTTTGTACCTGTCTCTATTGATATATTGTAATACCTTTATTGATTTGCATATGTTGAACCATCCCTGCATCCCTGGGATGAATCTCACTCGGTCAGGGTATATGATCTTCTGCATTCTATTTGCCAGCATCTTATTAAGGATTTTTGCATCTATGTTCATTAGTGAGATTGTCCTATAGTTCTTTTTTGGTTGGGTCTTTCTCTGCTTTGGGGATCAAGGTGATGCTTGCTTCCAGGAATGAATTCAGTAGGATTGCTTCCCTTTCAAGTTCATCGAAGATTTTAAACAGTAGTGGCAATAGTTCCTCTCTAAATATCTTGTAGAATTCAGCAGTGAAGCCATCAGGATCCGGGCTTTTCTTGGTAAGTTTTTAATTACATTTTCCTTTTCATTGATTGATACCTGGGTTGCTTAGGGCTTTTAGGTCTTCTTCCATCAACTTTGGTAATTCATACATATCTAGGAATCTGTTCATTTCTTCTGTGTTTTCCATTTTATTGGCGTATAGGTTCTGGAAGTAGGTATTGATGATCCTCTGGATTTCTGCTGGGTCTGTTTTAATTTCATCCTTTTCACTCCTAATTGCTTGGATTTGGGCATTTTCTTTCCTTTTTCTGATAAGGTTGGAGAAGGGTTTGTCAATTTTGTTTATTGTTTCGAAGAACCAACTCTTGGCTTCACTGATTTTTTGTATCATTCTCTTAGTCTCCATTGCACTGATTGCTGCTCTGACCTTTATAATTTCCTCCCTAGAGGAAATTTATGAAATTCTTGTGCTTTCTTTAGCTATTGATCTCCAATATCATCACACTATGGTCTGATAATATATACAAGGGATAACTTCAATTCTTTTGCACTTACTTAAATATGTTCTATGAGTAAGTGGTCTATTTTGGAGAACAACCTGTGTACAGCTGAAAAGAATGTGTATTCTGATTTTGTAGGATGGAGCACTCTGCGAACATCTGTTAAATTCATTTTTTCAAGAGTTTCATTGAGTTCTAGGATTTTGTTGTTTATTTTTTGTCTAGTTGTTCTATCAATTTGTGGCAGTGGGGTATTGAGGTCCCCCAGTACTACTCTATTAGTGCCTATGTGATTTTTCATGTTCATTAGTATCTGTTTTATATAGTTGGGTGCACTAGTGTTTGGTGCATAGATATTTATGATTGTCATCTCTTCCTGTTGGATTGTTCCCTTTACATGGATGTAGTGTCCTTCTTTGTCTCTCTTAATCAGTGTTGGTTTGAAATCCACTTGATCTGCAAAGAGGATAGCTACTCCTGCTTTTTTTCAGGTTCCTGTCCCATGGAGCATTGTTTTCCACCCTTTAATTTTCAGTCTATGAGTTTCTTTTTGAATTAAGTGTGTTTCTTATATGCAGCATATTGTTGGATCTTGCTTCTTGACCCATTCTGCCAGTCTATTTCTTTTGATTGGTGAATTGAGACCATTAACATTGATGGTTATAACTGATATGTATTGACTCATTGTCATGACTTTTTCTTTTTGTTAGATTCTATCCCTTTGTGTTTACTTTCTTATCTTGCCTGATGGATTCATTCTGCTGGGCTTCCTGGGGTTGTGATCCTCATTGTTTTTTCCTAGGATGTTGTCTAAAATTTTTTGGAGTGCTGGTTTGGCATTCATGAAATTCCTATGGTGCTCTTTTCATGAAAGTATCTTATTTCTTCATCAATTTTGAAAGATAGTTTTGCAGGGTACATCAATCTGGGTTGGAGGGTGTTTTCCTTTAGGGCTTGGAATATGTCATTCCAAGCTCTCCTGGCCTTGAGGGTTTGCATTGAGAAGTCTGCTGTGATTCTGATGGGCTTTCCCTTGTATGTGATTTGTTTCTTTTCTCTTAACTGCTTGTAGAATTTTTTTCTTCTGTTGAGTTTCTGGAATCTTAACAATTATATGCCTATGTTTAGATGTTTTTTGATCAAGGCTAGTTGGAGTCCTATATGTCTCACTTATCACTTGTCAAGTTCTTTTCCCCTGCTTGGGAAGTTTTCTGTCATCACTTCTGTGAACAGTTTTTTAATGTCATTTGCACTCTCTCCTGTTTCTTCATTGACTCTGATCAGTCTCATGTTATTCTCCTTTGCATCATCTAGCAGCTGCTGGTTTGGTTTCTCAAGGTCCCTTAGTATTTTAAAGAAATTTTTCCTTTCCTGGTCACTAATTGCAATCTCATCTTCTATATCAGAAATTCTGTCCCACACTGGTTCATTCTGCTGCATAAACTTTCAATGGAGTTTTTAATCTCCTGGAAATTTGTTTGCATCTGTTTTATGGATTCCATTTGTTTCCTATGTTGGGATTACATCATGTTCCTCAGTCCTCTAATTTTTTATCTGTGTCCTCTCTAGATTTATTAATCATGTCTTGCACTATGGGCACAATCTCTGCTGTTATATGAGAAATTATTTCTGATTTCATTTTTTCCAGATCCTCTTTTGTTGCCAGTTCAGGCAGTCCAGGTGGTTGAGCATCAGCTTGTTCCATCTCATTTCCCTTTGAGGTTGATTAAGGTGATCTGGAAGTCTGCTTTCAGACTTGTTTATTTGTCTTCTCATTTCAAGGGTGAGTGGGGAGGGGTGTGTGCTGCTGGTGCCCGTGTGGCTCACCTCCCCAGCACTGGGAGGAGCTCTGGTCCTCAGCACTGGGGGAGTTGGTTTGGCACCTCAGAAGGCTCCTCCTCAGAGCTGGGGGCAGCTCTGGTCCTCAGCACTGGGGACGGTGGTATGGTGGCCTGGAAGGCTTACCTCCTCAGTGCTGGGGGTGGTGGTATGGCACCCCGAAAGGCTCCTCGTCAGTGCTGGGTGTGGAGGTTGAATTCTATTTAAATAGGCATATTCCACATCAAATTGGCTTTTTAGTCATTGCTTTCTTTCTCTAGTGTAACCAGGAAATGAGGCACCATATCAATGTTACAGCAGATTCATGTGAAACTTTCTCTTAGTGCTAATGAAAAGTAGGGAAGTGTGCAAAACTGAAACCTTCCACTTTGGAACCAATGTAAGAATATGGCCCAAGTGTGGTGGTCGGACTTTATCATGAATTAATCATGAGCAATTTATAACTGTTTACTCAAATATGAATTTACCTCCCATGCAGGCAACTGAGGTGGGGGATTTTTTTAATAATCAAAATCAAAATCTTGATAATGATGTCAACACTCAGAGAATTTTTATCCTGCTGTTTCTGAAAAATTCTGTTTTGCATTTCTTTATCTAATATTTATCTTAGTTGATAGCTTAATTATAGGCTGGTTGAATATTTGGAATATCTTCATAATTGATGCTTTGGTTTTAGAAGTTACTCTGAATATTATTTCTGGAAATTAACAGCATAGCCATTTAAGTCCTGTTTGTGATGTAAAATCAGTGTGTAGGAAATTGCTTATCTTTCTGTCCTCTGTATTAGTATATGAACCCAGTTTGCCCCTGAAATGAAATTGGGTGGTTAAAGTGTAATTCTGTAGGAAAATATATACAACAAATACTCTCTGTTTTACTCTGTTGGAAATCATCTATCTATCAGGAGATGGTTCCTTCTGATTGTAGCTCTTATGAATGGATTAAGGTAAGAGGACATCAGTTTACATTTGCAAATAAATTTTCTCATATTTTAGATAGACAGCTGAAAAAGCTGGCAGGTCTCTAATTTTGGAGAGTAAGTTGTTGCCCTTAGTGGTTTGACTTACTTCAAAGGTTTATCTAATTTTGTTGCAAAGTTGTCTGGATTCTTCAAAAAAGTTGAGTTGTATAGTGCTGAGAAGTACTGACCTATTTATAGAACCTAAAAGGCATAGGCCTGAGAGATCATTTAAATTATTTTAAAGTTGGGCTTACTGACACGCACTTCTGCTCTAAACAGCAGCCTGGTTGTAGGAGGAGGGAAAGAAACCAGAAAGGCCTCTGAAATGGTGCTGAGATAGTCATTATGTGGTTGATCTACAACACAGGAGAGAAATTGAGCTGTTGAACTTCTAAGAAGGGGACGTGGATTCATTGATCCCACTATGTGAGGGAACTATGATGAGCATTGGAAAGCTGTGTGATCTTTTCCCAACTTGTTGGGAAAGATAGGCAAAACTAATCAATAATTATGATGGAACATTACAAATGCTACAATGGAAGTATGTGCAAAGGGCCAAGAGGATGAACAGACAATTGAGTCTGCGGCACCGGGAACACATTCATGAGCAACTGTTTGCAGTGAGTTCTAAAGGAAGAGTGATGCACATGATAGGGGGATGGAGGGTATCAGGCCACCATACTTCAGGCCAGGTCTCTTCAGGCAGGGAAGTGATGAGACTTGAGACCAGGTAAGTACACAGAGGGCAGTTAAGAAGAACCTTGTATGCTAGGCGCAGGATATCTGAGTGACACAGTCAGATTTACATTTTATCAAGCTCATTTTTTGCACTACACCAATAGTAGAGAAAAGGCTGGAGTTGTCTGGCAAATATTGTTTGCCTCCAAGACTGCTGGGGATGTATTCTCAAGAAAATATCCCAAATTTTGAGCTGGAGCCCTCTAGGTAGCATTGTAATACTGAGGTAGTCACACCCATGGAAATTTAAGAATTATTGTCTCATCCTTCTTCTTTAGTTCCCACAACAATCCTGTGTGATATTAAGGAACACTCTTCTGCAGCCCTCCAAATGGTGGGTAGTGATGGTTTTGGTCATGTGTATCATGGCTGGGTTAGGCAGTGAGGTGAGGGGGAGGTTAGTAGTTCTAATCCTAAAAACTTAATTTATTGCTTAACATGTTTTTCTTTCTCTCCCTTAGTTTTATGAAAGTATAAATTGGCAAATAAAAATTGTGTATATTTACAATGTCCAATGTAGTGTTTTGATCTATGTATATATTGTGAAATGACTAAATCAAATTACTTAGCACATCCAAAGTATTTTGATACAATTAAACCATTTATAAAAAGGCACCGTTATTGAGCAGGGCTGTTCTAGCTAATTAGTATGCCTAGGGGTGTTCTGGACCTGGGGTCTTTTCATGCTGGTAATAAATCTGCCCCTCTGAGCCTGTACTACTTTCTCTACTTATTCTTTTTGGGTCTCCTAGGAATCAGGACATGGCCACACATTCTACTTCACCTCCTTAAGGACAGGACTTGTACTCTAGGCTGCCTCAGTATTTCCACAGCAAAAGTTGATTATGTGGTGGTAGAGTGAGAAAATGCCCTTGGATTCATCTTGGCCATAAGCATCATGGCTGTTTTTGACATAAAAATAGGTCTCAGCATCATTGGACAAGGATTTTTCTGCTGCTATTGGAATTGGAGGCTATACAAGTTGGATACTGTAATATTGAAATTCTTTGAACATTCTATTAGTTTTTCAAAATTATGAAAGCTTAGGGTAAGAAATAAAATAGTACAAAATAGCTCATTGTAAAAATTAAAATGCTTAGTCTCTGCTCAGAGATAGATACTGCAGTCGAGATATTTCTGCCCTCCAGAATATTTGTTTTTTCTTTTTAGTGGACATTTTAATGGTTTATAGAATGTATAGCTGAAGAGGCTTCACGATGGTCAACCTTAGAAAACCATTGTTATAGAAATTAGGTATGGCTATCTCATGAAAAAAGACATACAAATTGGGAAGCTTTCCTGTGGTACTCACTGGCTGATTGTCCCTTTTGCTCTATGCCCAAGTTGGGCTCCCAGTACCTTGGCTGTTGGGACAGCTGTGGGGAGAATGCTGGATGAGGTTATGGCAGGATCTCCCTTAATATTTTCTGGAAGGGTCCCACAAAGAAACCAGTTTCCCAGAGGCACTTAGGAAGGAAGAAAGGCTCTTGGCTGTTTGGAGTTTACTGTCTCCAGAGTTTCAGGAGGAATGGTGGCTTTGGGCTATGTGCCCTTGGCAGAATTGGATGGAATATGGCCTTAAGCTGTTGGGCTGCCTCTTGAGGAAGAGAGCAAGGGAAAGAAGCAGAGGTCAGGGAGCTACAGGGATATAGGAAACCCTGTCATTGGGGCCAGGAAGCAAAGGTGGGGGTGATGACCGTAGTAGTGAGGCATTGGCAGAAATGGAAAATTACAGAACTACCAGCCTGTGGGCTGCTGGTGACCTGTGGAGCTCCTGGATTTCTTGGCTTAGTCTGGACCCTGGAGTAGCAGATGACTGGGCAGGTGTGAGGACACTGCACCTGCCAAATTAGGTGGGACAAGGCAAACTTGAGTCCTACTGGGAGGAAATACAGTGACAGCTGCAGATGAGAGAAGGGCTGAAGGGAAGATACACAGGAAGCTATTTAATGAGGTTTGTTTTATTCAGGACTCCCAGGAAGAGATTTCTCAATGTTGGATCAGATTAGAAAGGAATCTTGGGCCAGCCATGAGTCGGGCCAGCCATGAGTCAGACCACCAGAGATGGTGAGGGTTGGGTCAAAGCTCAGACACCTCTTGGGCAATGTCCCATCTAGTCTTGAGTCTTCTTTGAAACTGGATCTGAGTTTTGTGGGAATGGATGAACTGGTCAGGGAGGCTTGTTATAGAGCTAACCACATTTTCTCCCAGAAATGCAAGCACACAGGGGCAGGTAGATGGTCACTTCCCCTTTCATCACCAGGTAGAGGCTGACTTGGCTCTGTCATGGGGGAAAATGGGCTGTGCTTCATATATAAAGATAAAGGGCTTGGGAGCCCATCCATCTTGTGATCTTCTTTGAGGCCACTGGTGGTGACAAGTGCCTGCTGCTTCAAGACTGGGCCTCAGTGCAGCTTGTGGTCTCTTGCTCACCTGAGACACTCTCCAACTAGTGACAGAGCTCTCCACCCTCTTTCTGCTGCCAATAAGTGGAGGTTACTGGTAACCTCTTACTGCTGCTAGTAAGTGTAGGCCCTGGCAAGATGTGGTAGTCTTTTGAATAAACCAATGGAAAAATGCCATTTGTTATTTAAATGCATTGCCTGTGGTGGTGGTGGTGGGTCCTTTATGTCATCTGACCTCCATCCCCATTTTCTGGCATTGCATCCCAAGCTGAACATACTGTGGTGGAGACAAGGCTGAGTGGCAGAATCAGGAAGGAACCTTGCCAAGAGGGCTTAAACAACTTTTATTTTTAAAATTTGTTTTCTGGTGGTATGACAGAATTTTCAGCAATCAAAACATATATAGTAAATATGTTATTGATTTGGTTTTATTTAGGTATTTCTGCAGCTAGTTTTGAACATTAGGAAAGAGAATTATTTCAACTCACAAAAAAGTAGCTGTTTCTAAAGTAGCAGAAATAAAGGATGCCAGTGCTGGAAGGGGCTTCAGGAGTCCAACCCCTACAAATGAGTTAAGACATCTGAGAGATGGAATGTCTTGACTGGAATCACTTAGCCAGGTACAGAGGGAAGCTGGGGTCTGATTCTCACCAACAGCTACCTCTCAATTTTCCTAATACTTTACTATCAACAAAGCCTTTCACATGTCTTATCCCACTTGATCCACACATGTTAGTTATGGATAACTTTGTCATTAAATCCTCCCTAAGACATTTCAAGCATTTTATGCTGTTCAGATAAGCTTAGCTTTTACTTCGTCTGGGTCGAATATAAGTGAACACACTGTACCAATCACAGCAAGAGTGTCCCTGAGTTTTCACTTTTAAAACTAACCAGACAATAGCAGATACTGTGGATTGAGCATCTCTAGTATGAGAAGAATGCTCACATCCACTATATATTTATGATGTCATTTTATCTTACAATATCAGCACTGGCTCTTATTATCTTTCATCCTTTTCAAGGGCATAAACCAAGACCAGAGGAGTTGTATTACTCAGCTTCCTGCTGCTGAGAAAAAAAATACCTGACACCTGAAAATGAAAGGAGGAGAGGTTTATTTAGCTCATGGTTGCAGAGGATTCAGTCCATGGTTGGCTGGCTCCAAAGCAGAAACATGCAGAAGGGCTTGGTGGTGGAAACCTGCACATGCCATGGGAGCTAAGAAGCAGAGCCCAAGAGAAGAGTGTGAGAGGAAAGGACTAGGAACCAGATATACTTCCTGAGGTCATGGCCTTATGACTCACAACGACACACCCAGAAGTATGCTTTACTAATCTGTTGAGCATCTCATATTCCATGACGTTAACAATCATTAAAAGTCACAGGAGTTAAGTAGTTCAAGTAACTTGTCCAGGTTTCCATAAATAGGAAGTAGTAGAGAAGATTTGATCCAAGGTTTGAGTCTCTTCCATATTTCTGCATAAACATATGCCTTCTCAAGATTCATCTTCTATCACTCCCAACAATCACAAATATCAGCACAAGAGCATAAGGAAAAGAATATCTCAAAGAAAAACAAACAAACAAACAAACATAAACAGCAACCAACCAAACAAATAACAGACAAACAGCCCCCCCAAATATTTCTGGGGATTAGGAACCTTTTGTCTTTCACTGAAGTCATTAACCCTGGGAAATAATCAGTGAAAGATCACATAAAATACACGTAAAATTAATTTTGTAGAGAGATGCTCATACAAATTTAATTGTAAAATGCAAGTATGAACCTAAAATATAATTTAAAACTTTCTAGTGACCATTTTAAAAAGTAAAAAATTAGGTAAAATCAATTTTAATATATTTAAAAGCCTGAGATATCCAAATTGTTCTCATGTGAACACATAATCAACATAAAAGTTACCAGTTAGTGTTATGGTTTAGATCAAGACTATCCCCTAAAAGCTCAGCGGTCAGGATTTTAGAATGCAATTGAATTATGGGAGTGCTACAGGTGAATTGCTGTTAGGAGGTAGGGCCTGGTTAGAGGTGAGTCAGTGGGGGCTTGACCTAGAAGGGCAGTTCCTTCCTTCTCTGTCTGCTTCCCGGCCACCATGGTGTGCTCAGCTTTCCTTCTCCTAGGCCTTTCTGCCATGCTGTTTTGTGTCTAAGCAAACACAGACTGAAATTTCTGAAGTGTGAGGCAAAATAAACCCCTCCTCCTTTACACTGTATTAGGTATGGTGTCCTAGCAATGAGAGATTAATGGTGACGATGAGATATTTTACATCATGTTCCTCATCTTTTAAATCTGGTGTGTGTTTTATACTTTATATTTCAGTTCTGATGAAAAACATTTCAAGCACTCAATAGTTATGTGAGGCAGGTGGTCGTCATATTGCACAGTGCAGATCTGCAAATAAAGAGATGGAAGTTAGGTGCAGTGGCACATGCCTGTAATCCCAGCTACTCATAGAGGCAGGTAGATGCAAGTTGAAGATCAGCCTGGGGAACTTAGCAAGACTTTGTATTGAAATAAAACATAAAAAGGACTGTGCATGTAGCTTAGTGGTAGAGTGCCCCTGGGTTAATCTTCAGTATTGCAGGAAAAAAATAAAAAAGGAAAAGGAAAGGTATTTCTGGAAGGATGATTGATGGTGTCTGGGTGTCAGTGTTATGGCTAACTCTTGAGGAATTGAAACTAATCTTAGCTTGGGGCATTGAAAAATATCAGCAAGAAGTTAGATAAGATAGTAGTCCTGACTAAACTATTATTGCCATGTTTTGATGGAAGAAAATTAACCATTTTAAGCATCAAATTTGTAATGAGATATAATGAAAATATCTGGTTCTAGGTATAAAATTTCTGGATTCACGTTTGAGCTTTGTTCCTCACAAGCTTAAAAACTTTGCAGAGGCCTTTTAACTACTTTGAGCTTACAAAATGGGGATTACCTGCAACCTGCCTCCCAGGTTGTAAACTTATAAACCATGATCATGGAGCTCCTTTCCAGCGCTCATTGCCTTCCTTTAAAATTTTGTGCATTCTGCTTTGAAACAGTGAATTATCTGCCCATTTCCTAGCTCTAGAAGCAGTAGAAAGCTGTCTTCTCAGAGTGAAGAATGTGTGCTCTGGTCATTTCCCATGTAGTAGACCCATCCCACAGGCCATATACTCAGGGGAACACAAATAGAACTCTCTTCACTTTGCTGTGACTTGCCTTAATTTCATGGAAGCCTTTCTTTTATGTTATGGTAGAAAGCTTAATCCAGTCTGTTTCAGGTAAATTTAGGCAATTCAACAATTTTGTAGTCATTTTAGGTTTAAATTCAACCAGGGTTCCATCCTGCCTCTTTTCTTCTTTGAGGACCCCTGAATGTGGAGGAGTCTACATCACATAGCTGTGGGTCAGGAGGGAACACAGGGTCATGGGGTCTCTGGGGAATGATGAGCTGTGTCAGACCACCTGGTCTCTGGTCACTGGCTTTGTGTCTTACAGTTCCCACTGAAGGACATTGTGTGTTCTCTTTGTCCTGACAACCAGTTTCCAGGCCCATGAGCTTTTCTCTGTAGAGACAGAATAAAGGAATGTTTTAGATGTTCTTCTGAATGTTTCCAGGGCCACAGAAAGCTGTACATGTCTGTGTCCATACTGTGTGCTTTTGTCACGATTTTTCTTGCTGTCATCTTCACCATTTCTATAGCTGTAGACTTCAGAGCAAGCTAAGGAAGTCTTCTCTACTCTCAGGAGTCTAAATGCCTTTGGGGTTTAGACAGTTACCCATCCCAGAACCCAGCCAAGAGAAAGAGGGAAGAGGTACCAGGGCTCTCCCCTGGCTCTTCTTTTCCTCCATGGCAGCCTGTTCTTGTCTGTTGGGAAGTGTTTTCTGTTTTTGTACAGAATCACAGCTTTGAGGGGGTATAGGTTGAAGTAAGGCAAATATCACACAGCATAAAAATTATCCTTGGAAAAAATTACCCATGGAATACAAATTACTCTGTGTCAAAGAACAACCAGAGCCAGAGAGTTGTTAAAATAGTAAAAACAGATTTCATTCAGGACTATTGTAATAAGGGAAAACAGATCTCAGTGTAGATTTCAGCTCAATTCTGAGCACTGTCTTGACCAAGATGTATTTACAACTGAGGAGCAGGGTTGGGTCCAGAAGATGGAAAATGAAAGGAAACATCAGTATTGGGAGATTCTGGATAAACGCACTTAGCACAATGCCTGTTGAGGAATCAGTATTACCAAACATTATCTCAGTGATGGTAGAGGATGAGAAATCTGATTAGATATGTACACTGATCAGATACCAGAGCTAGGGATTCTTGCTAAACTGAATTAGCAGAATCCTTTGCTAAATTTTATAAGGAGGTATGCAGATGGGTCTTGGGGAGGTTCAGAGGCCTGATGAATGTCTGGCCAAGAAGAGAACCTTTGCCCCCCTTTCACAGTGACAGTCACTTGGTTCTCTTTAAGTCCACAAGCCAATTTTTCCTGGAGCAGTTTTGGGAGGGTGGAGAGAGTTGGAGAGAGTAGTAAGAAAAGGGAAAAAAAATCAATGGATGTGATAGAGGAAATCTTTGGTTAAATCCTCATATTTTATCCTGGTGTCAATGCTTCCCATTCTTTGTTCCAAAATTTGGGTTACTGGGGACCATCATTGCAGTTATTTCTCTCTGTGGAAGAATAGCCCAATAGGAAGCAACAACAATTCTTATGTTGAAATAGAGATTAAGAGATGACCTTAATGTTGTCTTGGCTTTTGATTTAAGTACCATGTGTAAGCAAATCAAAGGAGATCAAGACTTCCTGGGGCTGATAAACTGCTGTTTTATCCAGAATAGCAAAATCAGTCCCGGGCAACAAGAGCAAAGCAAGAGGCATCACAATACCTGACTTCAAGTTATACTGTAAGGTTACAGTGATTAAAAAACAGCATGGTATTGACATAAAAACAGACATATGGATCAATGGAACAGAATGGAGGGTGTGGAGACAACTCCAGACACATTCAGCTATTTGATCTGTGACAAAGGGGCCAAAAACATACGTTAGAGAAAAGATAGCTTCCTTAGCAAATGGTGCTGGGAAATTTGGCTATCCATATGCTGAAGACTGAACCTGGACTCTCATTTAGCACATCTCACTATGTGCTAAACTAAAATAAAAATGAATCAAAGTTCTTAATATTAAGACCAAAACATCGAATATGTTGGAAGACAGAATAAGTAAAACTCTTGAAGATGTAGGCATAGGCGAAGACCTTCTGAAGAAAGTCCTGGTTGCATATGAAATAATACCAAGAATCAACAAATGGGATCCTGTCAAATTACAAAGCATAGGGCTGGAGATTTAGCTCAATGGGGCACACTTGTTTCGCAGGCACAAGGTCCTGAGTTTGATCCCTGGTACCACAGATGATAGGGAAAAGTTTTAGATAACTTAGTAGATTGACTATTAAGGTAATTGTAGAAGCAAAATAAGTAATGTATTCCTTTAAGATTTGCTTTTCCCAGTAACTCTTGTTTAAGGTGATGGTTATCTGACTCTTTAACCAGTAACTTCATTATAGGTAACATTTTAACCTAACAAAGTTACAATCCCTAGGTAAATTTACAATGTATATGTGCTTATCTCGTGTCTGTGACTTGTAAATAAGAACTGGAATTGTATTTACATATCAAAGACCACAAGGGATGAGATAATGACTAACAAAAGTATAAAATAGGAGACTAAAAAAGAACGCACCGAGGACACTGACCAGACTGGTTTTTGGTGGCCCTGCCTGCTTGCAAGTAAAACTCTTATTATTTTACCCAAATTCTGTGTCTCCATATATTTCTTTCTGCTATTTCCAGAACACACACACACACACACACACACACACACACACACACACACACAAATTAAAAAGCATCTACCCAGCAAAGGAAACAACAGAGCAAAGAGACAACCTGAAGAATAGAAAAATTGTTTTTCCAGCTATTCCCCTAACAGAGGATCAATATCTGGAATATATAAAGAATTCAAAAAAATTTAGACTCCCAAATAAGACCCAATAAAAAAATGGGCAAGTGAAATAAACAGGCAGTTCTCAGAAGTACAAATGGTCAATAAACAAGAAAAAATGTTCAACATCTCTCACCATTACAGAAATGCAAATTGAAACTACACTAAGATTTCATCTTATGCCAGAAAGAATGACAATCATTAAGAAATCAATTAATGTTGGCATGGCTTCAGTGAAAAAGGAACACTTCTACATTGTTAGTAAGAATGTAAACTAATACAATTATTATGGAAATCAGCATGGAAGATAATTAAAAGTAAAAATTCTCTTTGACCTAGCTATTCCTGTTCTAGATATCTTCCCATAAGAGCAGAAAACATCCTATTACAGAGATACATGCATACGAATATTTTTTTTTTAGTTCTTTTATTGGTACATTTTAGGTATACAATTCATTTACATTTATCATTGGGTGTTTGTACCTGTACATTATATATCTTCATTCTTATTTTTTTTCCCCACTACCTGTGCACCCTTCACCCCCTCTGCCCTTCCCTATTTACATAGATTTCATTTCCATTTTTTTCTTTTTGTTGTACCCAGTGAGAGAGAACCAACCAGAGACTGATATTAAATCCACACAGGAGTTTATTACCGGCCGGGACCCGAGCTGAGCATTGGACTCGAGCCTCGACTGGGGGTTGACAAACATGTTTTATACACCTTTGAGGCCAACAGTTTCTAGGCCCCCCTATGGGATAGAACTAG
>NW_004624749.1:12934265-12952022 GCF_000247695.1 Heterocephalus glaber
TTACTATCTTTAAGAAATCTCTGTTTTTATGGTCCTTCACTGCAATCCTGTCTTGTATATCTGATATTCTGTCTTCAGATTCTCTTGTTCTGGTCTGCATGCTTTCAATGGAGTTTTTAATCTCCTGAATATCTGTTTGAATCTGTTTCATGGAGTCCATTTCTTTCTTATGTTGGGTGATCATGTTTTCCATCTCTTTCTTATGCTGGCCATTCATAGCTTCCAGCATGTTTCTGACATCATCTATTTTCTTATCTGTTTCTGCTCTAGAGCCTCTAGTCATGTCTTTCATTCTACTCACCATATCTGTATTTATCTGGGAGATTATTTCTGTTTTGAATTTTTCTAGAGCCTCATGTATGTGCTTTGTTACTTCCTGTGCTATTAGTTCAAGGTGTCCAGGTGGTTGATTATCAGATTTTTCCACCTCATTTCCCCCAGAATTTTCTTTTTGTGGTGTGGAAGCCAGCATTTGTGCCTTGGTTAAATGTTTTCTCATTTTTGTTTTTGGTACTGTCCTTGATTTAATTCCTGGGTTGATATTTCAAAATTGCTTAATGTATGTATCTTTGTTGCTTGTGTTTAAAACCCTTGTGGAATGATTGCTTTTCAGAGGTGTCTTCCAGATACGGCTTGTGTTCAGGTTTGGAGGCTCTAATGACTCTGAGGCTATTTTATTTTCCTTATACTAGGAAGGAAAACTGATTAGATCAATCACAACATGTTAGGCCAAATGTTACAATCTGCAATATCATAGCATCAAGCACAGCTTAGAAAATGACAATTTGTGGTAGTTATTAATCTATCACATTTAACTATGTGAAGTATAATTCCCTGTGCCTCTGTAGTGTGGGATCAGGTAGCAGAGTACCCAGAAGGCGGTGGGAGGGGATGGAATTGGGCCTTGCAGGATCCCAGGTGGTTAATTGGAGTGCCGGATGGAGTTGGGGCTCCAAGCCGCTCCCAGGACCTCACTGTGCCATGGGCAGGAACAGGAATGCAACCGAGGAGCTTCACAGTGCTTGGCTGACCCGCTGAGACAAGATGTGTGTTTTTTTATATGACAGAGTCCTACTCAGCCATAAAGAAGGAGAAACTTGAAACATTTCTAAGTAAATGGATGCACCTTGAGACTATACTCTGAAGTGAAATAAATTGAACACACACATGTAAATATTGCATTGTCTTTCTGGTGTGAAAAACTGAAAGTGTAAATAAGGACCAAAATGCATAACAGATATTGTGAAATAGGAAGAAATTGTTCAAAATAATGCCAAGTATCAGGTACTTTGCTAATAATTCAAATGTTTTATGCAAAACAAAAAGTATAGTTTTCTTAGGAGATGAGAGATAGATTAGCAATTGAAAATATATTCTTTTTTTCATTAAGTTTATTGGTACATTTTAGGTATACAATATGATGACATTCATCACTAAGGATTTGTAGTTTTACATGATATATCTACACTTTCAATTTCTCACCCCAGGGAAACTATTTGGTATTTATACATGTGTTTTCTATTTATTTCACCTCAGTATGGCCTCGATATGCATCCATTAAGCTATAAATGACTCTAGTTTTTCATTCTTTAAGGTTGAGTAGCACTCCATTTTACAAAAAACTCCACATTTTCTTTATCCAACTTTCAGTTGATGGGCGCTTAGACTGTTTCCAAGCTTTAGCTATTACAAACTGTGCCACTATGAACATGGGTGTACATATATTACTGTGGTTTGATTCTTTTAATTCTTTTGGGAAGATCCCCAGCAGGGGAATAGCTGGGTCAAAGGGAACCTCTGATCCTAGTTCTTTGAGGTATCTCCATACTGATTTCCACAGTGGTTGCACCAGTCTACACTCCCACCAACAGTGGAGAAGTGTTCCTTTTTCCCCACAACCTCACCAGCATTCATTATTAGTTGATTTCTTGATAGCAGTCATTCTTTCTGGAGTGAGGTGGATTCTCAGTGTTGTTTTCATTTTCATCTCTCGAATGAGTAGTGATGTTGAACATTTTTTCATATGTTTCAAAAATATATTCATTTAAGATCACAATACACTGTGTATTTACCATTGTTACTATCTAATTATTTTGTTATGAAATTTTGTTTTCTTTTTCATAGAAATAAAAGTATTTTTATATTTTTTTTATTAATATCTACTTGTATTACATTTAAAAAGTAGATAGGGAAGGAGTTGCTGGATCATATGTTCAGTATAAGTGTATGTTTAACTTTCTATGAACTACCAAACAATTCTCTGCAATGATTTTGCCATTTTGCCTTTTGACTCCTAAGCCAGTTGCTCCATAACTTTGCCAGCACTTTTCTCTTTGATTTAATTTTAGTGGGTGTATATAGTCTTTTAATTGTTGTTCCAGTTTTCTTTCTGTAGTGACTAATGATACCCAGCATCTTTTCTAGCACTTATGGAATATTTATATATTTTCTTCTGTCAAGTTTTTGTTCAACTCTTTTGCCCATTTAAAAATTTGGTAGTTTGTCTTATTATTGAGTTAGAAAACTTCTCTATTTATTTTGTATACACGTCCTTGGTCAGATATAGCAATAATTGTCTTGACTTCTCAGAGAATTGGTGAGATGGGCTGGTGAGGGGAAAAATGCTTACCAAACAGGAAAGCATAATTCAAATATTACTCATTAAAGGGCAGAGGGCCCTTTTTCTTGTGGTCACAAAATTTGGCCTCTTCTTCCTGCCTTTACCAGACCAGCATGGATGAGTTGCTCTCTGATCTGTGTCAGCTGCTGTTAGCTAATCAGAGGTCTTTTGTCTTTTCTTGCTACATCATCCTAATTTGTGACACACAATAACCACAATGTATACTTGCTGCTGTGACACTGGCCTGGGAAATCAAGGGGGTGTTGAGAAGTGAATTTCCTTGATTTTGTAATCATTGTATGTTTCACTGGTCTCATTACTGCATCTTCTGTTAACCTGAATTCATAATTCCTTGGAGACCACTTCCATGAAATTGATTTTTTAAAAATTTTAATGTTGGTGTGACCCCCTATTATAGAAGCTGCTGAGAAAATTTAGAAAATAGAAGCAGAAGAAAAAAAATCCACCATCTTCACTTCCCCATTGTTTTTTTTTTTTTTTTTTTTTTTTTACATAAACAACAATTTCTGGGCCTTTAGAAGCTTCCTTTCTGACCTGATTTTCATTTTGTCTTTTCAGTATTTGGATTTGGTTGGCAAACCCTCAGAGAGCTGACTGCAGAGGAAGGGCCCACAAAACCTTAGGGACATATGGAGCCCTGACGTGGCTGTCCTTGTGTTTACAGCAGGGACTCCTGAAAGACTTTCCACAGCTAGCCCTACGGGAGAGTGGCTAGTGTGCCAGGATGGAGGGGGTATTTTGAGCTCTTACTTTCCCTTCTGGTAATTTCTTTATTTGGTTTTTATTTTGCACTTCAATAACCTGATCAAAAGCTACATTCTAGAACATTTGAGAGGCTAATAGGCACACTCAGCATGTGCACTGTAAATGCTTTAAAAAAACATTTTTTATGATTACAAAATTTCTTCTCCTAATTCCAAACTCCCCCAGCTCATCTATGCCTTGTTTTGTTTCCCCTACCTCTCAGTTTTTTTTTAAGGAATGGTGACTTTTTTTTTTAAGGATGATGGCATATTTCAGTCTACATGGAAAGAAAAATGTATATCAATGCCTTAATTTTACTGCTTTAAGATTCTCTCCAGACCTTGCACCTACCCCAGGGTGCAGATGTTCCTCATTTTACTTGGCTCATGGCTCTGTCTCCTAACCAGTCTCTGGTTCAGCCCTTCTCTGCCTAGACCCATCTTTCACACTGCCATGAAAGGGAGCATTATTAAGGAAAATCCCCAAGCACTGCTGCCCTGCCTGGAGAAACTTGGCATTTAGGGATTATGTATCCAGAATGCTCTGTGTTAGCTCCTCAGCCTCACCTCTGATCCAGCCCCACCCTGACCCTCAGCCAGATGTGCTCCGAACAAGATGGCTTCTTCCTCTTTGTCCTGAACCTTGCCTTTGCCACTTTCTCTGTCTAACATGCCCTCCTCCCATACTACTCTCTAGAGACCATGAGTGCTGTGAGATCAGGGGGCATGGTAGACAGACTCTCTGTTGTACCTGGCTTGGCACTTGGCATGTTCCAGTTAGACCCTTTGGATGAAAGAACTGGATGATGTCCCCTTTCGATCCTGGTGGTCTGTGTTGTAAATGATCATAAGCACTCTCCTCTCCAGGTAGAGGTTATAGAGCGTTTCCTATACCTCTTTGCCCAGTTTTCAAGAGACTTATTGGTGAGTAGTGTGTTCACTCAGCTTTCAGGGGGCTGGAGTTTCTTCTTTCTATTTCCTTGTGTCCTGGCCCCTGAAGAATTGGCTGTGAGCCCATGTCTCTCCTGGTTCCTGTCACCTCTTACTGAACTGACTTCCTAGGGAATGATTCATCTTCACTTGGCTGGGGCAGGTTATAAGAGGTCCTGGTTTTCAGAGTAATATAAGCCTCTTGTAGAGAATTGGAACAATACAGAAAAATGGGACAAAATCATTACTAACCCCACCTTTCAAAAACAATCAGTGTTACAGATTTTTTGCCCCATTGTATGACCTATTCCTGTCATTTTAAGAGGTAACCCCAGACCAGAGTTATGTTTTCCACTTTCATATTTTCAGATGAAAAATAATCTTCATTCAGGTGCTCTTCCCAAGTATAATCACAAAATAATAGTTTAAAAGTAAGGTTGGAAAAATGACAAAAGATCATTTTATTTACACTAGACCTGAGCCCATAGCAAAAGTCTTAGTTACTTTTCTTTCACTGCTGAGACAAAATACATGACATCCAAAGTTAAAGGGGGAAAGGTTTATTGAAATCGCAGTTAGAATAAGTTTCAGTGCATAGTAGGCTGACTCTGTGGCAGGGTGGGATGGTAGACAGAGATTGCAGAGGAGAAACACTTCATGGCAGACAGAAGGTAGCAAAGCAAGAAGGGACCTTAACAGTGTTTTTCAGCTCCTTTTATCTTATCACAACTACTTATGGTGGGTAGCACTCACCCTAATCCTAGTGCCCTTGATCCTAGCATTGCACCATGAATTGATCCCAAAGTTATACATTCTAGATCCAGCCACCTCTGAAAAAACACCACCTATGACTGCATGAGCGTTTGAAGGGACATCTAAACACAAGCCATAACATTCCTTTCCTGAACTCTCAAAGACTCATACACATCCCTTTATGCAAAAGGCCTTCTCTAAGGGTTGCCAAATTCCTACCAGTTTCAGCATTCCTGAAAAGTCCAAGTCCAAAGTCTCCTCTGAGATTTAAGGCAAACTCTTAGCTGCAAACCCCTGTACAAATGAAAAGAAAGTGAAACACTTCCAACATTCAATGGCATAAGATAGACATTTCCATTCCAAAAGGTACAAAGAGGGGGATAGCAAGTAATGGGCCAAAGCAAGACCAAAATCCAGCAGGGCAAACATTAAATCCCACAGTTCCACTTCCAGCATTCCCAGCAACCTGCGGCAAGTTGTGAACTCCAAAGAGCTTGGGTTACTTCACCCCATGGCACTTCTGGTGGTTGTAGCTTCCACGGCTTCTTTCTTTGGCTGACTTTGCTCTCTCCTTGCAGCTTTCCTTGGCAATCCATGTTGATGGCTTCTCCAAACTTCTGGGGTTTCCACTGCACCTTTGGATACACACTGCCCTCACACTGCCTGGCCTCCTAGGCCTTTTTCTGAAGTCTGGATGGAAGCCTTCCTGACTTCACAACTCTTGCATTTTGCATGCACCTAAAACCAGCACCACACGGATGATACAAAGGTCTGCTGCCAGCTGGAACAGTAGCCAGACTTCCTTCTCTCTTGGCTGTAGGAGTCCAGTGCCTATGAACCAAATCCTGAGGAACAACTTCCCTAGGCTGCCATCATGTGGAACATGGTGCTCGGGGGCTCTCTTCTCAGAGGAAAGAATTTCAGTTTTGCAATTTTGGGGCTGCAAAGGGTGGAGTCCTGCTGCTTCTTGTGATGCCTTCAGGCCATTTTTTAAATTCTGTTCCTTCATAGGAATCACAATCTCCTCTGCTCTATCATTGCAGTCCACAACTTTAGTGGAGCTTCCTTTCTGGACAAACTCAAAACATTTTAAATTATTCTTCTGGGCTATTTGCTCTTGATTCTCAACATAAATCTGGCTAAAAGCCCCCTACAGTAATCATGCCATTGCCTCAACATTAGCCTGCCTTGAAATTTCTTCTGTCATATTAATTAGTCCACTACTCTTATTCTCAGTCTCTGGCAAAGTCTCTGGACATGAGCAAAATGCAGGCAACTTTCTGCTAAGGTATAACACTCATCATCTGGAGTCCAACAGCCAATGCAGTTCTTCCCAGCAGAAACCTCCTGAGCCTGGTCTTTATCAGGAGAATCTCTATCAACATTCTGGTCTTCTGAGCTCTGATCAAAATCTCCCATCAAGCACAGCCTAAGGTGTTCCAGCTCTATTTTTTCAGCTGACATCTTCATACATTTCCTAACTGTTCCCCTTCCCACAAGCCAGCTCCAAAGTCTCCTATACCACGTGGTCAGGTACAGTTACAGCAACAACGTCACTTCTCTGGTACCAAATTCTGTCTTAGTTATTTTTCTTTCATTGCTGAGACAAAATATCTGACACTCAAAATTAAAGGGGGAAAGGTTTTACTTTTTTTTTTTAAGTCATAGTTTATAGTGGTTTCAGGTCATAGTTGACTGGCTCCAAGGCAGGGTGGCACAGCAGACAGGTATCTCAGAGGAGAAAGACTTCATGGGTGGGTAGAAGATAGCAGAGCAACAAGGGACAACCAAAGCTCTTTTTATCCCTTATATCTTATCCAGGTTACTAGAGCAGGCAGCAATCACACCTTTAATCCTAGTGCCCTTGATCCAAGCATTGCACCATGAAGCAATCCCAGCATCACACATTCTAGATCCAGCCATCTCTGAAAAACCCCACCTATGACCACATGAAGCTTTGGGGGGGATGTCTAGACACAAGCTGTAACAGCAAGCTACTGTGCAGAGGTGAGATGACATAATGACCAAGGAAATGAGGAAGCTGATGCTTGGAGAAAGGTCAGACACTGACAGGTGATGGATGAGTCAGCAGACAAGCAGCCCTGGGTACTCTCCACACCTGGTGTGCTGGGTGTAGGCCCAAGGAAGAAGCTTCTAGATCTGGCTGCAGGGAGTTCTCCCCTCCTACCAGGAGGAGGAGAGAAGCTTTTCCAGCCTGTAGATAAGGAGGAAGAGCTGGTTGACATAGTGGCATGACGAACCTTTTACACTTCTTCTAGAAACTTTCCTCTAGAAACTTTTACACTGCCTGTGGTTATTTTATACTATTGTCACTGGGGTAGGGAGTGGGACTTTCTTAGCATTGTACTTGCTCTGGGCTTCCCTTCCCAGTGAACAGGTTTTCTACCTCTGAAGTCTTAGGCTAGGTATGTTCTCTGCTTGTGCTCAGTGAACGAATGAACACTGAGTGTGAACCATGTGCTACCCATGTCTTTAGGTGTCCAGAACAAGAGTTGATAGCTCCATCTTCCCCACATATCTCTGCTTCTCTCTTGGCTTCCTAACAGGGAGTGAAGGGCAAGTTTTGTAAGTGCTTGAATCATCAGCATCTAGTGACAGCCTGATAGAGCTTCCTGGTCTCTGGTGGGACCCATGGTGGCCTCAGGGCTGGAGAAGGTCATCACTGTGTCCCTGGGTGTGGGAAGCAATTCTGTGTCTGTTGTCACAGGCAGCCACATACAAGACAGATAGAATGGGGAAAGCATGACAGATGGCTGGGCTTCCTTCCAGATGACTCTGACCAGGTGTGATTACTATCTGAGAGCAGAAAGCAGAAAGCCATCAGAAGGAGGGCTGGTCCTGTCTCATGAGGGACAGTGTGGCCACAGTCTGTGAAGTAGTGGGATGTAAGGGGATGTAAGTCATATGCTGGAGGTTTGGAGATAAGGATCTAGCTTTCAAGAGGAGGAGATTAATAACAAACTTGGGGGCTAGGACTTCCATCCAATGTGTTAGAATTGCAGGACAGCAGCCCCAGTGAGTGAGCTGTAGCTCCTCAGGAAAATAAGACAAACACAAGACAAGAATATTTGCACAGCTAGCAAAACATGGTGGGACTGTTTGTCATTCATTCATTTAACAAGTATCATTGAGCATCTACTGCATACAAAGTTATGTTATAGACACAGGAGTAATGAGATAGATAAGGCCCTTTTTCATTTATAGCTTATATTCTCATGGCAAACACACAGAACAGACCCCATAAATTAAGAAAATGTTCCCATATTGCTAGACTCTGAAGAAAGTGAAACATGTAATGTGGGAGAGGGTAGGAGGTCTGTAATTTCAGACAAATTTTTTTCAGGTCTCTGTTGAGAAGGATCCAGGCATGAAAAGGTCTGAGGTGTCTCAGCAGATGCAAAGGACCCAAGGAGTCTGAAGAACTTAAGAGGTTTACTGTGTGTAAGGCAGAGTGAGTGCTAGACAGAGAGTCAAGGGACTGAGGTTTTAGGGGTAGATGGGGCCTTGTAAGTTTGGGTGAGGAATTTATATTTTATTTCATCAGAGATGGAGCCATTGGAGGATGTAAGCCAGGGGGCGTTGCAGGATTTACACTGAAGAGGGACCACCTTACTCTGGGCAGGGTTGAAACCAGGAACTCAGTTAGGTTCACGGGAGAAATGAAGGTGGCTTGGAGGTGGTGGCTGCAGAGGGCAAGGAGGGAAGTGGATAGATTTGGGTTAAATCTTGGAGGTGTGTCAATAGGACTCATTAATGGGTTGAGGAGGGATGGAGGGAAGACTGGGGAGAAAACAAGTTTGAGCAACATGGAAGCAAAAGTTTGGCTTTGGCCATTTTGCCGAAGAGATACCAAGAGTCAGTACCAAGTTGGCAGTTAGATAAACAAGTGTAGGTCCCATGGATGGGTAAGGCTGAAGAGGAAAATGTGGAAGGTATTGGCTAACAGATAGCATTTGAAGCCACGGGACTGCAAGGGATGCCGTAAGTATGTTGGTACCTGGGCATCAGCTGAGGGCAATAAGACCATGACCAAACCCTCTCTGCTGGGCCATGGAGAGGGAAGGGTGGAGTTGAGTTTGCAGGTGGACAGTCTTTCATACCCACACCTAGGTGGGCCTAGCTCTGCCTCTCTCTCTTCTCCATTCCTCTCTCCTTGTCTCCACTCATGTGATTCTGGAAGCCCCTGTTATCTTCACGTTTACCAGCTGGCTACACTGTAGGGCTGCAAGGCCCTGAGTATACCTCCAGTGACACATTGCCTCCTTGGGTGCCATGCCTCGCATTTTGTCTGTCTCGCATGGTTCACTGAGTAAAAATATTTACATTACACAACATCCTCTCATTCATCTCAATAAATGAAAGATTTTAAGTTTCTGAAACTTCACTCTGAAGATGAGAAGTGGAAGGCCAGAGAAGAGAAGTGACTTGGCCAGGGTTACAAACTGATCAGCAGGAGT
Organism: Heterocephalus glaber; assembly: GCF_000247695.1. Next base: position 12,943,811 of record NW_004624749.1, read on the forward strand.
TATGGATTCCTATAGGCCAAGGATCACTGGTGTTCTCTATCCTTATGTAGAGATGTGAGCTCTGACAGCAAAGTGGTCTTTTAAAATTAAAATGATATAGCTTTAAAAAGTTTTTTATTCTGTATAAATTGTAGGGTCACAGGAAGATGCAAACAATGTTTAGGGATGTCCTGAGCACTTTTCTCCCAGCTGCTCCCCAGGTTAACATCTTATACAGCAAAGCACAGTATCATGACCAGGAAATTGACACTGAGCCTATTCAGATTTCATCAATTATATATGGCACTGAAGTGCATACACACATGTGTAGCTCTATGCAATTTTAGTATATGTGGGGTTTCATGTAAACACCACAGTCAGAACACTTAACTATGCTATTGCCAGAAGAACCCCTCTTGCCATCATTTATGGCCCCACCCACCTTAACCCCATTTCCAACTCCTCATCCTATTGCTCCCACCATCTCTAACCTCTAGCAACCACAAATCTATTGTACATCTTTGTAATTATTATTTAACCAGTGCTGTACAAATGGAATCATAAAGTATGTGTCCTTCTGAGAGTGTTTTCCCCATTCAGCACCATTTTCTTGAGTTTCATCAAATTTGTGTGTTGGTTGTTTTATTGTTATTGAGTAGCATTCGATGTTATGAATGTATCAGTTTGTTTAATCATTCACCCACTGAGGATCATTTAGATAGCTTTCAATTTTGGGTTATTATCAGTAAAGTGACCAAAAAAATTTATGTGAATGTTTTTGTATGAGCAAATCTTCATGTCCATCGGTACAGCATTGCCTTGATTATTATTATTTAACAGCTTTACTATAACAATATTTCCTCCTGCTTTCTTATTCTTTTAAAAAATTGTTTTAGGCATTCTAGGGCTTTTTCATATAAATTTTAGCATAAATTTTTCTATGTCTACACAAACCTTAGGATATTTCAGCAGGAATTGTGTTATGCTTTATATCAATTTAGAAAGAACTGCCATCTTTACTCAGCTGAGTCTTAAAGTATACGAATACAGGATATCTCTTCAAGTATTTACCCCTTTGATTTTTGATATCAGTATTTTAAAATTTTCATCATAAAGATTTTCTATGTTTTGTTAGATTTATAGTTGTGTATTTCATTTTTGGGGGCAATTGCAAGTTGTATTGTGCTTTTTTATTCTACTAGTTCATCAATGTGTAGAAATACAATTGATTTTTTTGTGTGTTGGTCTTTGCACTTGTATTCTGCAATCTTATAAACTCATTTATTATTAGTTCTTGGACATTTTTGTTTGCATTGATTCCTGTTGTCTACAAATAGCTTTACTTTTTCCTTTCCAAGTAAGTCTTTTCCTTATTTTTCTTTCCTTGTAGAAGTGGCTAGAACTTCTAGTACTATGTTGAATAACAATGAAGTGTTCTTGCTGTATTCCTTATCTCAGAGGGAAAATATTTGGTCTTTCACCATTAATCTTGATTTAAAAATTTTTTTGCACCCTGGTATTTTGTTTTGTTTTGTTTGGGTGAGAAATGGGGGTGAGATGGAAGATTCCTCTTTGTGTTTGCAACTTGGAGGCCGTGTGTGTGTGTATATGTGTGTGTGTGTGTGTGTGTGTGTGTGTGTGTGCATGCACAGGTGCCTAATTATTTTCCTCTTTGGCCTGGAAAATCTGAGTAAAATTTGAGAATGTGTAAAGTAGAAGTAGATTAGCCAAATGTGATGTTTTTATTCAGAAATTGTACCGACTTTGTACCTACTCTCTTGGCCTTTTCAAGGCCTTTTGTAGCTTGTCAGATCCTAAAGCAGGTTCCAGATAGCAGAGATTATAGTCAGCCTGACTTCTACATAAATGGAGTGAGTCTAACTATGGCTTAAAGAAAAAGCAAAACCTTTGAGACTCACAAACTTTTTAAACAAACGTGCTAATGTTACTTGCACAAATATATAACACCAAATATACTATAATTGAGGGAAGTGGGCTGGGATAAGAAAAGAAACCCAAATTCCACCTGAAGCAGCACTTAAAATTCTGGTCCAGTCTACTGAAGAAACACAGACATTCTTATCAAATTTTCTTCTTAAAAAAAAGCCAGAAATTTGATTTTTATGTAAAAAGACCTTTTATGTTGGTGACTAACTTATATTTTGAAGTAACATTGTGTGGGTTGAATGAAGTTGTTTGTAATCTTCCTCCTGCAGCTAATTTGTGGCCTTTGATACTCAACTGGGTCAGCTATGTGTGCCTTGTCAATGGCAGTCATGAAGGTAATGTGTGGTTGGTGCAGCAATTGTTTTTGTTCGGTGTCTTGTTCATTTCCAAAGGCCCAAGGGAGTTCATTTGCTCCTACTGATTTTGAAATCTTATTTACTTTATTCATTTACTTTGTGAATCTTTCTTATTTTTGTTTTAAACACCCAGAGTTGAGGCGATCTTCCGCCCAACACCCTTTCTAGTGATCATTTAGTACTGGGCTATGTGGAATTTGATTATCTTATATTGTTTGAAAGCCAATGGTATGACTCCTCCTCTAAGTATGGCAAAGATGACAGGAAAGGAGGATTCCAGTGTGTATGTGTGTGCATGCGCATGCCTGCAAATTTAAGGGAGCTGTACTATGTACTGTAGAGAGAACTGTACTATGGTCTACAGAGTTGTCTAAGGTGGTATCAAGAGGTTCATGTAGACAAAACCATTTTCATAACAATTTGTCATTTGCCTTTTCCCTCTTGCAGTTTTCATGTCCAAACAGTTTTCCAGAAACTATACCATGTGTCATATCATTGCACCTATGGTGCTGTGGCTTGTGTCTAGATGTCTCCACAAATCCTCATGCAATCTTTTTTAAAGGTGGCTGAATCTGGAATGTATGATGCTAGGATTAAAGGAATATGATTACTAAATCATTACATGTGAGTAATTGGTTTGACACCACCCTAATCCCGGTAGTCTGGATGGGATAAAAGGGGCCAAAAGACACTGTTAAGGTCTCTTGTTGCTTTTGCTGCTTTCACTGCCATGAACTATTGCTCCTCTGCCATCCTCCCTTGGAGCCAGCCAATTATGCACTGAAACCTTTACAAACTGGAAGCCAAATAAACCTTTTCCCCTTTAATTTTGGGTGTTGGATATTTTGTCTCAGCAATAAGAAAAAAGTAACTAAGACAGATGGCTATTGGAAAGTGTGTATATATGCTTTGGTTTTTAAAAATTTATTTTTAAAGAAATTTCTGTAGGGTCCCTAAAAATATTTAGAAGCATAAAAGGGTCATGAGAACAAAGAGTTTGAGGACCACTGATAGAGGGAGTGGCTGTCAACCCTACTTGTGCATTAACATCATCTTGGGAGCTTTGAAATGGTACCAATATAGGATCCCATCCCAAATGAATTGAGCCAGAATCTCTGTGGGTGAAAAGTCATCATTGCTACCATCACAGTTATGGCCACCTTTACCACCAACATCATCATCACAGTCATTAATATCATCATCACCATCACCAGCAGTATTACTACCCCAATCATTGTCCACATCACAATCCTCATCAGAACTCTGCCTATGGATAATGTACCATGCCTCAGGTCCTGTGCTATGTGCTATATTTCTGATTCTCACAGCTGCCCAATAAGACAAATATCATCTCACTTTACAACAGGAGGACTCTGGATAAGAGAAGTTGAGGTTAACAAATTCACAGAGCTGTGAGAGATGGAGTGGATATAATCAAAGCCAGTTCTGTCTGCCCTATCAGTGCTCCCAGTCTTTCTACTGTTGAGTGCCTCTTTAATTATGATCTCATCCCTCTAATACCAGTATGAATACATGGATATTTGGGTTATAATCCAGTACTATGTTATTTATTTTGTTGTACACATTGTCTAGCTTAGGTCATTGGTAGCTCTTTCTGTTGGCTTTTGTGTTCCTTTGATACATTCCCATCATTGCCTCCACCACTTTTTTGCATTATTTTAGTTTCTAGTACAGCAGGATGCTCTAGGTTCATCTTGTATATTTCCTGCCTCAGTCCTAGAATCAGCTATTTCTCTAAGGACTCTGGCTCCTTTCATTGGAGGATAGTATTAGAAACCAAGATTGGGTCCTCAGCACACTTGTTACTGGGATGTCATTGCTTCTAGGCAATATTCTCGTGTATTTCCTTATATATGTTTACCAATCCATATACATACATATCCATCTGTATCTATATGAAGCTAAATAAAAGTTTGTACTGTTTCTAGCTCTGATGCTTTGCCATATGGGTAATTCTAGCTTTTCCTCCTTGAGCTTCCTCCTAACTACTCTTAGTAAAGAGAAATCTGGTTCCTACCACTCACCATCTATTTGCTCAATTGTGCAATTCCAGTGTACATGCGTGTTTTAAAAATTGTAAACTGTATCAATGGGAAAGAACCTCACCACATAGAATACAGTGGTTATGACAGTTCCTTTTGCCTTTAGTCTCCCAGAGTTGACTCATTGCCAAGGTTACTTAAGGTCAGCTCTTTTCTTTCTCATTCCCTTCAGGGAAGCTGTTTCATACATTTTTAGTACAGTTAGATTTGTTTGTTACAGTCTGTATTTCAACCTCCAATTTAAAAACTAAAATAAATAAAATAAATTAAAATAATTGAGATAGTCACATGAGCTACAAACCCCAAAGTATAAAAAGATATAGTTTTTAATCATGGTAATGCAATAAAAATTTTTAAGCATACACTTTTTTGTTGTTGTTTGTTTTTGGTGCCAAGGATCGAACTCTAGACCTTGCGTTTGCGAGGCTGATGGCAGAACCACTGAGCTAAATCCCCTGCCCTTAAGCATACACTTTTAATGTTTGCTTATTTTAAATTTGTATATGTGTTTTACTTTTCTAATAGTCTGTATAATTAGAAATTTAGATAATTCCTCCCTGTCTACCTTCATGCTTGGAGAATTCTTAAAGGACAGATGCCCTTAAATTTCCAAATACTCATCTGAGAGTGAGTTTGAAACTTAAGATGCATTTTCCCAACAGAAATAATGTAACATGATGATTGTTTTTCCAGTCTCATCCAAGAAACCTCATGTGGACCTTCTTTCATTCTCAACCACAATATAAACATTTTACTTATCCAACCCCACTGACAAGTTTATTTCTCCTGAGAAAAATATCCAAATCCACCTGAGCATCTCAGATTGCCTTCTTACAGGGACTAAATATTCTGGAGAGGATAGCAGGACATGAGAAGGAACTGGGTGTGGGTGGAAAACAAGCTGAATCTTCTTTCAGGTCACCATGAACACGACAATTCAAGAATGAAGATGAAACAAGAATATTTTCAGCCAAGCAAAAATAAAAGATGTTCATTGCCACAAGATCTGAAGGGAAGGGAACTCTGCCTGAGTCTTATCCAATAGAACTTCCGGTGCTGATGGAAATCTTCTATATCTTTGCTCTACTGTAATCGTTAGCCTCATGTGGGTGCTATGTGGCTGCTAAGCACTTTAGATGTAGCCAGTGAATGAGACTGAAGAGATGAAACTTTATTTTTATTGAACTTTAATTTGTATTTAAATAGCTACATCTAGCTTGTAGCTACTATACTAGACAGTGCAGTCCTATATTATATATTTAGGTAGAAGGGCAATGATCTCCAGTGGATAGTCATAGACACAGGAAAAAGTGAAGAGCAAAGAAAGAGCTAAATATATTGGCAACTGTAAATGAACATGCATTCTATGAAATAATAATATCTTGTAGGGGTTGAAAGTAAAGGTAAGTAAAATGCATGATATTGGAAACATATAAGTTGGGAGAGTGTTGAGGTCAGTGGACATTTCTGAGGCCTAAAAAAGAAGCTATTCATGAATAAATAAACTGTTACACCTTTTTGCTGAGATATGTGCAATATAAAACAGGAATAATAACCAAATCTCAGAGTTGGTGAAAGAAATCTCCAAGCACCGAGAGACTGATGTGATTGATTTGTGCATATCAAAGGGATATTGTTAAGGTGTTGTGTCATGGCCTAATTGGTAGTGTTTCTCTTTCTTATTCATACATAAAATATTGCTCTATCTTACAATCTATAGGGTTTGAGAGTTGATGTAAATGGTTTATATTATAAAGCTGAACAAGCAAAGCGCAAGCAACCCACTATGTGCTGGTTGGAAGAGATACATCTAAAATGTAAAGAAGAAGGTTGAAAGAAAAAGAATGAAAAAACTATACCACACAAAGCTGGGTGTGGTGGCCCACATCTGTAATCCCAGTTACTCAGGAGGCTGAGGCAGGAAGATTGAGGCCAATCCAGGCAATTTAGCAAGAATTTATCTCAAATAAAAATAAAAAGCCTAGGGATATAGCTCAGTGGCCAAGCATGTGTGTAGCATCTCTGAGGCCTTGGATTTAACCCACAGTACCATAAAAAACACAACAAAACAAAATACCCCCCATTATACCATACAAAAGCAAAACAAAAACAAATCAAAAACATTGCTGCATTTGGCAAAGAAGACTTGAAGGCAATAAGCATTGCTAGAGATAAATAGGCCTTTCCTTAAAGATAAAAGGTTCAATTCACCAGGGAGATATAACAATTCTAAATGTATATGCAACCTAACAGTATACCTTCTAAATATATAACAACAAAATTGAGAGCAAAACAACAAATCTATATCATAAGGTGAGATCTTAATGTGTCTTGTGTAATTAACAGAATGAGATGACAACAACAGTGAGGATTGAGTATTTGATCAGCATGATTAAGGCATCTGACCTCACGACCATATACAGGACACCATACCCAGCAACAATGCAGTACATGTCAAACATTTACATACAGACATGGTGAAAGCATGTAATATTGAAATGAACAGACTGGCATTCAGAAGATGTTAACAGCAGTGCTAATGGTAGGGATTGCAATAATTTCTTTACTGACTTCCAAAAGCTTCTTCCTGTAACAGTGAAGCCACACAATTTCTTCCATGTTCCTATTCTAGTTGTGAGCTCTGACCTGCTCACTGTCCAGTGCCTGACCTCTTAAAAGTCGTTAGTCTTCTGAGTCTCATCCCTGTGATGGGACTCAGGACTTGTTTATGGTCCTGGAAGATGCTGATTGAATGTGTATCTGGAGCATCCAGTGGCTACCACTTGACCCAGATTCCTTATCATGCTCCTCCCACCTAATGAGGTTTATGGTATCTTTGTGGGACTGTCCCATCTACTGTTTGAGACAATGCCCTGGAATGGTCCTTTGGACAATGCGCTGTGGACACCAGACTGAATGTATCCATTGTGCATCTGCTGCTGAGTCAGTTCCCCCAGTGCTGTCCAGCCCCTTGAGCATAGTCAATCCTAGCATAGAGAATTAGCCTTGCTGCCTCCACTGCTAAACATGCTGGGCAAGTCATGAGAAATGACAGCATCCTATGGTCATGCAGGAGACAGGAAGCAGAAATTGAACTGATTATCAATGGGTGCTCCAATTCTTTGACTGTTGGATTGAATCTTGGATCTATGTTCAGTTAGGGTTCCTATTACTCACTTTCTGGAGACCAGACTGTGAGATTAGCTGCCTAAGAGAGTTTCAGGCTGCAGAATACAGAGTCCTTCTGAGAATGACTGCCCACACTTATGCAGAGCATCCCAGAGTGCTAGATCTGAGATTGATGTAGAGTTCATCCTGAAGAGAGCAGCAGCAGGAGGAGAACATGTCTTTCTTCCAGGATACCAACCACTGTCAGAGAAGAAGGGGCAGAGACACAGTCCTGAGATGTTCTCCCCAGTGTATACTGAGGGTCAGACCTTTCTATATTCTGGGTAAAAGAAGCAGTGTGTCAAACGAAAAGGACAATTTTCTCCTTTTGCATTAGAACCAAGAAGTTTCACCAGATCCCCAGGTTGTGAATGAGAGATGCTCAGCTACAATAGTGAAAATACATTACTTGAATCTCTCACCATCAGCCCATTTGAGTGCTGGGTCTGTTCTTTGTCCTTGTCACTATACAGAAGGCCAAGAACATCTGAACTCAGGGTCTGGGATTAGGCAGAACTGGGTCCCTATTCAAGTTTTTTCACTTAGTAGTGTAGGACCAAAAGCAACTTTCTTTTTAATTTTTTTAATTTTTTCCCCCATTAAGTTTATTGGTACATTTTAGTTATAAAATACAGTTACATTCATCACTGGGATCTTGTACCATTACATGAGTATCTTGGTTCTTATTTTTTTCCCCTT
>NW_004624749.1:12955046-12981024 GCF_000247695.1 Heterocephalus glaber
GGTTGAGTATCAGATTGTTCCATCTTGTTTCCCTTTGGGGTTGCTGTAGGTGATCCAGAAGTCTGTTTTTGAGGCTTTTTTACTTGTCTTCTCATTTACACGGGGGGCAGGTGTGCTTCTGGTGCCCGCGGGGCTCACCTTCTCTGCCCTAGGAGCTTGGGATGGCGGCAGGGGAGATTCCTTCTGGGTGCTGGGTCCAGCGCAGCTTCTCTGCTCTAGGAGCTTGGGATGGTGGTGGGGAAGCTTCCTTCCGGGTTCTGAAAAGCAACTTCTAAATGATTCCAAACCTTGGGTTTCTCATACATGAAATGAGGATTGTAATTGGGCCCACCAAATAGGAGTTCTCTTAGAATTGAGGTTATTTAATTAACAGTATTTATCAAGGTACCTAGATCATTGAGAAAATAACAAAAATTATTCATAGACAACAACAACTAGAGGGTTTCCTAGGGTGTGTGTACCCACATAGGGACTCAGTCAGGCCAGTCTTGCCTAGAATGGGCTCAAACAATAATTGTACTGGGGCCTGTCCCTCACTGAGGAGATCAGGCACTGGTTGATGGAGGACAAGAGTCCCTAGGCCAGGTCAAGTGACTCAGAAATGAGTGATGAAAATTTCAAATATGATAATGGATAATACATCATTCTGAGATGCTAGAACATCAGTATCCATAGTAGGCAATTAAAAGGTAGAGAGTCATTCTCAGGTCTCCTCCTAGACATGGGCATAAGGTCTTTGCCTGTTTTCTTAGTGAACAGTCCTCCTGCTCTCCTGAGAATGGGGAGGATCCTCCTGCCACACCAGCTCTCCAGCCACCTCCCCAGCTGTCTCTTTATGGGATAGTGTTCTCTCTGTCTGCTGCGGGCATCTGCCCTGATCAATCAGCCCTGCTTGGAGGAATTGGTGTCCCTGTCTCATCAACCTACAGCACTGTAGCCTCTGGGGTCAGGTTCCTGTTGACATGCTTGTCATCTTCCACTGCCCCAAGCAGTGCCCCAAGCATCTGACACGCAGTGTTCATGGAAGGGATGGGTGACCCCAGGTGAGATCCTAAGTAGCTCTACAATGATTTGGGGGTCAAAGGAGATCCATGGTTCTTAGCCCTGGATTATCCCAGAATCTCTTCAGAAGCTTTTCTTGGTCCTATTTCAGTCTGAGTTCTTGGAGTAGGTGGAGCTTGATAAAGAACCATTGAGCTACAGTGACTGTGAACTTTTCAGTTTTTTACCCTTTGCTGTGCACGGAGTCACCTGCAGATTATGATTTAGTAGGTCTGGCTGGTGCTAAGGCTCTGCCTTTCTGATCAGCTCCAAAAGCCATTGATGCCGCTGACCTGAGGACAACTCTATGAGTGGCAGGGTCTAAGGCATTTCTCCCTGTTCCAGCCAACCACAGTTCTCATTGCCATCACTAATGATTGCTTTGTTTCTTCTGAATTTTCAACTGAATTTGTAAAGTAGGTAGTCTTTTGTATCTGGCTTCATTCGCTTAGCATGATGTTTTTGCTATTTATCCATGCTATCATGCTTATCGGTACTTTACTCCCTCTTATTGCTGAGCATCATCCATTGTATAAATATGTTACCTTGTGTTTATCCAGTTTTTGGACACTATGAAAGTATTTAATGTCATTAATAATGTGGCTGGTCCATGATGAATTCAATCATTATGTATAGTAAACATTTAGTTAATAAACAAAAATGGAAATAATGTGATTGGATTTAAGTCACCATTTTTCCATTTGTTTTCCATTTGTCTCTTTTAATTTTTGTCTTTTCTAACTTCTTTTGAGTAAATCTGATATTTTCTAGTGTTTTCTATATATATACTAGAAAATATTATATAATATTTTCTAGTGTTTTACTGTGCAGTATCTTCTCTAATGTCTTCTTTGCCAGGCTTTTAAAATTATTTTTAGTAGTAGCTTACACCTCTTCAAATTAAACAGAATAGTCTTTTGCTCTTTATGAAAATTCAGATAGCTGTATGATCTTTCTGTTACTCTTAGGGGGATGCAAAATCTCAGTCCACAAGTTATGGTGTCTTCTCCCATCTGCTTTGCCCCATGAGGAAGACAGAAGATAGGAAAGTGCAAAAACAAAACAAAAAACAATAGAATTTAAGAGGTGACCCCCAAAATAAATAAACAAGCAGCCAGACAAACAGACTAACATATTCTGGCTCTTATTGCCCTGAAGCCCAGAAAATACTTTTGAATTTGAAGAAAAACATGATAATTATTTTACCATTTGACAAAGTTACATTAAACCATAAAAGCGTTAAGCATAGGAATTGGATACATATTGCAATTTTACCTTAGATTTCCATTTTCTGTCCATAAATGAAAATCTTCATTGTTGTACTGGATAGACAGCTACAAAGTCTATTACCAGTGCCTTGAAATGTGTTGAATGGGTGTAGCACAGGGCTTGGCAGAACGATGCTACCCTGCAGGAATTTGTTTATATCCTTGGCATGGATAACAATAAGCAATGAATGATGTCTGATAACCTAAAAGGTATTTATTATCATCTAGAGGAATGCCATGATGGTATATGCATTCCCACTCCCAAACTGATTATTCTGAATCAGAATCAGTCTGGCTTCTTCAGATCAAGGTTTTTAAGGGCAGAAGACAGAACTCCAGGAGTCTGCAACAGAACCATAGGCCACAGGGATCCCTGGTCCAGGTGAGTGGTCCTTACCCCAGCTTAAGAAGCCAGTTGACATGCATGGGGAAGTAGAACAGTGTGTGACCACAGCCTTGCTTTTATTTTCACTAGAATCTTGTTCCTCTGTGGCTTTCTTGAATTTCCTAATATTATCTCTGAGACTTGCCCACACCACTGGATTTTCATCCTCACAGGAGCCTGGTGTCTTTCAGAAGGAATTCCTCCAACAAGCAGGAAATTGCTAGAGGGCCAGGCAGACACTGACTTACGAAACTTGGGAGCCTTAATAATTGCTGGCACCTTTGAAGCCTGAGAAGACTCATTCCAGTCTCAAAAATACTGGTTTTTGAAAAGAGACTTTGGAACTCAATACTTTGAGTGTTCCTAAGGAAAAACAGGGACCTCAGACTGCCCAGTGCACTATTTCTTTAGGGAATTCTGCGGGAGTGACCTGTGTTTATTTGACATAGGTGCCAAATTCCATACTTAGCTCAAAGGGATCTCCCTGGGTCTCCTAGCCTGTGAGTATCATTATGTCTCCCAGCAGCACCTAAATCTTCATGCCTTTGGAGATCAGCCACACATAGCTTGTTCTGATTCCCTGTCAAATTCTGTCTCTTTAATGCACAAAATGCCCATCTTTGCAAACATGCAGGTGGGTTGACCCTGGAAGTCATTTAACTTTGGACACTTCATCTTAAAATGGGAATAACAATTCTTGTTTCACTGTGTTAATCTGAATTAATGTACTAATGATGTTGGGGGAAAGATCTTTGTCTACTGAGGATGTACAAAACTTCCTCCCTCTCTCTCTCTCTCTCTTGCTCTCTCTCTCTCTCCAACTCCTTCCAGTAAAGCAAATTGTATGACTCAACACTAGCTAAAACATTAGGAGTTGAGCCTTCTGGGAACTCTATAAATTGTCTTTTCATGACAAGATGTTGTAAAAGAAATTGCCCTTTTTCAGGCAAAGATTGGGCTAGGGAGAGAATCAGCATATTTTATGGAAAGGCTCAGGCAGTAAATATTTTAGGCTTTGCTGGCCAGACGGCCTCTGTCTCAACTGCTTAGCTCTGCTATTACAGCTCCCAAATAGGCATAGACAATATTTAAATAAGGACACAGCTGTGTTCCAATAGAACTTTGTTTTAATGCAAAAAAACGTGAGCCAAAAAAGTGGCCTGTAGTCTATAGTTTGCCAGTCCCAGGACTAGAGCAATGAAGTTTGAACTTTAAAAATTCCATTTGATTTTTATAGAATGTTGTCAAGATCTCAAAAAATGATAGCATACCATGTGTGTCGGTATTGTAACTTAGAGGACAAGAGAATAGGGAAAAATAAGAACCAAGATATGTCATGTAAAGGTACAAGATCCCAATGATGAATTTAACTGTATTGTATACCTAAAATGTACCAATAAACTTAATGAAAAAAATGGAAAACATTGCTTTGGAAGAGTGAAAGAAGAGAGTGGTTGGCCTTTGAAACCTTTCTAGATGCAGTGAGCATTTCCCAACAAAGAGCAAGCCTGCTGCCTGATAAGCACCAGGCCTATCCAATAAGGCAGCCTGGAGTTAGGGAGGCTGTAACTGACTCTTTTCCTGTCTATGTAGGTTTTACACTTCTGAATTATTTCATTAACACTGAAAATGTCTTCTTTGGAGGAGCACTCAGGGATGGAAATAGATTCCAAAGACTGGGAAAAAGATGAATCTCAGTGCTGCTCAGAAGGTAAGAGTTTTGGGGAAAAAACTCACATCAGGACCAAAAAATAATGCTAAATTGTTCCTGGATCTATACCTCCTCTCACTTACCTGCATACTACTGAGCTTCAGAGATTCTCTGGTAAGCGAGTCAGATAATGGGAATACTAGAAAGGAAAGGGAGTTTTGCCATGGAGCCCAGGCTCGCTAAGTGACCATTCCCACCAAGTGGATGATTTTACATCATCTTAATGATCTCTTCCCTCCCAATCTGCCCAGGCAGACAAAAAAACTCCCATGGTGAAAGAGATTTTCTGAGGCTGGGTTGGAAAAATAACTTCTTCTGAGCCCTTCATTAAGGAAGACACATGGGTGTTGACTCCAGGGGGACAAGAGAGGAGGCTGTTGGATCACATGGCTATTTAATGCACTAATGGTGAAGGAGAGATATGTAATCAACCAGAGGCTAAATCTCTGGCTATTTTATCTCTGTTTTGCAACATCTGTGTCCAGGGAGTTATTTTTAATGTCATTACCATCTCTCTCCTCTATATTTCTTAGCACAGACACAAAAGAAGTAAAGAATTGAGTGGCACCTAGTAGTGTTGAATCCCTTGAAGATCTCAACTGTATGTGCTTACCTCCTCTCTCTGACTATAGATCCCACCAGAAGTCCCCTGGAGGCAGGCCCAAGCCAACCTTCCATGAGTTCTATGCACTCAAGTAAGGTACCTGGGTAAAGTGATGAGATGATTGAAGGGTGAGGGAATGGGGGATGGTGTTACCATGCGTTTTTAGAGACTGCAAGAGTCATAGACTGGGGACACCTTCTTAGTCACTTTCCTTATCACTTGGACAAAATGCTCAACACCCATGACTTGAAAGAGGAGAGGTTTATTTTAGCTCACATTTATAGTCCATAGTTGGCTGGCTTCAAGGCAGGTGGCAAGGTCTGGGTAGAGGAATGCTGCTCACACATATCAGGGCCAGGAAGCATAGAAATAAAAGAGGAGCCAGGGAGGGAACTATACTTTTCCAGATCACACCCAAGTGACCTTCCTCCTCTAACCAAGTCCCAACTTTTAATGGAAAGTCAGCTGTAGTACCTCATGGTTCAATCCTATTCCCAAAGCCCTCCTATAAGCACATGAGGCTCTTGGGGAACATCTAGGTATAAACCACAATATGCCACCACTGACCCCCAAAAGACCCATGTGCCGTCTCTTTATGCAAAATGCTTTTAGTCCATTTCTAAGAGCCATCAAAATCTTAATAGTTCCAGCACTGCTGAAAAGTCCAAGTTCAAAGTCTCCTCTGAGACTTCAGGCAAGATCTTAGGTGTGACATGCTGTAAAAATAAAAAAGAAAGTTAAACATTTCCAACACAGAATGGCATAGGAATAGCATTCCCAGTGCAAAAGGGAGAAATAGGAGGATAGAAAGGAACAAAACAAAGCAAAACTAAAACTGAGCAGGGAAAATATTAAATGCTGTAATTCCATGTCCAGCACCCAGGGCAAAGATGTGAGCTCTAAACAGGTTAGATGGCCTCAACTCTATAGCAGTGCCAGTTGCAGCTATCATGGCCTCTCTCTTGGGCTGGCTTTGCTCACTGTCTGTGGCCTTTCTCAGCAGATATTCCACATACCTAGCTTCTCCAACTTCCTGGGGTTCCCACTATACTTTTAGCTTCATTCTCAGCGCTTCATACACTGTTCTCATAGAGGCACACTGCCTGGCCTCCTAGGCCTTCTTTTAAAATCAGGGTTGGAGCCCCCATAACACCACAACTCTTACATTCTGCATGCCTGTAAAACCAGAACCATGTGGAAGATGCTAAGGTCTGCTGCCAACTCAAGTAGTAGTTGGGTGCCCTTAGATCATGGCTGCAGAGGCCTCTAAATTCCTGAATGGCTGAACTCTGGAAAACTCTTTTCTAGTTGGTCCTAAATGAGCTAGGCTTGCTGGGGCTTTCTTTCAAAGGAAACTTTACAGTTTTGCACCCATGATCCTGCAAAAGGAAGGGTCTTGATGATTTCTGCATCCAGGCAAGGTATCCTTCTTATTGTGATAGCTGTTGGTAACTTCTTGTCATCTTTTATCAGCTCCTCAGCAGCAGAGGCTTGCAGCTGTCTTGGTGACTTCTTAGGGCTCTTCCTTTACTTTTGTCCTGATGTAAATAACTTGACTTCTTTTAATGCTAGTATTTCTAGCAACCTTACTCTTGAAGCACCCAACTTTGCAGGCCCTCCCCTTCTTGGGAAACTGAAAACTTTTCAAGTGGACTTTTTATTCCCATTTCCCAGTGTAAATCTTGCTAAAAGCAACAAGTAGTGTCCATAATACAGCCTGAACCTTGGATGCTTTGAAATTTCCTTCACCAGACTAATTAGTCTGTCATTCTTAATTTCAGTCTCCTGCAAAGTCTCAGGATATGAGCAAAATGTAGACAAATTTTCTGCCAGATTGTAATACACATGTCTGGAATCCATCTGCCAATGGAGTCCTTATTCCTAACTGAAACTTCCTAAGCCTGGCTTTTATAGTCTGCATCTCTATCAGCACTGCACATCAAATTTGGCTTATGGGATCAAGGGCTTCTCTAGCCAGCATCTCCAGACTTTTCCAGATTCCTCCTGTGAACAAGTTCCAAAGGCTTCTGAACCACATGGTCAAGTAGTGCTACTAACTCTGTCTTAGTCAGTTTTCTCATCCTTGGGACAAAATACCTGACACTCACAACTTGAAGGAGGAAAGTTTTATTTTACCTCATGTTTCAGAAGTTTCCATCAATGTGTGGTAGGTTCAAACACAGAAACTGCCTGGTAGAAGGGCCTTGGCTGCTCATGTAATGGCAGCCAGGAAATAGAGAAAGAAGAGAGGAGCCAGGAAAGGAGATATACCCTTCCAGGCTAACCCCCTTCTAGTGACCTGACTCAAACTCCACCTCAGACAGCAAGTTAGCTGTAGCACCTCTGTGGTCCAATCTTCTTCCAAGGGCCCCACCTGTGATCACATGAGGCTCTTGAGGAGCATCTTGATATAAGCCACAACTGATATCTAAGGTTGCTCAAGGAGGCTGAGGCTTTTTCTTTGTAAGGTGAATGCCATCAGAAGAGTCTATAAGAAAATGAACCCCAGTGAGCCCTTGTAGAGAGGGGCATGTAGCACCTATGTAGTGACTGACACTTGGGAAGGAGGCTTTGAGCCTGTTGACCCTCTGAACATTGTCTGACCATTGCCAAGAGGTTGGAGACTCTGACCTCCTCACAGTACTGATGAACAAGAGGAGTGTGGCCAGCAGGGGTGGCCCTAGAAATATGCACACCACTATGCACATTGTAGCTGCCCTTGGAGGCAGAACATTCACTATGTACTCCTCACAATGACCCCAGAAGGAAATTGTTAGCATAATCACTGTCCATGTATGAAGGCTGAAGAAGACAGGGGACATTACCTGGCCCAGGTGTCTCATGGAACAAATGATAGATGTTGACATTTAAAGGTATTCTAGCGTCTATTTGTCCAACTCAGAGTTAAGGCTCCATTATCTCCCTCTGCTCAGGACAGGGTCAGGATTGAGCCCCAGACCTGTTGTAGGATAATGTGGGACTTTCCTTATAATTCAAATGGCATTGAGGACCAAAATGGGATGAGGTGCTTGATTCTGTCACCAGTGGAGTGAGGGTTCTTTTTCTCATTTGGATATAAATTATGAATTGGTAAAGGGCAGTCCCTTGGACATTAGCATCTCTGGGCTTTGAGTGCCAGTGCCTCTTATCTCTTAGTTTTACAGCTCTTAGTGGTACAGCTCTGGTATGATAGATGTCGGTGACTCCTTGTCACCCTTATCAGCTCAGCAGCTGAGGCTCATGGCTGTCTTGTTAACTTCTTGGGCCTCTTCCATCAGCATCTGCTGCATCTCTGGGGCTGTCTGTAGATCCCTGCCAGGCTCTGTTGGTCTCCATCATTCTCTGCTGCTCTTGGCTCTTTGCTGCTTTTGCACTTTTGGGAGCTCTCCAGGCTAATAGCTCCAGTGTTACCAGATCTTTTAGAGAAATCCCTTCACCCTACTCTACTGGAGATAAGAATTATGATTCTTGGAGCCTGTTCTGCAGCACAGCAGGGTAGTCCACAGAGTGTGAGAGAGCGCTGCTTATACAGAGGAGGTCCAAGCCATATATGTGCAGTTTTCTGAGTTTCTCAGATCTATTTGGACTCTTGCAGAGTAGTGGAAGGGTGGGTAATCTGAAAGTTGCAGGGTGAAGTCCTCTGGGATGGTTTTATGTTTCAAGCCTGCTATAGCCGAAGCATAGAGGAGCTGTAGGGTGTCTAGGACTCCCCACAGGTAAACTTTGGGAGAAGTGGGTGCTTATTTGACAGCTTCTCCATTTTCTCAAGAAGGGCAGGGCTGAGATTGTGACTGTGGCTGCTTAGGAGGAGTCTCCAGGAGGGATGGTAGTGTTGACTGTGGCTCATGGGGTTTGGGGATTTCAGGAATAGAATCACAGTTCCTCCCTGTTCTTCGCCCTGCCAGGTGTATTCCTCCATTGCTCCTCAGAAGTGCCCAGAGATTCCCAGAGTAAGGGAGGGATGTTGACACTGTCAGGGGATCAGGAGCTAGTACAGCCTAGGGGCCAACTGCCCAGGCAACCACATAGGTGGCAGGAAGATGTTGGGGTACTTGCCCAGACCCCGCCTCCAGGGGGCAGTGAGGGAGAAAAAAGGGAAGAGGTGTGAGGGCTGTCAGCAGAATCCACCTCTTGTTGTTAGAAGGATAGGGAAGGGCCTCATTGTTAGAAGGATGTGGAAGGGCCTCATCTCCTTCCCTGTCATCAAGAAGGCAGGCTGCTGCTATTGCTCTACTGTTGGGTACTTTGGTTCTGGTGCTGCTATGATTGCTGCTGTAGCTGTTTTTGTTGTTTATGGTCTTGGTGCAGTTATAAAACGCTCCTGAGCTGCATTGTACTCCACTTGGCTGGAACTAACCTCACAAGTCTGTCTTTGGTCCTAGTCCGACAAGCAAAGGCTCTCAAAGTGTGGCTCTCAGACTACCAGCAGCAACACTTCCTAGAAATTTGTTGAAATGAAAAATTTCAAGCCCCAACCCAGACCTCCTGCATCACAGACTCTGGGGTTGAGACTCAAGGGTCTGTATTTTAACAAACCTTTCAGGCTATTGTGATGTACAAAAAAGACTGAGATAATAATTACCAGTGTCTTTAAAACCACTTCTGCCTCTATAGTGGCCTTCAGAAGGAAGTTTGAAGAATGGGCTAGGGTAAGAGATGATGAGTGAGAATACCAGTTTAGAGGACACTGCACTAGCCTGTGATGATGAGGGCCAAAATCAGCATGGTAGTGATATAGGACCTCCAAATGATATAAGGGAAATAATATAAGTCCCAACCTGGTAGATGTCAGATAGGCCAGGTTTGTGTTCCCCAAAATCAAAGAATGAATTCTAAGGAACAATGGAGGTTAAGAATAGGAAATATTTATTGAGAGCAGGATATTTAAGCTCCTGAGAGGCAGGAGGGGACCCAAATGAGTAGTCATGGACCTCACTTTACAGGGGAAGTTTTATAGAGCAAAATCACAAGGTGAGTACAATGTGGGACAAAATTATGATCAACTAATGAGATTACATGTATAACAGTTTAGATAATATTGATCCAATAGGGAAGGAAGTCATGTAGCAAGTGTACATGGAAAGAGCAAAGAACTTTTTCAGGAAAGGATGGATCAGGAGGTCTTGGTGACCCTGGTGGGGTCTATCTAGACTTTATTGGACCAGGTGTTCCCACTTATCCCATGGGGAAATATGTAGCCTGGTAGTTTTGTCTTTATCTTGAGGCCTGGCCTCCAACAGATGCGCCTCTGGCCACAGAGGTAATGTGTTTTCATCTTTTGCTCTGACTCCAGGGCTCAGCCCTATCTGATTGCCTATAATATTTCTAACTAACTTAGTTGTCTATAATAATAGGAGAGAAACAAGGTGAAAGAAGGCACAAATTTAAGAAATACTTAATGTTTAAGAGATACAAATGTACAAGATTGATGCTAGAAATGCAACTTTTGAATAATACTATGTCTAGGTTTCACTCTAGACCAAGACTGTGGGGTCCATGGTAATAAAATGTTGCCCACCTGGGGATGTCCAGTGGACATCCAAGGTTGACAGCCAATGTCTTTGGCCATGCTCAAAGTTGTTCTGAGACTAGTAGCATCAGTAGCTGGAGCTGATTAGAAGGATTAGCACCAGCCAGACCTACTGAACCATGATCTGCAGGTGATCAGTGCACAGCAAGGGTGAAAAACTAAAAGGCTCACAGTCACTGTGGCTCAATGGCTCACAAACTGCACCTGCTTTGTGGTCTCAGCCTGTCTGGGAATGGGGCTCAGGTATCTTCCAAACAGATTCTCAGATAATCCAGGGCTAAGAACCAAGGATTGCCTCTGACTCCAAATCATTGTGGAGCTTCTTAGAATCTCACCTGGGATCAGCCATCCCTTCCACGAACACTGAGTGTCAGATACTTAGGGCACTGCTTGGGCCAGTGGAAGATGAGAAGCATGTTAGACAGGAACCTGTCCCCAGAGGCTCCAGCGCTATAGGGTGATGAACCACGGACACCAATCCTTGCAAGCAGGGGTGACTGATCAGCACTGATTGCTGCAGCAGACAGAGAGGACACCATGCAATGCAAAGAGGGCAAGAGAGCTGGTGTGGCAGGAGAGCAGGAAGAGATCAGAATATTCCACTGAGAAACCAGGTGGAGATCTTGTGCCCATGCCTAAGAGGAGAATGAGCTCAGAGAATGACTCTCTACCTTATAACTGCCCATCACACATACTGATGTTATAGATCATAGAGTGTGGTGGGTGGGGGGTACTATGTTATCATATTTAACATTTTCAGCCACTTATGCCTGATAGTCTTGAACCAGCAACGGGGGGAGGGGCTTCTGCTTGGGAGCTTACACCTTGGGAAACCTGCTGATCATTGTTGTGACTGGTTCTGTCTGGTTACAGAAATTCCTCCAAGGCCAGGTGTAATCCCTGTGGCTTTTTGAAGGAGATTGTGCAGTGTCTGGTCAGTCTCACACCATGCTGGGCACTTGAGTTTCTCCTCACTCAGTTTCCCATTCCCTACTCTCCTGTTATGTCTATCTTGGCCTAAACTAAGAATTTGTCCCACCACAGGCATTGATAATGGCATGATGCCTTCAGTCAGAGGGTGAAGGAAAGAGGGTTAAGAAGAACAATAATTTCCATGTTCCAGTGCCTATGTATAGCTCAGACACTTTTTTTAAAGCTCAGGTTTAAATTGAGTAAGAATTTACATCTTTGCAATGTCTTTTTATTTTTTATTTATTTATTTTTGCAATGTCTTTTTAGACAGGCAATTTTAATATTACCATTTCATAGTTGAGGACACTGAGGTTTGGAGATATTCAATGACAGTGGGCCCTTGACTTACGAACTCAATAAGTTCACAAGGGTTAGTTGTAACTCAAGTTGGCCAGACTCATCTACACAGTCTGCAAAGTCTCTCTCTTGCATAATTTTAGGCCACACTTTCTTTCAGGCAGATCTCAGTGTCCTTAGAGAGACATTGGCCCAGGATTTCTCAATTAACCCCACACAGGAAAGGATGTTGTAATGTTCCTTCCAGAACTCTTTAAGGGTTAAATCTGTATCTGAGACCATCTGGAAGCACAAGAAGCTGGCATTCAGGTCGTAACTCAAGACTTTGTTCATAAGTAAAAACTAAAATTCTGGTTGTAACCCAGAATTGTTCATATGAATTTAAGTTGTTCATATGTCAGGCCAATTATAACTCAAAGGTCCAGTGAACTTAATTTAGGTCTCAAACCAGCAATTGATAAAACTTGAATTTGAACTAATCTGTCAAAATCTGGACTCTGTGCTTATATCCAGAGCTAATTTATTTGTTCCAAACAAGGCAGAAAGCCTGGGGGTGGGAGAAGAGTTCTGTAGCCATGATGTCTGAGGCTACAGGTGGGGTGAATAGCTAGGGCTGGAACCTCAGATGTGGATAAGAAAGGCTGAGGCTTCCATTCAATGTGATATGTTGATATCTGGTTGTATTCTTCTAGGTTCAAAAGTGAAGGTCTAGGAGCCACAGAGATTCAGCATTCGTGATGGAGATCAGAATGTGGTGGTCCTGGACTGTGGGACCCTCTTAGCAGTTCCAAAGAAAAGCTACATACTTTCAGGTGACTCTCAGCCTTGGCTGTGTTTTTGGTCTCCAACCAGCCAGGGTAAGACCTCCTTGGATGTGGGCTCAGCTCTCTGCTCTACCCCATCCCCAGGCAGCAGGTGGTGGCAGTGAAGAGAAGTCCCAGGGACCTTAGGAATCTGATGGAGTCTGTCACAATGAGCAGATCTGAGGGCAGCCTTTCTAAAGGGCTGGAAGAAAGAAGGAGCCAAACACTTAGTCTGTGGAAAAGGAGAGTCAGACCAGCATCAGAAGGGGACTTTGTACCCAGAAACAAGGGAATCAGGGACATGTGCCAGGCCTGAGACCTCAGTAGACAGGAGGGCTTCTCCCTGCTCAGAGCACTGACCATTTTTCTGTCTTTTCCCAGAGACCTTCTTTGCATTACCCTCACATTTGAAATCAACCACTGTGGGGAAAGGAGATCCAATTCTCTTGGCTGTCTCTAAAGGAGAGTTCTGTCTCTGTTGTGACAAGGACAAAGGGAAAAGCCAGCCATCTCTTCACCTGAAGGTGAGCACTCCAGCTCCATATTCCGTAGCCCAGAGTCCAGCTCAGTATCCTTGGTACCTTTAGCCACCTGAAACTGTACTGGGCTGAAGAATTTCCTGCTCTTCTGTGGGGGTCTGTGCTGCTTCTAGGGACAGAGCAGGGACTCCATACAATGGGATCTAGGAGGAGGAGCTGAGTGCGTGTAAGCAGGTTTTGCTCCTCTTCTGACTCACCTGCCATGACTGGACTGTGTTCTCCTGCTCTGGCTGTCCATGTGACACACTGGAGTCAGGACCCCTAGTATCAGATTGGAAGACATGAGGCAGCTGTGGGGGGGGGCGGAGGATGAAGGCAGTGTGCCTGCTCTGTCAACTTAATCTTGGATGGGGCATCTTTTCACTTCAGGGAAGACATTTTAGGAAGCTCAATTTTAGCTGCGGATCTGAGCCATGTTCTTTAATCCATATATTTAGAGCTGCTATTTTGGTGTCCATCTGACTCCTCAATTTAATTCTGGGGAGAGAGGAATGTGGATGAGAAGGCATGCTTACCGATCACCTTTAAAATGCCACTAAGACTGACACTACAGGTTCCCCAACGGCCATCCACCTTTCATTTCTTCCCTCTCTCTCTCTGGGGAAAAGGCCTAGAGCAGGAGCATGTGTGTCAGGTTTTCTCCCATCAAAGCCTGTGCTATCTAACCAACCTCTCTTCTCTCACAGAAGAAGAAACTTGTGAAATTAGCTGATGAGAAGGAGGCAGCACGCAAGCCCTTCATCTTTTATAATTCCAAGGTGGGCTCCTTGCACACCTTGGAGTCGGCTGCCCACCTCAGCTGGTTCATCTGTACCTCCTGCAGTTCTGCTGAACCTATTGGAGTGACAGATAAAGTTGGTAAAAAGAAACACAGTAAGTCTTTATTTGAGAAAGTTTGCAAACCTGAAATGAGTCAATGAGGGGCACTGATTAAGAAAGTGTAAATAAGGATCAAAATGTATAATAGATAATGTGAAATAGGAAGAAAAGGACCAAAGGGGATATGGAAGTGGGAGGGGCAGAGGAAAGGAAAGAAGGGAAAGGAAAAATTATGAGAAAAGGAAAAAATGGAAACAAAGTCTTTGTAAATAGGGAGTGGTGGGAGGTGTTGAAGGGAGAGCAGTGGAATGGGTAAAAATGAGAATCAAGATGTACTAGGTCAAGATACAAATTTCCCATAATGAATGCCAGTATATTTTATACCTAAAATGTAACAATAAAATTAATGAATAAAAAATAAAAAAGAAGCTGCCCCCATCAGATACCTTCCTCTGCTTTCTCTCTAACTCATACTAGTCCCAAGAAACCTGCTTATTAACTTCTGGGCCTATGCATCTCCTTTCTTATTCATATGTTAATGTTCCATGATTTTAGCTTATGACAAGGAGCATTTCTCAAGGAGGGTTTCTTATGGTATTCTTAGATGAAATAAACATTTGGATTCGCACGTGCCCAGCCTATGTTCCATTCCACTGTACCATCAGACACCAATGAGGTGTGTCACACTGCGTGATTTGGCAAGTCCCGTCTGATATGTGCAGCAGGAAAGAGCAGGAGGGACACAATTTGCTCCAGAATTTGCTATTTCCAGCTGGTATTTGGCCAACACTATGGGAACTAGCTCTGAAGCACACATACCCAGAAGTGTCTGAGTCTGTCTCCAAGATATAGTGTACAAGGAAGAAAAACAATAGTAAGTCACCATCTAGTCAAGTGGAAAACGGTGTGTGGGTTCCAAATAAGGATCAGGGTGATTTGACATGGGGGAGGCACAAGGAGAAGGTATCTGGGTCAGGTGACAACCAGGAGACCAGGTAAGCAGCCAGTCACAGAGGCCTGTCAACAGGAGCAGATTCCTATCATCAAGCAGAGAATCTGTATGGTGGCAGAACCAAAAATCCGGGACCTGTAAACACAGTGCAGAAGGAGGCTTGGAAATTAGTTATCTACTAGCTTTAGCTCTTCAGTTACAAGCAATAATAATTTTTCCTGGCTTACTTAAGTAAAAGTATACTAAAAGTGAAAGGAGCTTACTGGAAGGATATTGGGCATATTCATTCTTATTGCTGATGTAATGAATTACCACCAATTTAATGGTTTAAAAGAGAACAGTAAGTTATCTTAAGGTTCTGGACGTCAGTTCAAAGTGGGTTTCATTGGGCTAAAATCAAGATGTCAGCAGGTTGCATTTCTTCTGGAAGATTTAGAAGATGATCAATTTCCTTGCCTTCCCATCTTCTGGAGGTCACCTACATTCCTTGTCATCTCTTCTTCCATTTTCAAATGTGTTTAATGTGCCTGGCTTGAGTCTTTCATTCTACATCACTCAGATCCGTTTGCTTTCCTTTGTCATTTATGAGGACTCTGGTCATTTATATTGGACTTCCCTGAATAATCCAGGATAATCTCCCATCTCAAAAGGCTTAACTTTAATCACACATGCAAAGTCCCTTTGGCCATGCAGAGTAACGTATTTATAGGTTCTAGGGATTACAATGTAGAAAGTCATTTCCTGACCTCATAGATGAAACCAGTTTTCCTGGAAGGCAGTGAAGGAGAATGAGCCTTGGTACTTCCATGACATGGACAATCTGTAGCTCTTCCTTGGAAACTTGGGGAGACCGTAGGCCTTCATCTTTAGACAACCTGAAGCATTCTCTGTCTGCTACTCATTCTACTGTGAAACTATGGCCATCTCTCCCATGTCCATGTCATCCTGGCCAGACCCCTTCTCTTATCCAGCCATGGAGTGGTAGTGCTCCTCAGCTTGCTGGCCTCACAGGAAGACCAGAGATGAAGGCTTTGAGAGCTTTTGACGTGCAGTTACTCCTGCCCACCAACACCATCATCTCCCCAAGAGGGAGCATGGCATGTCTGCTCTTCTTCTTAGGCCACTGAGAGGGGCCTCAGGCAGCTTGATAGCTGTACAGTGTGCTAAGAGCTGGCTGGACGAGAGACTGACTCCTCCCTGGAAACCCAGAGGTGCAAGAGGGCTGGCTACTTGCTCTCAGAGAGAAGACACTTGAGTGCATATGCGCTGTGTATGGCCCAGCGGTGGGCCTGGGTGAGAGCAGATAGGTAGCTGCACAATTCCTGCTTCAGAGGGCTGCATGAAGGGGTGATTAGAGAATACAACCCAAAACTGCTACCAGGTGTCTGTGGGCTGTGAGAGGAAGATGAACACTGAGCTGGAATGCTCATGTAGAGGGAGCTGTGCATGAGCAATCCTTATTGATAACAGGTCACAAACAGATTCATAAAGATGGATGCTCACTGCAGACAGCCAAGTTCAGCCAGCACAGAACAGCTCAGAAGGATGCAGAACAAGTAATAACTGTACTGTGTCCCCTTCCACCAACACCAGAGGGGCCAGAAATTACAGGCCAAACATTAGGGGGGAAGGAGGAGATTGAAAAGAAATCTGCCAGATCTTGACTAATTCGTATCGGTGTGGATTTTATTGTTAATTTCTCCTTAAGTTTGATTTTGAACAAAATAAGGTTTATTGTTTTGATCTCTGGATTTGGTATTTTTTAATTTTGAGAAATTACAAAATGAAGATTAAAACCAATAATAATATAAAAACATTCATTCTTTTACCACCAAGAATTTTAATTTGTCAATATTTTATAACATTTGTTTTTGGCTTAAATTCTTTTATTGGTACATTTGAGGTATACAATACATTTACATTTATCATTGGGTGCTTGTACCTGTATATGATGTATCTTGGTTCTTATTTTTTCCCCATTACCTGTGCACCCTTCACCCCCTCCACCCTTCCCTGTTTACATAGGCTTTGGTTCCATTTTTTTCTTTTCTCATAATTTTTCCTTTCTCTTCTTTCCTTTCCCCTTTCCCTCCCACTTCCCCTACCCCTTTGGATCTTTTCTTCCTATTTCGAATTATCAATTATTTGTTTTAATCCTTATTTACATTTTCAGTTTCTCACACTAGAGAAACTATTCGGTATTTACACACATGTGTTCTATTTATTTCTCTACAGACATTTATAGCTAAATGGATGCATATTGAGGCCATAATATTTTGTAACATTTGATTCATCTTTTTTTTCAATAAGAGAATAAACCAGATATGCAATAGCATATCATACCTCATTCTTGGTATCCTTCCCTTTCCAACATCTCTAGAGGTGACTACATTGTGAATTAGATATGAATGATTCCTGTTTGTTTTCTGATACTCTTATATTCTTATATAGACATTTATGAGTAGCATGTAATTTTGTTTTGTGTGGTCTAAGAAGATTATAATTGTGCTTTTTTTTTTTGGTACCAGGGATTGAACTTGGGACCTTGAACTACGAGGCAGGTGGTGGAACCACTGAGTTAAATCCCTGACCCATAAGTGTACTTTTAATAGAGGATATAGATACATTGTTTTCATTTCATTAAAGAATTTGGTTTCATATTTATCAATCATGGAAACTATATTGTAACAATACCTTGTATAAGACAGGAGTGTGAAAGCTAAAATAAAAGTCTTCCTTTAAGAAGAGAATCACCTGTAATTAAAAGGAAACTGTGAAAAAATATAACTTGAACCTCAAAAGGGTTGTGTTGGATCCTGGCACCAAGATGTATATTTCATCCTTGAGCTGATAAAGAGGCTACAAGAGACAGCACCTTTGAAGATCCCAGGGTCAAATTATATATTTACCGGCAAATTGGATGGAAATAAAGCTTTGTAAGGAAGCACCCAGGGGCCAGTTCAGAGGAGCAGCTCATCCCCTGTGGTGGGAGCCATGAGCAGAAGGGACCTGTTAGAGAGTGGGAGAGGCTGAGATTGACTGCGGTGAATTAGACCATTGTTGAGTAGAATCCTGAACTGCGTCCTGGTCACAGCTATCCTTTGGACAATAGTGCTAAGAGTACCTTCTAGTTATAAAAGCTGGTGATTTCCTTCTGTTTTTTTCACCTACATGATTAAATCTTCTACTACATAGTTAGAAAGCAAGATACGTGATTTCTTAGCTTTCCATGATAGTTACAAGGCACAGATGTGGTCAGTGAGATGCAAGTGTCTTTTGTGGTGGGGTTACCTTCCCAAGTAATATCTCCCCAGCAGAATGACTTTGGCCCTTCTCTGTCTTGATTTGGATGAAGAAAAACATGCTGGATACATTGGGAGAATCCCCAATCCCTAGCTTACTGTACACATCAATATACTATTTCCAGAAACTCTTTTCTAGGAAGATTGCAGATAATTTTACTATTCATTTCAGGGATTAGCTGGATGGTATGTAAATTTTTTTTTTTTTTTTTTGGTACCAGGGATTGAACTCAGGACCTTGAGCTTGTGGGGCAGGTGCGGGGTATGTAAATCTTTAATAGAATCATCACACAGTTTGCACCCTAAGAGACTTTGAACTCTTTACATCAAAATTCTCATCTTTCCTCGTTCACTAACCCTAATTATTATTATATTGTGACCTTACCAAATGTTACCCAAGTCCTACATTGAAAGATAGGCCTTGAATCTCACATCAGTACCAGTTTAGTGGCCATGAAGTAGAACATCATATGGAAGGCAGAACAACACACAGCAGGATTCTGGATTCTTGTTGACAGCATGAAGCTGCTGTAGCAGACCTGGACCATCTACCAGCAGACTTTTTATTGCATGAATCAAATACACTTATACACCTTAGTCCTTAAGCACCAGATATATTACATGTAACCCACTGTAACAGTGTTTCCTATTCCTCAAAGCTTAAACATTCTTCAGTGACACCACTTGGTACCTGGGAGTGAAGTGCTGAATATAACAGAGCCTGTAATTTGGCCTTGGCTTAGTGGAGGGAGTAGATTCTGAACACTCTAAGCTGGAGATCTATTGAATCATTTTTGTGAGATGGCAAATTATCAGGGGAAGGCCAAATGAAGCTTGGGACCCAGACCACATACTACCTGAGGCTGCAGAGAAGGGGAAAGAACAGGATCATTTCAGAATATTGGTGTGAACTGATTACTTCCTGCTTCAGTCAGGAAAATGTTGGTAGAGAGGGACAGATTCAGACCAGATTTTGCATCAGAAATGGAAGAAACACTGATTTATTGAAGGAAATTTTGATCTGCAGCTTTCTGTAACTCCCATTATTTGAGTATCTGGCTGACTGTGAAAGCCACTTGCTCCTGTATGGGACATAGAAGTTACAAGGTGGCAGCTTTCACAGTGGCCAAGATTGATGCTCACCTTTATCAAGGATACTTATTCAAATATGGTAGTGTCCTTTATTTATGGGGATATGTTCCAATACTCCTGATGAATGCCTGGGACTGTGGATAGTACTGAACCCCATGTATATTACTTTACATACCTGTGATAATGTTTAACTTATACATTAGGTACAGTAAGAGATTTATAACTAATTTACTATAGATCTCAGGAATCTTCAAGATATGATTTTTTCCCTGTTAAATCAAGAACTTTCACTTTTTTCATTTAAAGGAAGCACTTTATAGCTTCTCTTTGGCAAGCTGGAATTGCTAGCATCACTACTCTTGTACGCTGAGGCTATTATTAAGTACAATTATTAGGTACAATTAAGTTCAATAAGGTTACTTGAACACGAGCATTGATACCACAATAGCTGATGAGACAACTGTAACAGCTACTAAATAACTAAAGGCAGGTAGTGTGTATGTATGGATGCAGTGGACAAAGGGGAGATTTGATAACATTATTCAGAATGATATGTGATTTAAAACTAATGAATTATTTATTTCTGCAATTTTCCATTTAATTTTCAGTCTGTAGTTGACTGTGGGTAAGTAAAATTGTGGAAAGTGAAACCATGGAGAAGGGTGGAAGGGGACTACTGTATATCAGGTACAGTCCTGTCGAGCTAGGTCAAGTCAATCTGACAGCCAGTTTCACACTGGGGTTATTTGTGATCTTTGAATCTGAGTCTATTTTGAATTGCCTCAAAGCAGCATCATTTAAGTTAAATGATATCTAAACCACGTGGATCAGTGGCTAAATGCCATTGTTTTGCAGGAGTTGCCAGTTGCTAGAACTCCTAAAATAAAAGCAAATGCAAATGAAACAAATTAAATATTAGATATATACAAAATCATGTAGAATGGAGAATTCTTTTTAAAAAATTAATTTTATGCAAATGAATAATTGATAATTTGAAATAGGGAGAAAAGGTCCAAAGGGGTAGGGGAAGTGGGAGGGGAAGGGGAAAGGAAAGGAGGGAAAGAAAGTAAGAAGGAAAAATTATGAGAAAAGAAAAAATGGAAACAAAGTCTATATAAATAGGGAAGGGTGAGGGGTGCACAGGTAATGGGGAAAAATAAGAACCAAGATACATCATGTACAGGTACAAGCACCCAATGATAAATGTAAACGTATTGTATACCTAAAATTTCCAGTAAAAGAATTTAAGCAAAAAGATTAATTTTATTGGTGCATTTTAGGTATACAATATAATAACATTCACCATTGGAAATTTGCACCTTTATATAATCCCTCTTGGTTCTCATTGTTCCCCCCTTCCCCTGCCCTCCCTAGAATGGAGAATTCTTAAAAGCCTTTCAGAGACAAAGAAATTTTGATTTTACATTCTCACTGATGTAGTTTTTTTAAAGGGCAACTAAAATGTTAAATCTTGTTATTCATCAAGTCATTTTTAGTTTTGATGTTATTTTGAACCCTATATCAGTAGATAAATCAAATACGTAATTAAGCTAATGTAAATACTAAGATATTCATTTAGAAAGCAATTGTATAGCTCATTGGATGATAAAGGAAAGGCATAATTAGAGGTGGGATAAATGGCTGGAATTTAATCTTAAGGTGATTCATACAGGGTGTATCTTTCTAAAGAATACAGAAGGGAAAGATTAGCCACAGAACAAAAGGAGACACCAACCTCTGGACCTCCAAATTATTGTCAGGCTTTCCCAGTTGCAGTTGACAATTTCTGAGTAGAGGTGAGGTTCACCACAGACTTTAAGCACCATAACTATTACATAAAACCTTCAAACCCAAACCCACACAAGTTTCCTCCTGCTCACTTTGTGTCTGGGCCTCAAGTTCTGGTTATTATTATCTGTCTGGCATCTCATCTTGCTTAGATTCTGGGCCATGCCCTCCTTTGACTTCAACCCAGATAAATGATACAGACTTTCTTACTTGCTCTCAAATCTCCTGGAAATCAGTTGTACTGGCTATTTGATTCAGATTCTTTGTCATTGGCTCATTCCACAATTCACACCTACTATCGCACCTTTCCCACTATGGATTCACATTGGTACACCTTGCCATGATCCACGAACCTTGGACTTTACTGCTCTTGTGTTTGCACCTGCAACTGAGTCAGCTTCACTAGAATACATGCAGCCCCCATATGCATTCATAACTAATCTTGGATCCAAGCACTACCCTGGCTGCCCTCTTGGAGAGGATAATCAATAATGGCATTCATACATTTTTGGGATACAGAAGCATCTAGCGGAGGGGTGGGACATATTTAGGAAAATAGCAAACTCACAGACAGAGATCACCACTCCCCAGGAATATATTTCAGCGAAGAACTTTGTAATTAACCACACCCTACTTTCTATAGACTAAACTTCATATATCGAAGGGACAGATGGCACCAAAAATGAAAACCCCTGTAGTTTTCTATTTACTGTTCTCTATAAAAATAGCACAACCACCCAAATGAAAACATGCTGTGGTTATTCAGAACTTGCTATATCAAAAGATTGGCCACTATAGCTAGTATTTGGTAGAGGTTCAAAGGGAGCAGAGGAGCCAGAAAGCTTCTTGGAGTTGTTGCCATGGAGAAGCTGTGTGATTTCCTTGAGAACAAAGCTAGCTTTCTTTGGTTGGTGCTAAGTGGGCAATGGGGTCAAGATGACATATCTGTCCATGTCCTGAGAGTTTGAGGCTGTTGGCTAAGAGGTTGTGAGCCCGAATACTGCTGTCATGCATGGTCTGGCCAATATCCATTGTATATTCAGCTTTTTTACTTCCTTGAGATCCACATTCACTCCTTCAAATGAAAAATGAGTGTTCTTTTCTTTCCCTACCTCTTTTGTCACTCCCACAGGCTGACTGGATATGCTGGAGGTGAAAATGAAGTATTCACGATTTGCAGCAGATTCCAAAGTGAAATAGGAGCCAGTATTTTCCATGAGGAAGGTGAAGGGCAGAATCTCCTCCTTTTTCAGTGAATTCAGATCTTCAATCTTCTTTTTCTGAAAGATGGAGGAGAATTTATTATTAGCTGTTGTAGTTTGGATCTGAAACATCCTCACAAAGACCTACGTGCTAAGCATTTGGTCTGCAGATTGACACTATTGGGAGGTGGTGGAAACTTTGTAAGTGGGGCCTAGCAGAAAGTTTTAGGTCATTGAGGATGTGACCTTGAAGGGGATTGTGGGACTTTGGCTCCTTCTTATTTTTGTGTTTTGGCTATAAGGTGAACAGGTTTGCTTTATCTAGTATTTCTGCCATGATGAACCAACACAGGCCCAAAGCAACAGGGCCAATAAATCATAGTCAGGAATCTCCAAAACTGTGACCCAAAAGAAACTTTTTCTCTTTGTAAGTTGAAGCTCTTAAGTATCTGTTTGATGGAAAGCTGACTAACATAATAAGTAAGGCTACTTTGTGAAGGCAAGATGGGAAGATCAGGGTCGTCTTTGCTGAGGCTTAGATTTTCAACCTTACCATTAAGGTTTTCCACTTCCCTGGATTGGGAGAACAGGGGAAATTGCCCACAGCTCTCTTACCTTTAATTCTAATTTAGGATGCTTTGGGTCTTTGACTGGATCACAGCAGAGACAGAGCTCCCCTTTAGAGACAGCCAAATAAATAGGATTTGCCATTTCACTTTCTAATTGTAGAGTTGAAGTCCATATGTAAAAAGTCTCTAGAAAAAGTCAGAAATCAGGTCATACCTAGGGAAGAAAAAATTATTTCCTTTTGCCATTGGAGTTTCAGGTACAACCACCCGCTTTGCTTTAGTCATGTGATCAAATTCTCACCTCTACATTGGCCCAGGAGCCCAGAACAGCTGCATTCTCAGAGTTTCCCTCTTCCTATATCTCTGACTCTGTTTACCATCCAACCCCTCCAGGGAAACTTCAATTGGATCAGGGGCTCCTTTGGGCCTATCTCCCTATTTTCACTCTTCATCAGTGGTCCCCTATGGCTGCTTCCTGAGCATCAGTGCTTTGTCCATTCAAGAGAATGGAGAAGCCAAGCAATACTATTAGACAGGGGCTCTACCCAGCCAGGGGGATGGCATGCAAGAGGAGAGGATGAGACTACTTTTGAGTAAAGTAAGCTTGAGAGTCACCTCTGGTTTTGGGGAGTTTGTCTGGAACTGCCATGAGGATGTTGTCTTGCAAGACCAGCACCTGTTGGTTTGTGTCTCGAATATAGCATTTCCTTGAGGTTGCAGTTATGACTTTTGAATCTGGAAAACAATGAGAGATTTTTCAGAACTACCAACTCAGTCTGAGTTCAACCTCAGACCCTTACTTTGTTCCATGACAAGACATATTTCTACTGTTAGTTTTTCACTCAAATCCATGATTAGCCATTGAGGGGTTCTAGGGTCACACTGACTCTAGGTTAAATCTCTGCAAGGTCATTTATGATATGAACAAGTTACTAACTTCACAAAATCTCATTTTGCCCACCAGTAAAGTGGGGATAATAAAACCTACCTTACATAGGGTCGATAGGAAGAATACGAGGGATTCAATGGAACCTCATTACTATTAGTATAAATAGCAGTTTTGATAACAGTCAATGAGGGCTCACTGCTATGATTGGTAGTAGTGGTATTGAAACTTTCTGTTTTGCATCCTCTCATGGGTTGGCCCATGCCATTAGCAATGCCAGGGTGGCATAGATCTCTGTCATGCCACATACTGGCTGTGCAGATGGTGATGACAACAGAAGAATGGAGATGACAGGACAAGGCAGGAAGTACTCATGAGCAGCATCTTTATGTCAGGAAGGGGGAGGAGATGCATGATCTTGGGGTGTAGGGGATGTGCCTGTGGGGACTGAGTGGCAGAATCAGCTCCAGCAGAGACTAGGGATTTGCCTCAAAATTGGAGGATTTTGGCATTCATCTGGGTCACCTGTGCCTAGAAGAGTAAATGCTACATTGGGAACTTGTGCCTACTGCTATCTCTGATAGAGCGGCGGACCCATCCATCAGTGACAGAGTACAAGGTTTGTATGGGGGTGGCTGAGAGCCCAAATGTAGGACTGGTGGCCAAGTCTATTTAGACTAAGAATAACAAATGTAAAAGGTGATAATGTGATAGATCACTTTGTAGTTAGCAGTTACACTATATAACTCTATACATATGCAAACATAAACCCACATATAGTCTTGTCTCTTACTCTACAAATGTGATGCCATTAGCTGGGACGTCTGACTTATACTCTTCTCCCTTTCATCTGCTGTCTACATCCTCTCCGTCCTGCAATTCCAGCTCTTATGCCTCTTCCTCCCTGAAACCTTCCCTCCATCTTTCTAGGGACAAAGTTTCTTCTCTGAGCAGCTCCACCCTCAGCCTGTGGTTGGTTGAGGGGAGTTGTATTGCAGCACCTTATATTGCTGTTACTACATCCTCATGTAGGATTAATTTTATACTTTCATAAGGCCTCGGTTGGGCAGTAAACAGCACTAGGTCAGTGCTTACTGAATCATCCCTTCTCGGTCTGGACGAAGATATTGGCATGTTCCCTGAGGTGCTCCTGACACCAGCCATCTATGAGTTTAGTGGGACTGAAGGAGAGAAGGGGAGCAGATCACAGTTATACTGAAGCTAGCCACTGCCCCAAACAGGAGTCGACACTGTCAATACCAACCAAACCAGCCTTGCCCTCAGCAAAAACAGGGGAGGCCATCCCTCTCTGAGCCATTGGTTTACCTCTCATGTCTTCTCTCTTTCATATGATCTCCACAGCACGGGATGGGTGGGAACATTCTGAGACTCAAACGAATGAGGTCTTCCAACCTCAGTGTGCGATGGGAAGAGGCTCTGGAGCCAGGCCGACTCTGCTACTTTTCTAGCCAAGGGTGGTGGGCACATGAATCATTCTTTTGATGCTCAATCTTTTTTGGAAAAGAGAAATATAATATTTTCCTGGTACCGTTGTTGTGAAAACTAAATCACATCCCTTGTGGAAAGTGCTCAGGTTGGTGTCTGGTATGTATTTTCTCAATAAATGTGAAGTTTTGGTCCTTTCACCAGGCACCAAGTCTCATACTAACTTCCTAGGTTTATTTTTCCTTACCACATTAAGATGCTCAAATGAATTAAGATGCTATAAATGAAAGGCTAGGTAGCACCTCCCTTCTTTGCCACCCCATGACCCCTCACAAGATCACCTGGGTTGGGGGAAACCACAGAAGCAAGGCTGGGATCCGACAGCAGAGGGCCTCTTGCTGAGGATGGGAATGAAAGACAACAGGCTAGCAAATGCAATTCCATTTCCTTGGAATTTATAGTTCACTGGGTAAGGAGTGATTTCACTCCTGATTACTATAGTTTCTGAAGCAAGATCTGTAAAACACTTATGCAGAAACTTAGTAATGCTCCTAAAGAGGTCTTATGTCCAGTAATTGTGGGAGATTCTGGGTTCAGCAATGTTAAGTAAGTTTTTTTTAAAAGAGCAGTTCTGACTGCCATGTTTTTACTTTTCTTTTTTTGTATTAAATTCTTTCATTGGTACATTGTAGGTATACAACACAATTACATTTCTCATTGGGAATTGTACCTTTACATAATGCAGCTTGGTTCTTATTTTTTCCCCATTCCT
>NW_004624749.1:13002876-13045517 GCF_000247695.1 Heterocephalus glaber
TGAAACATAGCCTCTGTCTCAGAGAGTCAGAAGAAGGACCGGAAAGTGGGTTGGCTGCTCACCCAACTTCTCAAAGGTGTTTTATGGGACAAAGCCATGAGGTGAGGCGGGTTCAAGGTGGGACAAAACTATAGTCAACTAGTAAGATTACAAGTACAGTTGCTTAGGTAATATTGATCTTATGAGAAATCACAAAGTGAACAAAACTTTGAACAACCAATAAGATTATGACAATCATAGTTGCTTAGATAATATTGATTAAATAGAGATCCAATCTGGAAACAAGTCATGTCAAGGAATGAGAAGGATTTTCAGTAGTAAAGGATGGATCAAGGATCTTTCTTGGAAGATCTTTGTCCTCCACCCAGGTCCTTAATATTTTTTATTAAAATTTTAAGCATACCTATGTGTAATGGTATCAAAGCAGGTGGTAAATTCAGGGGGAAAATTGCATAAGCCAGTTAGGAACATAGCATAACCAAAAAAAGCTTACTCAGCATACAAATTGTAAGTTCTGTCTCCATATTTTTGCACTTTAATCTTTCATTAGCCCTAGAATATAGTGGAGAAAAACAGGGGCTCCAAGGCTAAGTAAATCCCCCCAAGGCTACAAGGCTGGTAGGTAAGAGAAGGGCTATAACTTAGAATTATCTGTCCCTAGGGCCATGCTTCTGACTATTTGGGTATGCTATTCTTCAATTGCTGTGGATATTTAATGCCTATCCTTCTAAACTTTTGTCTTGCATATAAATTTTTATTTACAAATATAGAACTATGCATGGAAATTAATTTATAATATGTTTGTCACTAACAGTGTATCATGAATGCTTGTTGATGTTGCAAGATGAACTTCTATCAGATGATTTTTAATTGTTGCTTGATGTTCCATTAAATGTGTAAAGATAATGCAGAAAACCTCATTCTCTTTTCTGCCATTGCTGTTTAGGAGTTTTAGTGAGGGACAAATCTATCTTTGGTGGTAGAATTCCTTGTTAGTCTTTTCCTAGGGGATGAGAACTATCAAATCATGCCACATGCCAAATATGATTATTAACTGTGCTCAAAGGGAAGATGGTCCTGCTTACTGTCTTGGCCTTTGTTTCAGTGAACTCTGAAATAAGTAAAGCAAATTTGGCAGGATTTGGAGAGGAGAATTTGGTACAGTAGTTTTCAATATGGCAGGACCAGGTTGAAGCCAGTAAAGTTTTCACTGGAAGAAAGGAGGGGAGATGGAAAGGGGAGGGTAGAGAGATAGAAAGAATAGGAGGTGGAGGAGAACAAGGAAGGAAGGAGAGCAGACAGGAGAGGAGACAAGGGTAGGGAAAGGAGAAGAAACCTAGTGGCTTCATGACTAGAATGGGGCATGGAACCGAGGGAGAAGTAGGTTATGGGCTGATCATGGTCAACCTTTCCACGACTCCAAGATGCCAGAATCCTCTATGTTGCTAACATATGTTTGGGTCTGTTATGGCTTGTATCTAGATATCCCCCAAAGCCTCATGCACTCACAGGTGGGGCTTTTGGGAGATGGCTGAATCACAGGTGTGTCATGCTAGATTACGGTATATGACACTGGGATTAGGATGTGTAATAACTAAATTGTTTATCATATTTTTGGGTGTGAATAATGGAAGCCTCACTTGGAGTGTGAGTGGCACCAACCCATAGGCTTGTCATCTGAATGGAATAAAAGGAAAATGAAGAAGGAAAATCTGCTTCTGTTTTATCCTTTCTTGGCTTCCAGTGCAGACTCTTCAGCCCTCCACTACAGACACGTCAGCCTCCTGATACGGACTTGCATTGGACACTACAATGAACTCTAGGCCTTTTACTGTATCTTTTGGATCTCTAGCATGCAAGTGGCTCCTTTGGATTTTTCCACACCTGACTCTGCAGGAGGCCATGATAATCCTATTTGTAAATCCTTATATATTTGTATATCTTGTGTTAAATCTTTTTCTCTAGTAAGTACTGACTGATCCAGGGTCCATATGTTTTTCCCTCTTGGTGTGAAAGGTCAAATTCTTGGAAGAGGACAGCTTCCATACAGGTTATATATGAACATTCCACATCTCACTGAAATGATTCCTGTTGTTGGGCATTTACATGTATTCATAAACTCAGCAGTGGGGTAAATATTACTTGAAAAGCTAGCTTTAGAAGAGGAATTTCTAAGTTAAAGAGCAGGCACAGGGTAAGACTTTTGATATTTGAAAACTTTAAGACATAGTAACATGCAGAGATTGAAACTTCTGGATGGTCACTGTCCTAATATTTCATTTTTCTATCCTGTTGTGCCATTGTGTTGAAAGCAGCCATAAGGGTCTTTGTGAGAGATCATGAGCTCCTACAAGTGTGTGGCATGTCACTTTCTTTCCATCTGCACAGCTGCACATGGGGCCCAGCACAGAATGCCATTTCAGAACCATTTCCATGATCCATCTCTCACCATTGGTTTTTGCTAACATTGCTGTGGATTTGACCAGTTGGCCTCATAAGGACCTCTCATGTGTGTAGAGTTTGGCAGCAGAGGCTGTGGACCAGTCTGTGCTGATTTTACTGGACACACAAGATAACTCCCCAGGGCAGTGCTGACAGGAGGGAACTGCAGTCTCTTAGATTCAATCTCTTCAGATCTAAAAAGATTTTACTCTACTGAGTGATTCCATCTTTCCTGGATCAAAATGACCTTGCAGCTATTTGGTAGAACTGTCCAGTCTGTAGTTATAACAGGAGACCTGTAGGTAGAGAAAGGTCCAGGCCAAGGATGGCCCAGGTGATGCTGTCTGTGGGGAAAAAGGTGATGACAAATGCTTTCTGCACAGCCCTGTTTGTAAGTGAACCATGGAGGAGGTAGTCTCTGTCTGCTCTTGGTTAAGGTGTTAGACCTGATAGAATGGTACCATCCATGGTGTGATGCCTTCTGTGGGCATTTTGTGAACATCATAACTCTAGGTACCATCCTAGGAACAATGCTAGGTCCTGTACCAGCTAAGTCACAGCAAGGGTTATGTGAGCATTTGTGGACTCTGACAATAGTCTTAGAAACAGACCTTAAGGACACAGTCTGCTCCTAACTGTGGGTCTGCCTGTGCTGTGTAATTGTCCCAGTAAGCAACTGAAGCTCCAGGCCTAGACCCAAGGTCTGTGGTGCACAGAGATGTGCAGAGAGCAGGATACAGACACACTTGCCAAGTCACTGTGATGACGTAGAGCAACACATTGCCCTACCAAGTCTTTCTGCTTAATCAGACTCTCATAAAGACAATGGAGGTGAAAAGGGCAAGAGTTACTCCCCCATTTAACCAATGAAGCAGAGGTGGAGTCCAAGCTTTGAGAAGGGAAGGATGGGACAGAAAGATTCTTTTATCCTAGTTCTTCAGCTTGGCTTTCTTCAGAGGCAGCCACTGGAGGAAGTGACAAGGAAGGAGTCTGGGTCCTTCAGAGCCAGCTGCTAATATTTATGTCTCTTCCTAGCTTAGTTTCCAGGGCTATGCTTTGTTATCTGCATGGTGAGACCCATGGCAAGAAAGAAAAATCGACTAAATCACAAAAGGAAATGGAACATAAAGTATAAGATCAAGTCCATTCAACTAACTGTAAGTATTGTATTATGAAATGTCAATTCTACCTGCAGCTCACAAACTCTTGGCAAAATGGTCCTTTCACTCTTTAACATGGGTATTCTGTAGCCAGTGCTAAAGATGGATTAGCTGGCAGCAATTGAGTTTTATAAGACACATTAATGTTTTAATATTATATAGTGTTTAAGACATCCAGGCAAGTTTTTATATACTAGATGTTATGGCTTGTGTTTAGATGTCCCCCTAAAGTCTCAGGTGGTCATAGGTGAGGCTTTTTCAGAAGTGGCTGGATCTAGTGTGTGTGTGATGCTGGAACTGATTCATGATGCAATGCTAGGCTCAAGGGCAATAGAGTTAAGGGTGTGAGTGCTACCCACCCTAAGTAGCCTGGATAAAATAAAAGGGTGTAGAAAGATGCTATTAAGGTTCCTTGCCTGCTTTACTACCTTATGCCTGCCATGAAATGTTTCTTCTCTGCGATTCTCCTCTGTCTGCCATGCCACCCTGCCTTGGACCCACCTGACTATGAACTGAAACCTCTACAAACTGTGATATAAATAAACCTTTACCCTTTTAACTCTGGGTGTTGGGCATTTTGTCTCAGCCATGAGAAAAAAATACTAAGATAGAATTTGGTACCAGAGAAGTGGGGTTGTTGCTGGGACTGTACCTGACCATGTGGTTTAGGATCCTTTGGAACTGTCTTGTGGAAAGGGGAAGAGTTAGAAAAGGTTCAGAGATGTCAGCTGAAAAAGTAGAGCTAGAATGCCTTCTCAGAAGACCAGAAATGTTGATAGAAATGATTCAGTAAAGACCAGGTTTGAGGGGTTTTGTTGGAAAGAACTACATTTGCTGTTGGACTCCAGATCATGTGTGCTATACCTTGGCAGAAAATTTGTCTGCATTTTGCCCATGTCCAGAGGCTGCCTGAGACTAAGATTAAGGGTGGCAGACAAATTAATCACACAGAAAGAAATTTCAAGGCTGTCTAATGTTGAGTTGGTAGCATGGTTACTGTTGGGGGCTTTTAGCTAGATTTATATTGAGAATTTAGAGCAAAGAGCCCAGCAGAATGATTCAAAATGTAAAGTTTCAGCCTATAAAGATGGAACAGGGGAGAAATTGGTCACTGAAAGGACTAGCAAGAAAAAGCCAAGTATTTCAGGAGAAGAAAACAGAAAAGATGGTCTGAGGACGTCACAAGAAGCAGCAGGACTCCACCCTTTACAGCCTTAGAATTGCAAAGGTGAAAGACTTTGCTTTGAGAAGACAGCCCCAGAGCACCATGTTTCAGAATGGTAGCAGCCTAGGGAAGTTGTTCCTCAGGATTTGGTTCATAGACACCGGACGCCTACAACCAAGAGAAAAGGAAGCCTGGCTACTGCTCCAGCTGGCAGCAGACCTTGGTATTATCCACATGATGCTAGTTTTAGGTGCATGTAGAATGCAATAGTTGTGGGGTCAGGAAGGCTTCCACTCAGATTTCAGAAGAAGGTGTGGGAGGCCAGGCAGTGTGCCACTGTGAGGGCAGTGTGTGATTTGTGAGTGTGAAGCCAAAGGTGAAGTGGAGACCCTAGAAGTCTGCAGAAGCTAAGAACGTGGGTTATCTGAGGAAAACTGCAAGGAGGGAGCAGAGGTAGTCCCAGAGAAAAGGTATGGTAGCTACTATCACCAGAAGGAGCTACTCAAGCCCTTTAGTGTCCACAACTTGCCACAGATTGCCAGGGATACTGGAAGGAGAACTGTGAGATTTCATGTTTGCCCTACTGCATATTTGTCTTGCTTTTTTCCCATTCCTTGCTAGCCCCCTGTTTGTAAGTTTTGGAATGGAAATGTCTATCTTGTGCTATTGAATGTTGGAAGTGTTTCACTTTCTGTTCAATTGTACAGGGGCTTGAAGCTAAGAGTTTGCCTTAAATCTCAGAGAAGTTTTTGGACTTGGACTTTTCAACAATGCTGAAACTGTTAGGACTTTGGCAACTCTTAGAGATGGACTAAATGACTTTTCCATAAAGGGATGTGCATGACTCTTTGGGGGCTCAGGGAAGGAATGTTATGGCTTGTGTTTAGATCCTCCACTGAAACCTCATGCAGTTAGAGATGGGGGTTTTTCAGAAGTGGCTGGATCTAGAGTGTGTGATGCTGGAATTGATTCATGGTGCAATGCTAGGATCAAGGGCACTAGGATTAGGATGTGAGTGCCACTCACCCTAAGTAGCCTTGTTAAGATAGAAGGAGGTGAAAGATGTTAAGGTCTCTTGCTTGCTTTTCTACCTTCTGCCTGCCATGAAGTGTTTCTACTCTGGATCCCTGTCTGCCGTACCGCCCTGCCTTAGAATCAGCTGACTATGAATTGACACCTCTACAAATTTTGAGCTAAATAAATCTTTCCTTCTTTAACTTAAGGTGTTTGGTATTTTGTCTCAGCAATGAGAAAAGTAGCAAAGACATCAGATCTATGACTTTAATAATCACTCACTCGAAGTATCTGAATCTCTGCTTTCAGACAGAAGTTGACCTAAAATCAACATGTTTTACTATTACAGCTCCATCACCCGAACACGAGCCTGTACATGGCTTCTAGATTATCTTTATTTGTTCTAAAGAATTCATTTTATGCATTCAATAGTTCATCCCTAATAGCTTGTCTTGCAGCATTCGTCTTCAGGGATCTTAATTATTGGTATTCAGTGCACAGTTACATATTTTTATCACTCTGCAATTAAAACTTTACCTGAATTCTCTATATTGGTAGTTTTTCTTTAAAAGTGGAAAGTTTTCTTCTTGCTTCATTGATTTTACACAGAATTCAGCTTCCACACAGACTGCTAATGGGAATGCATGATTCTGCCCTTGTGTGATGCATTTTCAATAGTGATTTGCACCATTCTTCAACTAAGCACCATTTGGTACAGTTGTAACCAGGCTCATAACATGCATTGTTTCTTATTTTGCACTTCCAGACACATATGGAAGTTCCCATTCTTCTGTTTCATGACTTTGCTCTCTGTGATACTTTTAAAAATACAAACCATTTAATGTACACATTTAAATAAAGGAACAGAATTATCAAGGGAATGAATCCAAATATGAGATAAATATTTTGTTACGGAATGCATTACAAACTTTTTACAACTAGCCTTTTACAACTGTGCGACTCGTTAATGTGATAAATTTTAGTTTTAATTAAAATGCTACCCACTTTGCTGCCAACTAAATAAGTAAATAATATTATTTATTTATTTTCAAAAATTAAATGACTTATGAAAATTTAATTAATTAAATACAGATTGGAAGTCTGGCTCTAGGTTATGACAAAAGTCCTGCCTACTGGTGGCAGATTTGAACCTGGAACTGTGGCAGGCACATATCTTAGGTTGTGTCTTCCCACATGCGGTAATGTGGTGTCATGGTGCCCCCTGCTGACTTTGGCAGGCACAGCTCTGACAGCAGCTCTAATGCTAGCTCAAACTAGACCTGAAGGTGTTCTGCAGCAGACCAGAGGCTGACAGCCAGACCCTCTCTATAGTAGGACCTAGGAGGAGTCAAGGGCTGAGGATGGTGCTTTAAGGGATGTGCGATGAACCAAATGTGTGCATTCATGAAGCTATGGTGGGTGAGCAGTCAGACCATAAAAGGCACTTGGGTCTCACTGTAGAGCTTGGACTTGCTCTGCAAACAGTGGAGATTTTACTTAGGAACTAGCATAATGAGGTCTGCATTTTATTAGGATTTCTTGGCCAGAGTGAGGTGAGCAGTCTGGAAAAAGGGAGCTGTTTGAGATGGGCAGGAAGTTATGGGCTGGGCCAGGTCCAGGTGATAAATATTGTCCTTGAGCCTCAGGTGGGGTGCCAATTGTTTCTACCTGTTCTGTACCTGTGAGACCGATCTGATGTGCTGCTTTAGTGGTCTCTCCCCTGGCTTCTGGTTGGGCTCCGGGATTGGGGGCTCAGAGGAAAAGGAACAGTTTGGTTTGAATCTACCCATCTCTTCAACTTGCCAGGGACTATATTCTACTCTAGGGGTCACAGTTCCTATTGGTGCCCTCCACCCTGGAAACTCTGGACCACTCAGTGTACCAGTCACCACTGAGACCCTTGGCTCTTTCTCCTCTAGAGGTGGTAGTGGATTTCAACTGTCAGCAGCTCCCTGTGCAGCCCCAATTGCCTGTTGATTTTCCTGACTGCTTTTATCAATACTTATCCAATACTTGGACATATCTTATCCAAACCATAATACTCACTTAAAGTTGCCTCTGGACCAGCTCTAATTGGATACATGTTAGAGCTGTTCAATGAAGAAAATGTGGGTGTCACCAGCAGGAACCATTTATCTAAATGTTCTATTTTACGTTAAAATACTGGCAAGGCTATAGACACAATAGAGGTTTAAAAACAAAAGAGTATAGTGAAAACTACTCTCAAAAATTTGAGTCCTTATGTAAAGGTGCAAATTTCCAATGATGAATGTCATTATATTGTATACCTAAAATGTACCAATTATTAGAATGAATAATCGATAATGTAAAATAGGAAGAAAAGGTCCAAAGGGGTAGGGGTAGTGGGAGGGGCAGGGGAAAGGAAAGAAGGGAAAGGAAAAAATGATGAGAAATGGAAAAAATGGAAATAAAGTCTTTGTAAATAGGGAAGGGTGGAGAGCGTGAAGGGAGGGCTAGGAATGGGGAAAAAATAAGAACCAAGATGCATCATGTAAAGGTACAATTCCCAATGAGAAATGTAATTGTGTTGTATACCTACAATGTACCAATAAAAGAATTTAATAAAAAAAATTTGAGTCTTAATGGAGGGGAGTAGTGTGCACAACAGAAATTGCAATGATACTTTATGATCTCTGTTTTGCAAAAATCCTGCACAGGGATAATTTTAGAGATGAATTCTATTAGACTTTTAAGAAGCAATCAATTCCTATTATATAGACAATTTTCTAGACAAAAAAGAAAAGTCATTCAACTTTATGTTGAGAGTATAGTTTTGATTTCAGAACCAGAAAAGGATGTTGATGATAATAATAAATGTTATAATACCATATTGCTTGTGGATGGCAATGAAAAAATTCTAAATAAAGTATCAGCTCTCCAAGTTCCAGATATATTAAAATAGTTTATGATCATGTAGAGTTGCATCTCACAAATACAAATGCAAGAAAGGTTATTCATTAGAAAATTTGTCAGATTTACTACATTAATACTACACTTGATCTTGGCCAAAAGATTGAGGTGCTGTTTACTACATTAATAAACAGTAAAAAAATTATATGGTTACCTCAATAGGTGCAGAAAAAGCATATTAACATCTCAACATCTATTTCTGACTTTAAAATAAGGACTATTAGGAAAGTATTTCATTTACCCATGAAAGACTGCATAGCACACAACTGTATCAAACACACAATCTAGTTGAGAAATTTTAAACTTATTGAATCAGTAATACAAAAGTGCTCATTACCATGTATTATTATCATACAGTCCTTGGACAATACTTTGGAATAAAAAGAAATGGGACATACAAGCATTGGAAAGAAAGATATAAAATTGTCATTATTTGCAGATAGTATTTCAAAGTTATATCAATAAGAAACTACTAGAACAGATAAGATAGTTCAGTAAGTTTGTTAGATACAAGATAAATTAGAAAAACCAACATTTCTCTCAATCAGCAATAACCAACTGGAATATAAATTGTTCTGGGTTAAAGTAGTTTGACTTCCAATTTTTTCAACTTTATAATGGTGCAAAAGGAGTAGGCATTCAGCAAAAACCGTATTTTAAATTTCCATCTTTTTCTAGTCTAGCAATCTGTGGCAGATACTCGCCAGGAATGCTGG
The DNA here is from genome assembly GCF_000247695.1 of Heterocephalus glaber. The sequence goes on from NW_004624749.1 coordinate 13,012,305, forward strand.
CAGTCACAGTGAGCCTCTGCTCCCAGTCAGCCACAATGGAGTTCTCCGGTGAACTGTGTTGCTAAGCTATGATGTTCTACAGGTTGTTTTCAGTGTATTTGTGACTTAGGATATTTTAAATTTACGATAGGTTTATCAGGACAAAACTCCATTGTAGGGCAAGAAGCATCTGTATGTGATCAAAAAGTACTATTCACAATAGCAGTTAATATTGCACATATCTAGAAATGAATCTAAAATATGACTTATGTAAAGAAATTAAAAATCTAATAAAGGATACAAATAGAATTTAAACATCTGGGGAGATATTGCAGACTCTTAAATGAGATGTAAATAATAAAATGTTCACATTTCTCCCAAATAAATTCAATGTAATCCCAATAAAAATTCAAGTTGGGTTTTAAAAAAAGCAACACAATAAAGTTGCTCTGAAGTTACAGTTATCTTAATCTTTATTCTAAAGGTCTACATATAACCTAAGTCAAATTTGAAAATGAAAAATAGGTAGACAGACAATCTAATTACATCAATGCATTAAAAAGAGGCGGCTAGGGCCAGGGATTTAGCTCAGTGGTTCTGCTGCCTGCCTTGCAAGCGCAAGGTCATGAGTTCAATCCTCAGTACCAAAAGACAGGGAACTATTAGCTGCTGGACTTCAGGATATCATTTATTTTTCTAAAATACTGTTCAAAATGTTTATGTATTTATATCTTATGAATATTTTGCTATTCCTGTTGTTGAATAAAATAAATTTTGTCATCAATATTTTGGTTTATTAAATCTTTAATGTAATTTGTTTTGAAATAGCCTTAGGAATAAAGATAGTATAAATGTTTAACAATTAGTTCTCTGAAACCATAAAGGCCTTTATGTACTTTATGTGTAAGTAGATTTACTATTTTATGAACATTTATTTTTGGGCCAGTATAAAAGATAATCTTTGACTAAAGCTGAAGAGTCTCAAATTCACAAGATGACCATTGTTTCTGGGGGGAGAAAACAAGAAAACAAAAAAGTAAATGATATATTAAAAGATATTTCAATTTGCACTTCCCTACCTTGTTAATTCTTTCCTTCTTTAGTTTAAATAACTTGTGGAAATGGAAAAAATATCACAAGAACCAGTCAAACTAATTACTCTAGAAGTTTAATATAATACAACCATTTTCATTTCCTTCCTTCCTTCCTTCCTTCCTTCCTTCCTTCTCCCCCCCCTCTTTTCCCTTTCTTTTTCTGTGCTGAGATTGAACACAGGGCCTCACACGTACCAAGCACTTACCAGCTGTACCTCTGAGCTCCACTGCTATTTTCCTTTTTAAAAGAAGTTTTTATTTTGCAAATGTCATCATTTAAAAGTTGAGAAAACAGTAGTGTTCATTTATATATTTACTTACTTTCCTATAATATTAAAAAATTTAATCCTAGTATAATGACCAAATCCAGGAAATTAATATTGGAAAAACCTAATTCTTAAATTGTAGATTTTATTTGAATTCGATGAGTTTTTCCTCTTTATGTTCTCCTGTTCCAGAAGATAACTCAGGATCTCACTCTTCCATCTATGCATTTATTTTTTGTATCTCCTTAGAATCCTCCAAACCATAATAGTTGCTCAGTTTGTCTTTATCTTTTATGACCTTGGCACTTGGTCTTGCTTAGTTGTTTTACAGAATGACTCTCTAAATTAGGGTTGTTAGTTGTTTTCTTTAATCACATAAAGGTCAAATGTTTTGTATTTAGAAATAGTGTGTTCTCATCCAGATGGCATATCTGGGGTCCAGTCTGTCCACGAGTCCTATTTCAGATGATGTTAACTTTGATTGTTTGGTTAAGGTGTTGCATGCTGGGTTATAATAACTGTAAAGTTGTTATATTTCTCTTTGTAATTTATAAATATTATTAGAGATACTTTGAAGCTATATTAAATATCTTCTAGATCTGTAAACTGTGTGGAAGTTGTAGTGTTTATTGGTGGATCTTTCTTGCAATAACTATTATGGTGATATTCACTGAATGGTAAATTTTTGTTTTTCACTTTCTTTTTTCCCTTACTAATTAGAATACTTTTGTAAGGAAGGGCTGTTATTGTTTCTTCTAGTTTTTAATTTTATTATTTATATCAGTATAGACTCATGGATTTTTACGTCATTTAAAAGTTGAGAAAACAGTAGTGTTCATTTATATATTTACTTACTTTCCTATAATATTAAAAAATTTAATCCTAGTATAATGACCAAATCCAGGAAATTAATATTGGAAAAACCTAATTCTTAAATTGTAGGCTTTAATAGTCCATTTTAATTTTTAAAGTAGAAATAAAAGATTTTACCATATATGTATGGCAAATATGTACTAATAAAAAAGAGGGAATAGATAGAAAAAAGGAAACACATTTCTTTTATGCAACTGAACTAAAAAAACTGGTTGCACCATTAATAGCTAAAGGCACAGTGTCAGACTTGCTCATTTACCACCTGAATGGAAGTTGTCATCGTCATGCTTGGGACTGATGATGTTCAGAAATGATGAAAAGCACATCACTTTGAAATAGCACTATTATAGCACAAAATAATCATGAGAGATGTTATGGAAATACCAGAATCCCACTGTGAATTTATGAATCAACAAGCATTATTTTACTCAGTTAATAACACAAATTAGAATTATTGAAAAGAAAGTTTAAAAGCATACTATTTATTCTGCAGAGAAGTACTAAATAGAACTCCTGGGAATTAAATATTAGTAGTGGTGAGTCAGTATATGGATAGTGATGGGTCAACACTTTGAAACTAATAAAATATTGAAGTTCTATGGGGGTCTACATATCCCTGATGTGGCTACAATGATGGGAAAATGTAACATGAAACTTAGCAAAGTGCAGATATAAAGGATAATTGCATCCTTGTAGTACAATTTAAACATTCCAAGCCATCCAGACTAGTTGTAAGAAAGACTGTTAATCAGGGAAAAACGTGGTAAACAGTCTTCTATTTATGCCCGCTTGATGACCAGTTTCTCACTGACGATGGCAGCCAGGAATTTGAATAGATAGACATCTGTTGAAAAGCATTGATCAGGAATTGCCAGTAGCCATTTTGAGCATAAGAATTATTTTGAAATAAGTATGGTCACAGAAGCAAGTTTATTATTGTAAACAGATTTTTCTATTGTTTTAATCTCTTTAAATAAGATTTTTCCAGCTTTTGAAGATGACACAATCCCATTCTCATAAGTAAAATTATTGGGTCAATGGTATACACATTTAAAGTTTTAATAGCTCCTGCAAAATCACTTGCTGAAACAGACTGATTCACATATCCATTCATTTGGTGAGGGAATCTATTTCCTCACACCATTGCCTACTGTCTTTTTAATTTGTGTCTTCCTGATGGGTGGAAACTGAATCTCATTTATTGCTTTGATTTGCATATAGTTAATCACTAGTGTGGTTAATTATAATTACTTAAATTTATTAGTCATTTATGTTTTCTATCCAGTAAAATACTTTTTATTTCTATAGCTCATTTTATAGGATTATTTGCATTTTCCTATGGATTAGTACGAATTGCCCCCGAACTTTGGATATTAAATATTTGTTAGATGTGTTGCAAATACTTTCTCCTAATTTATCTTTTTAATTTTTCATGATGCATTTTTCCAAGCTTTGTCAAAAATTCTAAAATATTGATGGCACTCAATTTTTTTTTCGAGTTTTACATTTTATGTGTTGTGAAGTATTAGGCAAAGGCTAAGAATTCTGTCATTTAACTTTTTGTCCAAGAATTTAAAACTGTGAACATTTAACCTACAATTTTTCCTTAGATGTTACTTTATGGGATAAGTCTTTTTATTGTTTCATCATTATTGTTGTTGTCCCACATAAGTGTATAATTACCTGTTTTAAATTTAGAGAATTATATCTTTATGGTGGTCCTGTATGGCTTCATTCTTTTGTCTTAATTCATTTAATGATTGTATTTTCTTCTGTCATTTTATTGAGTAGCTTTGAGGTTATTTTTGTTAATTTGCCCATCATTTTCTAGTGAAGTAGATGAAGATGTTAAATAGCTGGTGTATATCCTAAAGTCTGGGATTTCACAGAGATCAACTTCAGGGGTTGTGATGGATCAGCTTGCAGAAAACAAGTCTTAGACCTGGCTTGGGATGCTTGGACAAGCAGAGGTCTTTGAAGATGGCCAACCATGTCACTCCACCTACCCTGGGTAAGGACTGTGGCACAGAGGTTGCCCCAAGAATTTTCTTGGCATTCCCTTGAGTTTGCAAGAGGATAAATGGCCCCATATTGGTCTCTGTGATTCATGATACCCACCAGGTTGTTCATCAGTTCAAGAGGCATAAGTGCCGGGTCTTTCCAAGGGCATCCCACCAGATGTCCAGCCTTGCTTGTAAGTATCTCTTGGAGGATCTGAACCACACTAGAATTGGCCTTCTTTGGAGCCCCAAGGATTGTGAGCATCCCAGCAGAAAGCCCTGGATTTGGATTTGGGAGTTACAGACTCTAAGTTTAGTTTTATACTAACTTGATTCTGTGCAGTTGAAACATACAAAGGCCATATAACCTTTATTACTCCATGATACCCTCTGTTTTATTAGCTTGTCAGCCCAGTTATGTGAGTAATGTGTTATAGATTGGGCATTTATAAGCAAATTTTAGAGAGTCTCATGGTGGTTAATGATCAAATTCTCTTACTCTATCTGATTTCTTTTGATGCTCTGTCAACTTAATAAGGTCATGAGCATGTTAAGTGAGTAAATTAGCAGGTCTCATTACCAAATAAAGATACACGATAGTATCTCAGAGGTTGAACACTAGAATCTGGACTAATTGTTCTATTGAAATCATATCCATATGTAAGAAATTTGCCTTTGTATTATTGGAATTTAATCCACACTTAGTGATATACATCATCATCATTGTTTTATATGATAATAAAACACAATAGAAAGAATCTAGAAACTTGGTTAGGTTAACATAGAAAAACTCTGTCTTTACATTTTTAACTATAATCAATACTGATAGTCTTCTAAAGCAAAGTGAAGGTATTATGGAATTATAATATTCATCTCTTTATTTTAAGGTGAAAGGTGTGGGGCATTTTGTTAGTAGATGGGCTCTCTGCTCTTTAATCATCAACTGCAGTGATTTAGTTCTCCCCTCATCACCATCGCTCCTTGCTATGGTTTGAGTGTGTTTCCCTCGGGTTCACATGTTGGAAACTTTCCTCAGTTGGTGATGCTGGGAGGTGATGGGACTGTTTAGAGCTGTGCCTAATGGGAGGGAACTTGGTTATTGGAGGCCCTGTCCTCAGAAAGACTTAGCACAGTTTTTTGTGAGACACCAGTTAGTTCTCACAAGAGAGGGTTGATATAAAAGAGCAAGACTGGCCACTTCTGAATCCCTGGCTACTTTGTCTTGCCGGGGGACTGCTCTCACAGCTGCTTCCACCATTGTGATGTCATCCACCATGAAGCCCTCACCAGAGGATGAATTGATGGGGCCAGCTGGTCTTGTACTCCCAGCCTCCAAAATTGTGAGCTAAGTGAACCTTTTTTCCATTATGAAATGTGTAGCCTTAAATATTTTGTTATAGCAATGGAAAACAGATTTATGTATTCCTAATTTCCTCTAATTCCTCTGCTGTTTATTCACACTAAAGTTTAAACTGGAAATGACAGAATGGATGAGTGATAGGAAATCTGGGAAACCTACATTCTCTGAATGCCAGGAATTTACTGAAAGGTCAGGACCAAGTAGACTAAGAGGCTGAAACTAAGGAGAATACATGTCACTAGACTGTACAGGCTTTTGAAATCTTCATTTTGGCACAGAAATTTCATGCTGTTCCCAGAGGATTTTGAATCAATAAAAATGCAGCCCTTTGAGTTTTGTCTCTTGGGCTTTCTGAACATCTCCTGGTTGACTCCTTCCCTCCATCTTCATGGTCTGTGCATCTACCAGACTGCATACTCTTTTTAGAGGTCTGAGATCCACTCTTCTTGAGACCCAGTCATCAGTCCTACAAGGTCCTTCATTGGAGCTATTAGGTTATTTTGTTTCCTTTTATTGCCTTCCCATAGTTGTTACTATCTGGGATCCACATCAATTCCTTCTTATTATTTACCCTTCCAGCATATGAATATCCAATTCTTCATATTCAGTCACTTTTGTTTGCAATTCCTAGTGTGGATTCAGTTTTCCAGATTGGATCCTGAATAAAACCGAGACCTAAGGTATTTCGAAGCCTGATAGTAGGACTTTATTTAATGCTGAACATCCCTAGAAAGGGAATATGTTGACTGAGGTATAATTGAGGGGTCCTTCAACAGGGCAGAGGGGACTCAAGAGATGTGACACTGGGTAGGCCTGATCGATCTGGAACTGAAGTGTATTTGAATTCATTTTCACACTTTCTCTAGGGGATAGATAAACCAGAAGCCAAAAGTGATAGGACTAGGACCTCAACAGCAAAGAACCATGCTCCTTCAAGAAAGACCATATGAGGATGAAGAGCTCGAGCAAGGAGACTCTCCCAGATCCCCTTAGCCTGCCTGTAATGGCCCAGTTTCCTCTGCTAGGAGGTGGAGCCAGTCATGTCCCAGTTTTAAACTTAGTGTGACATGGCAGGAGGGCTGAGGTTGTCTGGGGAAGTCCCTTAGTCTCTCCTTTTTGAGAAACCTAGGATCTGTCATCACCTCTATTTCTTTGTGGTTGACCTGGTAGGCTTAGTTCAGCACTTATTTCACAAGGAACCCAGACAAGTCCTACTCATTTGAAATTTCTTCATCAGAGCCTCCTGAGATCTCCTGGCAGGACGAACTGGATTTCTTTCATGTTGAACATTGATCACATCCCACCCAAGAAACTGGAACCTCCCTCTCCTCATCTAGATAAATGACCCAGGCTCTGTTAGAGCCCATTATTACCCTTAGAAGCTGATGGAACTGTGATTTGGTCCACTGGACTTAAGACCCTTCCTTGCCAGGTACAGCCCATAGCTGCAAAATCCCTCTGACTTTGGAGCCTTCTGTGCTTTGGGAATGAATAAGGGGTAGGGGCATGCTAGGATTACTGTGGGCTTTTCCCTGTGTGAGACTTGCTGTCCCCCCCCATGAAATGGCTGGGATTTGGAAGATCCACCCTGGCATGGACCCTCTCTTTCCCCTGGACAGAAACAGACACAGTGAAGGCGAGGAACCTCTGGCAGGAGGAAACACTGGCACCAGGGGGCCTGAAATTTTAAAGGTCAAATGTCATGCCTGGGATTGGGATTCCTAGGGAGATAACATTCTTGGCTGGATCTCTGGGTGGAGGATAATTCTACTTGGTCACCCCTCCCTCAGACTTCTGTGAAGTCCTGGGTAGTGGCTTAGGTCTTCTGACTAGAGGTTTATGTCAAGTCAGGTTATTATTATTCTAATAAGAACTTGAAGAACAGTGTCCTAGGAAGGTCTTAGAAATGTTGCCTGAGGCTTATCTGTTCTACCTCTGTACCCACAGATGCAGAGCTAACCCCACTTTGCCAACTATGGAAAACCCTAAAAACATTGTTTATGGAAGTAATGTTGGGATGGGGCTATGGTGACCTGGTTCACTTGCAGTCATATCTGTGTCCTCTGGATACCCCAGGATCTCTTTCTCTCCCTGTGTATGATGCTTGGTCCTGTCCACCTGCTACTGGGCTGTGGGCTTCCAGAGGGTGGGGGTCATTGCTCATTCACTGCTCTAGCTCCATTTCCTAGCATTGTTCCAAGCATTGAGGAGGTCCATAAAAGAATAGCTGGGCCTTGACACACATGTGCTGTGGGACTATCATTATCCTCTTCCTTGATGGTTTGCCCTCTTATACCATTTATTGGCCTTCATAGCCTTTGATCTCTTCAGTAGAGCCAATAGCTTTACTGGATAAAAGGGCTAGGCTGCTGGGTTTTGGAGCATAAACCTCTGGTCTTCTATGTTGAAGGACCAAGATTAGGTGATTTTTCTCTTGAGTGAAGCAACTTTGGCCTTCATGTTTATTCATTATTTGTTTCCATCTGACCAGCAAGAGATTCCTCACAGCTTGGAAAGATCCCTGATTTGGATCAGCAGGCGTGGATCCTTCAGGGTCAGTCACTTGTGACTGTTCCACGGAGTAATAGTGTGGTGTCAGGTGAGTGCTCATCCTGTGGCAGTTCCACACTTTATGCTGGTAGTGGCCTTTTGTTAAAGCATAAGTACTAATGCTTGATTGAACTTTATAGAGTAACTAAAGTTAACAGTGATGTATATTCCAAAATAGCTAGAAAAGTAGTTTTGAATACTCTCACCTCAAAGAAATGATAAATGTATGAGGTAATGGATGTGTTAATTACCCCAATTTGATCATTATTGCATTGTATACAAATATATCAAATCATCACATTGCACCCCATAAATGTGTACAATTATAATGTGTGCAAAAAGCCTAGATTTCAATGGGGTGTACCTGGAAGGGACAGAATTTCACACCTGGCTGGGAAGAGAAGTCACTGAAGAGGTTACTTTTAGATTAGGATAATGAAATCAGATATGGTAGAGGAGCCTCCTAGGGACTAGAAGAGTTGCATTTTGATCTGAAGCAGCTGATCTGTCCTATGGTAGGGAATTAGCTTGTTCTATTTGACCTCAAGATATCCTAAAAAGACTAAATGGGTGTGTGACACAGGAAGACACATTTCAAAATCACAATAGGCGGAACTTGCTAATGAACAGGGCTCTCTGAGGATCAGAGGTGCTTCTGGGAGTAGGAGCTTCCCATTTCCAGGTGTTCAAGTACAGGTTTCAAAATCTCAAGAGCAAAGCCTGCCATTTATTTAACTTTCTTTGCTCCATTTACTAAGGCAGTGATTTTCCATATGGGAAGGATGGATAAGTGCCTGAATGGATATAACTGTTGGCCATTTCGTGAGTCTGGGATAGCAAGAATTACATTCTTTTGAATCTTCCAGCCCAACCTGGAATACACTACTTTGGAAAATCAGAACTAGAAGAACTATTCCATTTCCCTGACTTCAGAAGAAAACTGACCCCTCTCCTGCTTTTATCTCTGTAGTTACTGTCACTGTTATACCATGCAAGTATACAGAGTCCCTTGAGCAAGACAAAGGGACTCCCATTTATCTGGGGATCCAGAATCCAGATATGTGTCTGTGCTGTGAGAATGTTGAAGGACAACCCACATTGGTGCTGAAGGTCAGTGACTAAGAAAAGTAACATTTAATTCTTTTATTTTTATTTTTTAAGAAAAGTAACATTTTAAAAAGCCAATGTTGCTTTACAAGAGTTTTATTTGACAGAAAACCTAATATTATAATCGAAAAAGAAATATCATTTTCTTAAGTGTATTTATTCCTAACTCCTACTGAGTAATATGTATCCAAGAGACTTTAATTTATCCTGCCCTTTACTGGTTGAGGACTTCTGTCTTTTTTAAATTTTGAGATGTTCTCAGTCACTGTTTCTTCAATATATTCTCTACATAATTCTGCCATATCTTTCCTTTTGGAATTCCTATTCATCCGTCACTGGAACTCTTAGATTTCACTTCTTAGATTTCAGTACCTGATACTCTGTCATCTAATTTGCCATACTTTCTACCCTTCACATTTTATTTTATTTTTTGGTACCGGGGATCAAACTCAGGACTTGCACTTGTGAGGCAGGTGTGGTGCCACTAAGATAACCCCCTGGCCAACTTTTTACTTTTTGTTTGTGGTGCATTCTAGAAGAATTTCTTGGTTCAATTTTCTACTTCATGATAATATTTTCAATCTTATCTCCTAAGTCATCCTCTAGCATTTTTTTAAAAAGTCAACTTTTACTCTTTTATTTTCTCAACTCTCTGGTTGATTTTATATAGACATATCTGTCTATATAAAATATATGTATGTATATATATAACTACATGTATGCATATGTATTTGTTCTTATTCATTAACTTTAATTCATTTCATTCAACTCAATCCAATTCAGTTCATCAAATGTATGCCTACTTAAGTGGCTTCTAGCACCATGCATGTTCTTGAGATATGTCCTGGCACAGATGGCAAAGAGCCCTAACCACACAGGACTTTGATTCTAGTGGGAGGAGAGAAACAGCAGACAATACACACAGTAAACACATTAGTGGGTAAATCTGTGATGTCTTAAAAGGTGTCTGTCTCTTTGAAAGGAACAATTAGAGCAAGATAAAGAGACTGCAGCGTCAGGAGCGGAGGTGGAGAGTGTCAAGCTGCAGTTAGGAACAGTGCAGTAGGCGTCCCTGTGATGGTGAAATCTAGGCAGAGAGAAGGAGGCAAGAGAATTAGTCAGCAGGGCATCCACTGAATGCAAGTCTCAGGACCAGTGAAGGCAGAGGTGTGGGAGTGAAATGAGGAGGAAGGAATTCAGAGAGAAAAATCCAGACCAGGAAGGGCGCGTTGGCTTTCTTTGGACTTGGACTTATGATCTCAGTGAAGTGATTTGAAAGAAGAGTGACATGAATGAATTCAGTTTTAAAAGGATCACACTGGCTTCCAGTTGATCACAGGCTGTAGGGGCAAGGGTAAAAGTCCTTCAGGAGGCTTTGGAGTGAGCTAGGTGTGATTAGAAAGGCCAGATGACAGCAATGGAGGTAGAGAGAAGCAGTCTGATTTTGGAAATATTTATTAGCACATGAGTGTGATAAATAGAATGAGGACTGGGAATTACATGCTCAGGTAAGTCAGCTTTCTGCTGTGTTTTTGTCCTCAGATGAAGACTGAGACTGGTCCATTGCACTCGGCCATGTGTGGGACATTGAGGACCTTGGTGAGGACAGTGTCAGTATGGTAGTGAGGGTGAAAGTTTGGAGTAAGTTTGAAGAGAGAAATCACAAGAGAAACCAGACAGCAAATACAGGCAGCTGTTATGAAGAGTTTTCTGCAAAGGGGGACTGGCAGTGGTGCCACATAACAAAGTTTTAGCCAGTGATGAACCATATGTAGGATGATAGTCTTCTAAGATTCTGTCATCTAGTGACATCATAGCTGCCTTAATTTGTGTAAGTACACTATACAATGTTGACAGTGATGAAAATTCCTAATGATGCTTTTCTCAGAATGTACCCATGTCATCAAGTGACATATGACTATGTTTTAAAAATGATAGAAATGAAAACAAATTATGCTGATGGGAGTGACTGAATAGAGAAACAAAACTGATGAAGAACAAGAGAGCACAGAGAAAGGCTAGAGGAATGCCTTTAAACTGGTAGCCATAGATGAGACCCACCACCCAGCCCAACTCAGGGAAGGAGGCACAAGTGTGGGTGAGATGTGCTGGGGTCCTTGTTGTAGCATGGTTTGTGGAAGTTCTCTTTCATGGATCTGCTTTCTCATCAGAAAGGAGTAAAATGAAGATGGTGGAAGAGGTAGAGAGTTTGAAATGAGAAGGCATTTGTTAAACAATCAGCCAGGGGCTCTTATCCATGTTGAGAAATGCAGTGATGTATGATTCTGATGATAATTATGTGATTGATGGGTAAATATGCTACATTTAGAGAGTGATGGCCAAATCTGACATTAATTATATGATTGAGAGATAAATATGCTAAGTTTAGATAGTGATGCAAAAATAATGCAGAATATAATAATGGAGAAAATAACACATGAATGAGGCAGTGATGAGTGAGAGGTGGGATTTGAAATCTCTGGTGAGGATGTTCAGTAAAGTTCTCTCTAAGGAAGGGATATCTGAGGTGAATCCTGAGTTATAGGAAGGAGCCAGCTTGGGCAAGTGTGGGGCTGGAGTGTCCAGGTAGAATAAGTACCAAGACCCTGGACAGGCACATGTTGGTGTATTGAGGGGGAGGCTGAAGGCAAGTAAGGCAGGAGCAGAATTAGCATTTAGAGAGTAGTAAGAGGTAAGAACAGTGAGATAGGCAAGAGCTGGTTGATGTAGACCCTGAAGGCTTTGTTAGAGAGTTTGGATTTCATGGTAATTACAACAGAAAATGATGCAAGAAATGTAAGGCAGAAAAGAACATGATTTTATTTACTATATTTATTTCAGTTTAAAGTTTGCTCAACTACTTTGTGGAGAATGGTTGATTCACCGAGAAGAGTTACGAAGTCACCATGATCATCCAGTGCAGAGGGGGAGATAGCTTGAGTTGGGTGTTGGCAATATATGTGGAAATGAGGGGAAGGAGAAGCAGCTCAATCCAGGAAATGTTCTGAGTCTACAGAACTTACTGCTGGGTTAGATGTTGGGTGATCAAAGAAAGAGGTATCAAGGAAAACTCCTAGGCTTTTGGTCACCCAAAGAATCAGATAAGTAGCTTGAAATGATTAACTGAATAAAGGAATCCTGTGGGAGAAGAAATTCTTCACTCAGGATGTAATGTGGCTAAACTCTAAAGACCATTCCTGTCTCTCTTGAGATCTTATACATATGTGACTTACAAAAACTTATTTCACCAAAATATACAATATATGCATATACAACATGTGGACATAATAATATATTTATATAATAATAAGGGCATTTTGATTGCTCTACTTACTTTGCTCCTTTGGATGAAAAATCTTTTTCTTTGTTAGATATTTTTATGTCTAGTTCATGATGTTGATCTTTCTCAGATCTTCTGGAATTGTTCAGAAACACAAATACCAACCTATCTGTTCTTTGCTGAAACAGTTTCCCTTGCAGGGTGATGGCTGTCACTGCTCCTGCTTTGGTAAGGGAGGTCCTTGGCTTGAGATTTGTGTCTTAGTCTTAAGGGATTCTTTCAGCCTATTGTGTGAGAAGAGGACCAACTGATTGTTCAAACAAGGCTGCTTGTTCATTAATCTGTCCTTTTATCCTTCTTATGATATCCTGTTCCTTGTATTCTTTCTATGACAAACTCCTTGGATTTGAAGGTAGGGTTGGGAAGATGAGATTTTATGTGTTTGATCTGATACTTCCTTGAAATACATTTTTCTAGTCCAACTCACGTGAATAAGTTTTTCCTGAACTTTGAAATCTCCATTGGCTGCTTCCATTTGTCCCATGAGTATCCTCTCTCACATTTCAGGAGAAGAAGATTTTGGATCTGTACAACCAACCCCAGCCTGTGAAGCCCTTCCTTTTTTACCGCTCCCATACAGGAAGCACCTCCACCTTTGAGTCTGTGGCCTTTCCTGGCTGGTTCATTGCCTCTTCCAAGAAAGATGACCCCATCTTCCTCACTTCAGACCAGGGAAAATCATACAACATAAACTTCAATTTATATATAGAAGCTTGAACTCAGCTTGGAGATGGTAGCTTGCTCAGAGGTCCTTAAATTTTCAAAGTTCTAGCATATGTTCCTCTGTATGCTCTCAGTGCCATTTTCACACCAGTGCTGAGAAGTGAACAGGCTGCTGTTACCACCTTGTGTTCTGGATGAAGAAACAATGGCTTTGTGGCCACTGAAGGCCAGAATGCGAACTCAGAACAGAGATTGGGTGATGTATGGCTCTCCTCTCTAGCAGAAGCTGTGCAGCCCACAGGACACAATGCATGAGAAATGTTTCCCAGTGCTATGGTGCTGTGGTGTTATGGTGATCGAAACCACGGGATCCCTGGGAATAGCAACACCCTTATTTTCAGGTGATTGGTCTTTTCCATACCTGGATTTTACATGCTCACAATATCAAATATTCTTGCATTTGAGTCGTGTGAGATTCTGGCTGATATTTATTGAAAATGTGATTTCTTTGGACCTTGAGAAGTTGGGCACCATATAGGGCTGGTTGTACCAGAACAGAGACTTTTGGATTCTAGAAGGAACTACCAGATTTAGAACAATTAGAGCTACTCTATAACTACACTGAACTGCAATGTCTACTTCTGGGAGCTTGATCTGAAGACACTGCCTGTCAATTCATGGATGACTGTGCATGGGGCTGGAGATACTGCTTTTTCTCCCACCCTCAGAGAATGAAGAACAAAGATTATAATTAAGAATATATGGCAATAAAACATTAACTTTTGTTGCTTAGAGTTTAAAAAAAGTTTTAAGTTTCATGACAAAATAGTGCATGCTTATGTTTACAAGCAATCTTTCCTACCCTAGTCCTATTTCTTTCCATAAGGCATCTTCTGTTTTGGCTTTTTTATCCCATATTCCTCCACGTGTTTAGGTGTGTGGTCTTGGTTTCATTTCACAAATTACCAATTTTAGGCATTATTTTTTTTAACAAATAGATATCATTTGTATCTCCACTGAACAAAGGTAATATTGCTTTTCATCTGTTTTCTAAAAATTAATATAGGCTCTGAGTCAAGCAAAGTGGTTCTTACAGACAGTGGATTACCCTCAGGAGGTAACTGACTGTTGGAAAATACTCTAGGGTGAACTTTTAGTCTTCTTTTCAGGATTTGGATAATTTTAATTAATGGCATTACCTCTTTCAGTCTTTTTGTTTTATGTGAGAAGAAAGGGAGGCATATGGAGTGGACAAGATTTTCTAAGGGCAGTATTAACATTTAGTAGTAGAATTGGAAATAATGACACTCTTGATTTTTTTGTCTTTAAGTTTCTGTCCACTGGATGTTATGAGACACTGTGTGAGAAATCAGCAACATTCTCCTGAGCAAACAGCCTAGCAAGTCATAGCCATCTCACTCCCATCATTGGGACTGTCCTTATCTTAGGTGTTAGCAGATGGCCCACCCAGGGCAGAACACCTCTGGCCACCTAACCGTCATTATGCATCTATGACAAAAGTGATGAAATTCATTTATTGCATACAGTGATTCTCAAATTTGAAATACCAGAATCACCTGGGGTGTGCACGAAAACCCCAGTGGCTCCACATCTAGTAAATTAAATCACCCTCTCTTAGGAATGACAACTTATTAGGTTTAGGGTGGGGCCTAACAATATTTTGCCAAGGATCTTAGAGAATCCTGATTGGTGAACCAAATGTGGGAAATAAAAAGACTCAGATTAATCATATTTGAGATAATCTGTGTGTTTCTACAGAAATACGGGGATGTTAAAATGTATATAGTTCTTGCTTATTTTGTTGAAATTTACTTTGAGGTTTTTCTCTGTTGGGTGATTTGGTCTAGTGAATTGAACAAAATAATTTGTATAAAATATGTTCAAGCTTTCAAATATACTTTCATAATATTCCAGAGTTAGAAAGAACTCATGTTTCTATCAAACAGTGAATGGATAAATAAGTCATGTGTATTTGATACTAGTAACCAATAAAAAGAGATTAACTACTGATAGATATTAAAAAAGGTGAATGTTAAAAATGTTACTGAGGATGCCATACACAAAGGGTACATATTGTATAAATTCATTTATACAAAGTTCAAGAGTAGGCAAAAATAACCTTTGTATCAACCTATCAAAGAACAAAAACAGTGGTTGCTTTGGCAAGGAAAGAACAAACTTTCTTTTTTTGCTTAAATTCTTTTATTAGTACATTTTAGGTATACAATATGTTTACATTTATCATTGGGTATTTGTATCTGTAGTATGGAGATACCTCAAAGAACTAGGGCTAGAGGTCCCATATGGCCCAGGTATTCCTCTGCTGGGTATCTTCCCAAAAGAATTAAAAGAATCATACCACAGCGATATATGTACACCCAAGTTTATAGCAGCTTAGTTTGTAATAGCTAAAGCTTGGAAACAGCCCAAATGCCATCAACTGGAAACTGGATAAAGAAGATGTGGTTTTTTAAAATAAAGTGGAGTACTACTCAGCCATAAAGACCGAGAAACTAAAGATATTTATAGCTAAACGGATGCCTATTGAGGCCATACTCTTAAGTGAAATAAATAGGACACACATGTGCAAGAACAAACTTTCTTAAAAGCTACCATAGAGCTAAAATTGGAGACACTGAAACTATCAAAAACCCACAATGGCTTTCCACTCCATACACCAGCATAGTAAGCCAGAAATCACTGGAGTAATGCTTTCCATTTTGTGAAGTAAAAGGATTTCTACTGTAGAATTCCATACCCAGACAATCCATTAATTATGAGTAAAACAAACCATTTTCAAAGATGGAAGATTTATTTCCATGCATTTTATTTGAGAAGTGAGCATAGAATGCTCTGCCCAAATAAAAGATTAAGCTAAAACAAAAAATGTGGACTCTTGGAAGCAGGAAATCTTCAACAGAGAAAAGCAGTGTGAACCTGTAGGACAGTGATAAGAGGGAGATCTTAACAGCCAGCCAGGCAGAGTGAAGAAGTTGGAGGCCCGGGGGTAGGGGGAAAACAAACCTAGAAGACAGCATGCCCTATGTGTTTGAATGAACTGGGAAGAGGTTCTGACAGCAGGGAAAATCCAAGGGATAATAAACTTCAAAGAAAAAATAAGCAAAAATAAAACAAAATTAAGACAGTTCTTCATTCCAGAGAAAATATTAAATTATTAAGGCGAGGAACCCTAATGAAAGTTTACTGTGTGGCCCAAGTCAACAGTGTTTAGACTGCAATAATAATTTAAACTTGGTATGGTGATCTATCCAAAATTATGTAAGCATTTTGGGAATGTATGTGGGTGGATAGAGGTGTGTGCATAGGGGACCTAGGTAAGTTGTGTATAAAAAAGTTCAAATTTTTATCTTTCATGAAAAGATATCTACACATAAAGGCTAACACTGAAAAAGAAGTAGCCATATACATAGTGTTCTGAGATGTGCAGGTATGTTTCAAAAGCATTTAGAGTTAAAAGTGGTTGTAGCAGGAAATGGTGGCTGTTCTGTTTTGTAACAAAAACTCAAATTACTCATTGACTTTTAAATTATGTGCAAGCATAATTTTGATGAATCTTAGAAACAACAAAAAAAATCCACACTTCCATATTGGCTAGGCTGTGCTCTGAAGAGGCAATGTGATATTTAGCTGAAAACGTGAGCTGCCAGGAGCCAAAATTCCAAACACAAGCTTCATTTCTTACTACTCTGACGTTTCCCTCTATTGTATAGGTTGGAGATCAAAAGTAGTTCTCAAGCTAAAAGGGGGATGAGCACATGCCATCCACATGGTAAGGAGTGGAGGGTATAGAAAGGGCACTTCTCAGAGCTACAGTGGTGTCACCCCCCCTCATAGCTTTGTGTGAGCCAACTTACTAAAATGAGTCATTATGGTTTGTGTGCCCCCTTCTTAGGGGCTGCTGAAGCCTAAGCAAACAGAGGCTACATTTAAGTGAGGCTTTTGTTCTTGGAACTGGAAAGATCAGAGCCAAAAAGACTGACAAAATTTATTTTTGTACTATATGGAATACTCAGGCTGTATCCATGGTCTTTGAATGTACTGATGCTGTTAAGTACATCAGTTGTCTAGCCCTAAACATTTGAATTTAAAGTAATTTTGCATTGCTACTAGCACTCTGCCTATTTTAAGAAAACTGTGATTGCTAATTTTGTGCCAGGATTGGAGGCATGGACTGGAGAAGTTGTCCTTGGTTTTTGCATTGGAAACATGCACCATCAGTCCTTCTGTAAGACATTGTCCTGAGGCTGCCTTGGCTTGGGACCAAGTATATAAAGAGGGACTAAGTGTTTTCACTCTTCATGAGCTCATGCATTTAGATTATAGTATAATATCACATATTTACATTTATGACATCCACAAAAGGATTATATTTTTCATTTTTATAAGGTTTAGATAAAAAAGATTTTGCTAACTTTCTGATACTGTCACCAGACTGGGCCTGAGAAAGTCCCCTTTGTGCACATTTGGAATGTAGATCCACTCTACCTACAGAATAAATTTGCTGACACTCGATCCAGAAAGAGTTTTCAGGACTAGCCACTAAGAGGCACAGAAAAAAATTATTTAGGAAGGAAAAGTATACATTCAAGAGTGGTGTGTGAGTGTTCAGAGAATGTGAGGCATTATGGTCTGGGGATAGGTACATTTTGGGGGACTTTGGGGTGGAATCTATGGAACCTATAAATCTATGGAAAGAGGACATGAAACATGATGTCTCTTTCTGGAAGGGAAGGGTGACAGCCCATTCACAGGTGATAGCCATCACAGGTGATGGAACCATAGTCATCCATAGGGGGAGAGGCTCATTTTACAGGTGAAAATAAATTACCAATGCCTATTTGCAGGAAAAAAAGAGAATGCCCAAGGCCCATTTATAGGTAAATGAAATGGCCAAGGCTCATTTATAGATAAAAAGAGAATAACCCAGGCTTATTGAAACTTGGGGAAAAAATTAAACTAGGTTTGTGTCCTGAAGCTGCAGTTTTAATTAAAATTACTATTTTAAAATTGTGATTTCTTTGTCTCCTTTCTGCCTATCATTATTTTTTGTATCCTACCTATTATCCACCCTCCCTGACTTTGATCCCTTTTCTTTCCATTCTTTTTTTTTTTTTTTTTGGTACTAGGGATCGAACTCATGACCTTGCATATGCAAGGAAGGTGGTGGCACCACTGAGCTAAATCCCTGGTCCTGATCCCTTTTCTTAAAGAAGGCAGAGGGGCCAAAGATCCATCTTCTTATAAAGACTGCTTCAGGCTGAGGAGGGGCTATGACCCTGCTTAGCCAGGGATCAAAAACATTGTCCTTATTTATCTAAGAAGACATAGGAATAGGGGGTCCCACTGTTTGAAGAAACATCATTTTTTAATAATTAGAAATACAATACATTATGCATGCAATACATTAGCCCAATACAACATTACATCAGGCAACAAAAGAATTCCTAAGTATCATAGTTGAAAAGTACAAGAATTTTTTCTCAGCAGGTTGTTCCAGAGAGCCAGGATATCAGCAAGTCACTGAAGCTTAAGAAACAGACTAACATTGCATCAATTTATGAATGCAAATCTTGTAACGCAAAAGACATATTTGTGTTGTCAGGAACCTATACATAACATTCTGTTTTGATAATAGCACAGGTTACATTTTGTGCTGCAATTAGAATATCTAGGCCCATTGAATTTTGTAAAATGTCTTTTATCATTTTTACTTCAGAACTTAGTAATTGGATCCCCTCTCTACTGTCATTTAGAACACTGTGTATATTTGGCAAAAAAACCATAATATGCCACATGATATCTTCAATATCTGTTTGGGGAGTAAAGACGGAAACTAAGTGATCATACCAGTGAAAAACTGATCTGGTTCACTGATGGTGCAAGATAGGGGTTTAGTTGGTTGGTCTAAAGTTTTAAACCAGTACCATTGTACCCATGGATAGCCTAAAGTACATCTTCCTATCCACCCTGGAGGCAACTATGTTCATAGAAATGTGCCAAAAAAAAGAGATTGAGTACTGACTGGGGCTGGTCATTTTATCCCAGCTCTTGTTTTTTAATCAGTAGTGAACAAGTGAGTATCTCTTAAAGCAGTAGTGTGATTAGAGCTTGATGTAGGAATTCATCCCATATTTTGGATGGCATCACTCTATCATAAGTTTGGTTTTCTGTACCCAGAAAATCTGGCTGAGTTGTCTTATAGTAGATATTAGCCAGATATGCTTATCTCAAATCTGAAAATATCTACCCACAAATTTGTGATTATCATCCTTTTCCACAGGTGTTTTAGGAACCTGGGATAGTCAGGATTTGTGTAGTACCATATTTCATTATTAGTTTTGCCAAGAGAAAAATTGTCTCTTGGTCCTTTTGATGAGGGGTTTCATTTATATGCCCTTGTGAGACATTAGATATGATAGCAAGACCCAAATTTGTGGCTGTACTTTGTTTTGCTCTATAAATTTTTGGAGCTGCACTCAGCCATTTACATGTCAAGGAGATACCCACTGTGTAACCTAGATGGACTAGAAGTAGGCAACATTCTACAAATCCTCAATGCATCTTTATTAATCTCTTCAGCATATTGGGCTCATTCCTGGAAAACAGTTCCTCCATTGGAGAATTCTGTAAGGGTTAGGAGAAAATGAATTGACCAATTTGATTTGAGCAGATATAGTATGGTTATGAGAGGAGATATATTTAAGCAAAATAAATTTATCTCATTCATCCAGATTTTGATTTTTTTTCATGAATAGTATTTGCATGTCCTCTAAAGGCTTGCAGGAATATTGTTCACAGGTCTCTTGACTCCTTGGTTTCTTGATCTTGTAAAATTTCCAAAGGAACAGGTTAATTCTTGATATGTGAATCCAGGATGCGTGTCCTTGTAGCTTAACAAATGCGGGGGTGCTTAGAAGAATTCTGTAAGAGCCCTTCCATTTAGGGAGGAGCGGGTCTAAAGGTTACCCCCTTTTTCAAACTTTAAGTAGAACCTAATCTCTGGGTTGAATTTTAAAGATATGGGTTATAGAGTCTGCTGCTGGAAGGACTTTACTATAGTGAAGCTTTCGGTACGTGACATAGATTAATTATGTATTTAATCATTTCCCATGGAGTCTGTGGCTAGATCTTAGGTCAAAAAAGCTTTCCATAGAGCATTTCTTAAGGGCTTAGTTGGGGAGAAGCTTTAGGGGCAAATCTGATCCTTACCAAAGCAATAGGTAATAGTCAAAGCCAAGACTCAAGCTTCTTTACATAATTTTGCCAAGGTGGTTTTACTATGTAAATTAGCCATTTTAACCATTCTTGAAGCCTGAGTGTCCCAAAAGGTTGAAGATCAAAAGTTATTCCCAAAGTTTTGAGGCCTGCTGTGCCACTTTGGAAACAAAGGAAGCCCCATTATCATTCTGAAGTGACTTGGGAATCCCAAACTCAGAAATAATTTCTTTTAACAGGGCTTTATGACTTCTTGGGCTTTTTCAGTCTAGATGAGATGTGCTTGTATTTATCCAGAGAACATAGCATAAAAAAGTAAGAGGTATTTTTATCCCTGGAATGGGAGCATCTGAGTGAATTCTAGTTGACAGTCCTCTCCAAGGAAACTACCTCACCTAGGTTAAGCAAAGGTGAAAGCTTAGCTTTTCTTCCTGAATTGTTGCAGTGGCAAAGAGGGCAAGACTTTCTGACTTCTGGAATAGTGGATTCAAGACTTTTACTTCCCCAAAGCATGGTTGACCAAAGTTGTCAGTACTTTCCCTTCCTAAATGCCATGAATCATGGATTTAATAATATTTTATTGGTCAGTTGGAGTTAATAAAACTTTATGATTTTTCTCCTTATTCCACTAACTGTCTTGCTAGTTCATATCCCTTCTGCCTTGCCCATTCCCTTTCAGTCCCTGAATAGGAAGGGCTTCCTCTTGTACTTGGGGTCAGGAAGCTGTCTGTGAAACATTCCTCCGTGCACTGTGAACTTCCAAGGTATTTTTCTGGACTATGGGAGAATTGCACTTTCATGTTCTCTATTGTGTATTACTGTTACCTGGGTAGGTAATGACACTGCTTGTAGGAGGGGAAGATTCTCAGGCCCATGCTTAATTGAGGAATCTTTTTATTTTATTTTATTTTATTTTGGCTAAGAGTCTCCATTTTCTTCATATGGCTGCATGAGCATGAAGGAGTAAGAAAGCATATCTGAAATCAGTATAGATGTTGACTAGCTTTTATTCACCTAGCTGTAAAGCTCAGGTAAGGGCAATGGTTTCAGCTTTTTATGCTGAGGTGTTTGAAAGAAACACCTTCACCTCAATAGCTTGTTGGAGACTAACAATTGCATAACCTTCCCTCTAGATTCCACTATTTATGTAATTTCTTCCACCAGTGAACCATTCCACACCAGGATTAGCCAAAGTCTTGTTCTTGGATCAGGGCTACTATAGTAAGCATGTTCTATAGTTTCAACACAGAGGTGAGAAGATTGTCTCCTCCTGGGATAGAAAGCAAGGTTGCTGGATTTAAGGTAAGACCTTAACAGTAATTTCTGGAGATTCTAACAGGAGGGCTTGACATTTAGATTGCTGTTCTCCAGTTAGCCATTGGTGTTCTTTAACTTCAAGGACACTTTGGACCTGATGGGGGGTTTGGACTTCTAGTGGGTGTCCTAACATTAATTTAGTAGCCTCAACAGCTATGTGGCAGCTACAGGATGTAGGCATCCTGGTCATCCAAATGACAAAGGGTCTAATCATTTAGAAAAATAAGATACAGATTAAAGAATATCTCCCAATCTTTGGATAAGGACCCCCAATGATATGCCCTGTTTTTCAGCTACATAGAGAGTAAGTGGGTTATTTAAATCAGGAATTCTTAAAGCTGAAGCAGGCAGCTTTAAAAATTTCTCTTGCTGGCTTCTGGTCCAATCTAGCAGTTCATACTCAGGCCCTTATGTGGGCTCAAAGAGCATCTTAGGTATGAATCCAAAACTGGGGATCCAAATTCTGCAAAATACAAGATACCTAGGAAGGCCCTGCATTGTCTTTTAGTTTGTGGTGACCCTCATTTTAAGAGGACCTCCTTTCAGAGGTGAGAGTTTGTTCCCCTGGAGTCAAAAATATGTACTTAACTTTTTTTTTTTTTGATACCAGGGATCGAACTTGGGCCATTGTGCTTGCGAGGCAGGCGGTGGAACCACTGAGCTAAATCTCCAGCCCTGTACTTAACTTTTTGTTTTTGTTTTTGTTTTTTTGGTACCAGGGATCGAACTCGGGACCTTGTGCTTGCGAGGCAGACACTGGAACCACTGAGCTATTTAACTTTTTGATGACATGTGTATTTATGTTTTTGCTGAGACATCTGAGCCTTTTGTATCCTGCAACCCTTGAGAAGTGTGTTAATCAGAGTCCAGTTTTGTAGGGCTACCCATAGGAAAATTATCTACATGTTGAAGTAGTGCTCCATTTTAAAATTTATACATCATCCCTTTACCAAAGCATTTCCAAATAAGGGGGATATTTCCGAAGCCTTGAGTTAGTGCAGCCCAGTATACTGGGCAGTTCCCATAGTATCAGGACCATTCAAAAGCAAATAGATATTGTGAGTAAGGGTATAATGGGATGCAAAAGAAGGCATCTTTAAGATCTAAAACAGTAAACCATGTAGTTTCACTTAGAATTTGGATTAAAATAGTATATGGTTAGGAACCATATGGTAGAATGAAATTATAACTTCATTAACAGCCCACAAATCTTGCATTTCTCTATATTTCCCATTTGGTTTTAGGACAGAAGAGTGGGAAGTTTGCATGGAGACTGTCAATGCATCAAAAGGCCATATTTGAAGGATTTAGAAACTAGAGGCTGAAGTCCTTGGTAGGCCTCTGGTTTAATGAGATAGTCTCATCTATGAGAATAGACATTAGGGTCTTTTAAAGAAGTAACAAAAGGCTGAGGATGAACTATCCTTCCTGGGGTTTTAGTATATCAGGCTCGTGGATGCACTTTTGAGAGAATTTCCCTAGGATTATCTCTAAGTATATTGTCTTAGGGTTTGATGTTAATGTAACTAAAAATGGAGGTGAATATTTTGTTGCCAGATAAGATGTTACTACTAAGGAGGCAAAAATCTCTTCCTAATAGTGTAGCAGGACATTCTGGGAAAAATAAGAAGGTCTAAGTGAAAATCAGCTTCCTGAATCTGTAGGTTAAAGGGATCTTAAAGTATTTGCTCTTAGGGATATTGTGAATGCCAGTCACAGCATAGATCTTTTTAGAAAAGAGTCCACGGAATTTCAGTAAGGCAGAAAATGAAGCCCTAGTGTCTAAAAGAAAATTAATATGTATTTGTTCCTGCCCCATCAAGATTTATCTAAGATTCTTGTTGAGTGATGTTCCCTTTGTTGAGAGGGGCTTTGAGAGCTCAGGCACTATCAGTCTTCCAAGGCAGTCAGAATGGAAGCAGATGGCCTTTCCTCCCTTTGGAGGTGAGAGTAGTCTTGCTTCCAGTGTTTTTCCTCTTTGCAGAGGGCTCGTATCCCAGCTGAAGAAAGACCCCATTAGCTGTAGTTCTTACTCTGGGTATACAGGCTCTCCATAGTGGTAGCAGTCATCTGGTTTCATATTTTTCACTCTTGCGTGTAGAGTCTTTGAATTTCTCTGAGGAGGCAGGATTTTATTTTCTAATGGCAAAGCAAGTAACTGGGCCTGTTCTTCTGTCTGTAGTCATTTACTCTGGGCCTTGGGGGCTGCATCTATTTTGTTCCTACTGTTGATGACCTTAAAGGCAAAAGGTTAAATGTTTATTAATAGGGGTCAGAGTACTCATAACATGCTTCTGAAGTTATCTACAAATGTCTGGGGCAGACTGGCCAATAAAATATGTTCCCCATAAAATTTGTTAAGCCTCTGAGTTAAGATCAATATTCATATATTTACAGAGTTTCAGTGTGATTTCTTTAATCTTTTCATATTTGGCTGGCTTATTCATGCATCTTTTCATTTACTCAACGAGACATGTAATCATATTATTGGGTTTCTTATGACTCTCACTTCTAATCTGATATTGCCAATTAGTAGCTTGCTGAGTGATATCAATTATGCCCACATCCTTACTATTATTCTGGGCATTTTCTTCAACATGAGCTTGTGCTGCTGACCATATATGAACTTTTTCCTCAGAGGTGCAGCAGGTGGAAAATAGTACTTGATGATCAGTCCAAGATAAGTCATATGTTACAGTCATGGTCTGACACTCATATGTTAATCTGTTTGGGTCCTCTGAAAACCATCCCAATTTTTGTTTACATTGGGCCAGATCATTTATAGAGAAAGGAATATATATTCTCATAATACCATGTCCCCCCTTGAGATATCTTGAAGCTGACACATATTAGAAGGTTTTGAGTCAATCAGAAGAAGATAAGAGGTACCACTTCTTGTTACAAAATAGATGCAAGGATGGATTCTTAGACTATGGGGGATGGATAGGTTGATAAGCAGATGGAGTTGGGGAAGAGGCCCTAGGAGAATTAGAGTAGAGGAAGCTGCTAAAACTAGGTTTTGGGTCTTCTTGGGAGACCTTTGAAGTCACTGTTGACTCTGCTATTTGGGCAATAAGCATCTGGATACTTAAGAGCTCATCTACAAGTTCTGATTTTGTTTTGGCTGGTTCTGTTGGTGCAGGGCATAAAAGATTGTACATGATCCTTGTGAGTTTGAGTCTTGATATAGGATCACAAAAACCTTGACATACACGACTTCTGTCCATTTTTCTTCCCTCTTACAAAACAAACCAAGCTGGAGTATGTGTTGAAATTTAAAGTTTTGTTTTGCAGCCACATCCCTGCATGTCTCTAATTTATATTAAGTCCTGCCTGAGATACAAAGGAAAATAATATTTTACCTTTTTAAATCCTCCATTTTAAAATGAGCACAATTTTGTAAAATACAACCTAAAGGTTGCATTTCAGGGATAGACACTGAGTTAGACATAATCTATTAAGATGTACTGCATGTCTTTAAGATCTCCCTTGTGCACCTCTGAAAAGAGATAAAGAAAAAAGACAGGATCCATTTAAATTCCTGGGGTCAGACTGCCCAAGCATCCTGCCCCAACTCTTCTGGGGTCCAACTGCCTGCACAGCCTCTCCTAACTTTCTGTCATAACTAGTCCATGTATCCCTGACAGTCATGCAGATATCTGTCCTATTACTTTTTTAACTAGAGAATGAGCATCCTTGCCCTTGGCATAGAGCTACTTCCAGGCTTTGAGTCCCCTACAAGTATGCAAAAACTTATTTGCATCTTTCACAATAGATCAGAAAGACAGGAACAGGAAGTCATATTCAACAGTTGGACTTTATTCAAAGTCACTGCAAAGGTCTTAATATTTAGGGACCTGTAATATATGCAGAGGACTTATGGAGGGTGTAAAACATCTGGGGATGCTTCTGTCTATTGTATCTAAAAGCACATATAGGTTTTAGATAGGGAGATAAACATGACATTAAAATTATAAAAATTATAAAAATACCAAAACTAAATAAGGTGGAGAGAGGGTGCAAACAGGCATGACAGAAGCAACCCAGTAAGATCCCAGAAGAGCATTATAAGTAACTGTAGACTAGAGTAGATGGCTTTAGGACCTAGGAAGATCATGAAGGATGCATCATGGACAACCGCAACAGGCTGAAATGGAGTCCTTCTCTAGGGAGTCTGTGGACAAAGCCCTGAGGGCACACATCTTTAAGGTGTGGCTCAGTGGAGGGAGAATGTTTGTCCCATTCCCCTTTCTTGGCACAGCTTGGCATGGCTGACTTGGGAGGAGAGGGAAATGGCTGCATTCTGGCTAGTCATGCCACGTCGGTGAGTCACCTTTCATCTTTTATTTCCCCAATGCATCAGCAGAAATTACAGGGAGCACCTGTAATTACAGAAAACACACTTTGTGTGGTGTTGCTGGCAGGAGAGGAGGAGAGACTGGCAGGATTTGAATCTTTGTCAATCCAGTAGTTTGGGGATGATTTAATTTCCTCTCTGATCAGCATCAACACAAAGTCTGGACACACAGGATGGGTGCCACTCTTTCTCTCCCAGGGACCGTAATAGTAACTGTTCCCTGGAGATGTAAGGAACTTCAGAACTCCCAAGCTCTCATTAATCTCCCTCCATACTTTAGCTCCCTACTTCTCCCTGATAATTAACATCAAGAAAAGATAAAGTGTTTGAATTTCCCAACAGGTGAGACCATGGAACTGGAGAGAAGGAACAAGACTGAGATGAGTTTTGTTGTTGTTTTGTTTTGTGGAACAACAACAAAAGAAAGAAACCCAATAAATTCCTTTAAGGTGTGAGTACTTAGACTCTACCAGTTCCCAGGATAGCACTGGCTATCACATAAAGGGCCACTTCCATTTGCATGTCTTAGAATATGTTCCCAGCCACTCATAAAGGGGATCCATGGGATTAGTGAACTGAGCTTATGTCCTAAAATTTTGGGAGTAAGAGAGGTGAGGGAGGAAGAGAGAAAGAGGAATAAAAGAGTAATTTAATGTATCTCCTTTTATCTAATGTGTTTAGAATCCAAAGATGTGGATGATTTATGGAAATAGCTTCACCAAGCGTCATCCATCCTGTATCCACCATGCCTCAGCACTAGTCTTCCCAGACTGGGGGCATGAGAAAACTTTTGATAGAGACATGAGATGGGTCTATCCTTATTTGTGTCACCCTGGTGAGCAAGTTTTAGTTCCACCTGACTCTAGTGGCAATGCATTCTTTTAGATCCACATGCAGCCCCCAGCTCTCTTGCCATAGCCACTGTGTTTATGTGCCCATCATGCCAGTTTTAGAGTGGCTGATGATCAAGATAGCCTAACATCAACTAGTAGTCATTGTGCCTGCTTGGTTGTTCAGCAGTTCTTCTTTAGTTGATATTTCCTGGTGGGTATTAATATAAAATACAAACTTTACTTCTGTGCCACTCTCATATATCCATTCATATGCCTTTACTTTATATCTGCTTTTCTTTCAGTCTTCTGACCAGTCAGCCAGGTTGTTGTGTACAGTCCAGGATACTGTATACATTCTACCCCGGGCCACTTTTATTTCCATACAAAGTGAGTGATCAGTAGCAATATTTGTAATTCTGTCCACTGAAGATTTTCCCTTTTTTTAGTCTTTCAAAGCACCCCAACTGACTCAAGTGAGGCTGTGATACAGCTGCCATTAATTTTTGTTTCCATCCCCCAATTGAAGTGACTGTAAACCAAGCTTGGGCCTTTTGGTTGTATGGGACTACACAACTATAGAAATAAGATAAAGGAAGGACGCTGGTGCAACTTTGGTGAGAGATATGGGGGTCTGGACTACTTTCTCATGCATCTTATACTTGCCCTACATAGGCTCAATAATGGATGTATCATTCCTATTTCACAATGAACTGCTTTGAGGAATGTCTGACTTTGTGATTTGATGGTTTTAAGGAATCAAATAAAAATAGACAGATCTGGGTGGTAGATCTCTTGGTGCCTCATATCCAAGCTTTCTGTCTCCAACAGGGCTCAGGAACAGATCAAGAACTGTTTTACCAAAAATGTATGTTTCTTTGCTATCAAGAATTCTCTTTCTGAAACACATTCTTCATTATTCCATTAAGTAAGCCTCTGCTTGTGATGAACTTTGAGTTTCTTTTTGAGAACAACTTGATTTGCCTTTAATCTGGAAATGAATTTTGATGAGTATAGAATCCAGCATCTGAGATGTTGTTCTACTGTCTTCTGGTTTTCACTGATAAAATTGAGAAGTCAATTGTCAGTTTTTTGTTCCCTTGAAGGAAATGCTTTTTTAGTATTTGCTACTTTTAATATTCAATAATTGTCTTTGGTTCTATGAAATTTCATTCTGATAAATTTAAATGTGCATGCCTTTTTATTTATTTATACCACTTGGGATTTATGGTGTTTCTTGAACATGAGCCTGTGTCCTCATCAGTTTGAGGATGTCCCCAATTATTTTCTCTTTAAATAATGATTCTGTCCTATTTTGTCTTTTCCTGCTGTAACTCCAAACAATGTTCTAGACTTCCTGACTTCATTCTTCACACATTTTCTACCTTCTGATTTTTCTTGCTTTTCTGTGTCTTTGCTGCAGTGTGTATCTCTTCTCTTTCAAAATCTTCCAATTTACTAATTCTCTGTTATGCTATACAGTTATGCTTTTGCTATCCTGTTTTCTTTTTCTTCTTTTTGTGAGTACTTTGAGGTGAAAATGCTTGTGAGGGCCTGTCTATGGCCACAGATTTCCTGCAAAGGCTTCCTTTTTACCTTTTCTTCTTATTTGTTTTGTGACAAGACAGAGCATTCCATGGTTCACAGAGATTGGAGAAAGGCACAGGAGGGTCCAGATCTTATGAGCTAACACTTCTCAAGCCCCAGATATTCCCTGGGCCCTGATCTCTTTCTTTTTGTGCTGATGTGACTACATTACTAAGCACAAGTGTGGGCTATACACACAGAACATTTAACATTTTAATGCTCCTTTGTTTCAGATCTTGATTCCATAAGTCTGGGGTAGGATCTGAAATTCTGAGTTTCTGACAAGCTGCTAGAGAATGCCAGTACATCACCCACAGATCACACTTTGTGTATAAAAGATGTGCAAAATTGTAAGTTGTAAAGCATAATTCTGAACACATATCTTTTGAATATAAGTTTCATATAAGTTTCTTGCTTTTGTATACCCAAATACTGTCTTAGTTTGGGTTTTCCCCAAGGAAGACCTTGGATACAGGGAGCTTATTTAGAAGCTGATCTAAGAAAACCATTAAAGAGAATTCTAGTTATCTTTATGAGCAACTGGGGCTGTAACCCAGTGTGGATGCTCTGAGAAGCCTTAGTATTTTTCCATTAGTAGACAGGGAGGCTGGAATATTTATCCACCAGAATGTCCCCAACAGTCCCTTTACCCTTTGGTAGAATTTGTTCCTGAGATACAAACTCTTCAAATGTGAAACTGACAGGTGTTGGGATCTGACATGGAGACTGTGAACTCATAGGCATGGAAATAGCATCAACAGCATTGCCTCAACTTCCCGTCATAGAAGGGCTAATGTAAGGCATTGAAAGCTCACAGCACCTGGCATCTGGCTCCCTTCCTGTATAATAAGATAGTGACCTAGAGTCTACTCACTGAGTGTGGCCATGTATTCAAGGGCTTGCTCTGGGTGATGCTGTTTAGTGGAGATCCTGCATGTATGGTGGTTATGAGAAACTCAGGAGGATCCCCAGTGACCAGCCTTTTCCTAGTCTGAGATCAGCATAGAACATGGTGACTATGAACAAGGAGTGGTTTGAAGCCACATAGGTCCTAAAAGACTAGCCCCCTCCTCAGTCAAGCTTGCTTGAGGTTTCTACTGTTAGCCATAACATCCCAGTGTGTCATTTTACATCATCAGAATATAGTCATTGGCTTTGGGACACTCCCATAACGTTTCCTTCCTCAAAGTGAGTATCTGTAACTATATTTCCTGGTTATTGCTCTTACAGGGTTAGCATGTCCTTCTTTTCAAGGGTGTATGGATTACAACTTGCTGTAGCTGACATTTATTCATATAAGCACTCAGTGAATCCTCCTCTAGTAGCAGGAACTGGCAATTATCCAGGGTGCAGTTTTGGTCTTAATGAGGTGGAACCTACTTCCTTCTCTGTGTGAATAAAAGGTGTGGACCTTAGTAGAACCTGTCAGAACACCCGAGTGTAGCAAAAGACATAGTGCCTAATAATAGAGCCTTGGGTCCTCTGTAAACAGGTTGCAGCCTGTAGCTGGGAGCCTGGTAACCTCTGATTCTCTCATGCCTCTGGATCTCTGGCCTCAGTGCTCTCTGTGCTCTTAGAACTCTGGTTTTAGGCCTCAGTAGGAGTCATAGGTGTAACTGCTTCTGCTGAGAAGTAGATTGGGTCCAAGAAGCTAGAAGTGCAGATTCTAGCTGGGGTCACTGTAGATCTGTCTCTCTGACTCAGGGTCAGATTGTGGGTTAGGACAGACTTAAATCCTCTCCTGGGGGTTGGTTTACACATAAACGACTTCAGTGCTGGGAAGCTCTGAAACAACACCAACATGCTGTCCAGAGGTAAAGATGCTCATGGAAGGGCAAAGAAGTGGAATGGGGGGGCATTCTGTGCCTTTGTTCTCACATATTTTCATTTTGACTTTCTCTACAGAATTATCCATGAGAATACCTTTCCAGAGGCACATTCAGGATTTTGATCAACGTGTGTGGGTCCTTCAGGGCCAGACCCTCACAATGGTCCCAAGGAAGGCAAATGTGGTTCCAGGTGGGGGCCCAAGGCTGGTTGCAGGCAATCCTTTTGGCCAGTGCCATTGTGGGTTGGGGTCAGCCTTCATTTCACAGTAGGTGTGTTAACTGAGCTTGTCTAGAGAGAAAAGCATTGTATGGTGATTGTGAATACAGGATGGTCAGAGAATTGTCTGTGACTATTGGAATGAGTCAGAGAGAAGAGAGATGATTTGAGGGAGACTAAAGAGTTAGCTGTAGGAAAGGGTGGAAGACTTTCTGTAAAACTTGTAAAGAATTTGATCTATGGAAATATTGGTTTTTGGATCCACAAGAGGCTTTTCTGATGGAAGGAGTTCACTAAAGATGGGATGAATCTGAGGGCTGGGTGGTTAGTGGTGGGGTGACCACTTTGTAAGCACTGGTTAGCAGATTCCAATCTCTGTTGCTCCTGAAACTCCGGTTCAGAGATGCCGTGTTGGAAACATAACCTGAAGTCCACTTTCTGCATTATGTTCCCAGTCACTGTTGATTTATATCCATGCAAACATCTGGAGACTCTTGAGAAGGGCAGAGGGGATCCCATGTACCTGGGACTGAAGGAGCCACAATTTAGCTTGTTCTGCACTAAGGCTGGGGAACAGACTGTGCTGCAGCTTAATGTGAGTACAGAAAAACAGGGTCTTCTCTCACCTGACTGGGAGAGAGGAGTCTCTGCTTTAAAAGGTGCCATTTTGTGGAAATTCTGATTTTAGAATCTTTTAAAAGACAATCTGTTGATTATCCTTATGCATATTTATTTTTGGACTTCTTTGGATTACATGTATTGTGAAAGAATAAGAAAAATATAGGGAGTATTATAAAATTTGCTTCCTAAAATCACTTTTTATTTCATTTTACAAAAATGATTTGGCAAAAGGGGAAAGCTTTTACAGTTATCCTTAACTTTCATAGAACACACACACACAGAGACACAAACACATACACATATGCATGCACACAGGCACGCACAAATGGTAAAACCAAACCAACAAGGATATTTTTAGCAGTTACAAGTCGATGAGTTTATTAAACTCTCTTCTTGACAAAGAATAGTTTTCAATTTTAAGTGAACAATGATAAATCTCTGTAACAAACATTTTAATAATCCTGATGTTTCCATTATTAAAAATATCTAAATACTATACATTATAGAAAGACAATTAAACTAGGCCTCTGGATATTATAGAAATTATTGTTGACTTTTTCAATAAAGAAACATAGGCAGATATTTGTTATGATGACAAGATATAAAACAATGGCTTTCAACTAGGGATGATTTTGCTCCCTGGACATTTGTCAAAATCTGCATATGTTTGGTTGAGACACTAGGGATGGGGGTGTGCTACTTTCGCCTAGAAGGTAGAAATCAGGAATGTAATTAAACAGTCTGTAATGCACAGAAAAACCCCTGACAACAAAGAATTATCTTGCCCAAAATATCAGCAGTACTGAGGTTGGAGAAAACTGACATAAATAATTATGTTTTTATTCAGAATTAAATATTCTTTCAGTGTTTCCATTTATCAGTAAATATATAATGGCAAAACCAGTACTTCATGTTCTCAAAAACTTGTATGTCAACAACGTCTTCCTTATGTTAAGGGTCATGAAAATTTGTGACCTGAGCTTTTCACTATACTCTTAATGTATGTAATAGTATTTGGGGTGTCTGATTCTTAATGCTATGGTATGAAATGAAGGCCTCTATCCCTGCTCTAGAGAATGGGGAATAGAATCTTAGACATGAAACATCAGAGTGCAAGGAATGTGGAATAGTTCCCATGGTTACCTTTCTCCCTGGGCTCTCCTTCTCACCTTTCAGAAAAAGAAAATAAAGGATCTGTATGATGAACCCCAGCCTGAGAAACCCTTTCTCTTTTATCACAAAGAAGTTGGCAGCACCTCAACCTTTGAGTCTGCAGCCTTCTCTGGCTGGTTCATTGCCACTGGCTCCAACGGAGAATGTCCAATCTTTATGACCCAAGAAGTGGGGAAAACTCATGTCACTGAATTTGTGTTGACTACATTGAGCTAAGGTCAGTTGAGTTGGGGGTTGATCCCCATGCAGAGAATATTGCCTTGACTTCCTCAATTCTAGCTTCCAAAGTGCTTTGGACATAAACATTGTCATAATGACCCACCCCACAAGGGTAGGCAGAATTTCCACAATTGTGTCCTATTTTCAGAACTAGAAATCAGGTTAAATGGGGAATAAGCAGAAGAATCTTTTTTTTTCCCTTAAATTCTTTTATTTGTACATTTTAGGTAAACAACACATTTACATTTATCATTGGGTGCTTATACCTGTACATGATGTATCTTGGTTCTTATTTTTTCCCCATTACCTGTGTTTCCTTCACCCCTCCACCCTTTCCTATCTACATAGACTTCGTTTCCATTTTTCACTTTTCTCATAATTTTTCCTTTCCCTCCTTTACTTTCCCCTTCCCCTCCCACCATCCCTACCCCTTTGGACCTTTTCTTCCTATTTCAAGTTATCTATTATACCTTTTAGTCCTTATGTACACTCTCAGTTTTTCACACTAGAGAAACTATTTGGTATTTACACATGTGCGTCTTCTTTATTTCACTTAAGAGTATGGCCTCAATAT
>NW_004624749.1:13087138-13118989 GCF_000247695.1 Heterocephalus glaber
CACTGTGGAAATCAGTATGGAGATACCTCAAAGAACTAGGACTGGAAATCCCGTTTGACCCCGCTATTCCCCTGCTGGGGATCTTCCCCAAAGAATTAAAAGAATCATACTACAGTGATACATGACATATTAGCACAGTTTATAATAGCTAAAACTTGGAAACAGCCTAAATGCCCATTAACTGGAGAGTGGATAAATAAAATGTGCTTTTTAAAAAAATAAAATGGAGTACTACTCATCCATAAAAAATGAGAAATTAGAGACATTTATAGGTAAATGGATGCACATTGAGGTGATACTCTTAAGTGAAATAAATAGGACACACATGTGTAAATGCCGAATATTTTCTCTAGTGTGAGAAACTGAAAGTGTAAATAAGGACTAAAAGGTATAATAGATAATGTGAAATAGGAAGAAAAAGGGCAAAGGGGAAGGGGAAGTGGGACGAGTAGAGGAGAGGAAAGAAAGGAATGGAATTAATATGAGAAAATGAAAAAAAGGAAACAAAGTCTTTGTAAATAGGGAGGTTTGGAGGGGTTGAAAGGAGGGCAGGGGCTGCAGGAAAAAATAAGAACCAAGATCTATTATTTAAAGGTGCAAATTTCCAATGATGAATGTCATTATATTGTATACCTAAAATGTACCAATAAAAGGATATACAGTTTAAAAAAATTCCCTAGCCTGAACTTGTAGTCCTCTTGTCTTATTGATTAGTATCTATCTATCTGTCTATCTATCTATCTATCTGTATGTATATATAGTATGTGTGTGTGTGTTGTTGGAGGAACTTGACAAATCAATTATAATTTTTGTTTTTTCATCAAAATTTAGCTTATTCATGCTCACACTTATTATTATCTTTCTTGTGTGGAGTTAAGTATGACATCTTTTATGTGTTCTTAGTTGCTTCTGTCTATTTTGCTTTTTCTTTTCCTGATGTACTTTACAGTATTGTGGTCTACACAGAACATATCCAGTAACGAGTTTATTACTGTTAGTTGAATAAGCAGTGCTTTAATATGGAAATGTTGTTCCATAAACTTTTAGGAGCATTTTAGTGGTATTTGGGTATTCATTGGGCTTTTGAATGGACTGGGAATATATTCATTTTATTCATTTAATGTAATCAAATATATGTTTTGATATCTGCAAATTGGCTGTCCAACATGATTTCCAGGTAGGAAAAACATGTTTGGGTGGGGGGAGTTTGGATGATCAAGAACCTAGTGGATGACTTAGTATCCAAGAGAAAAATCAGGAGAATACAGAGACATAAAGGAGAGAGAGAGAGAGAGAGAGAGAGAGAGAGAGAGAGAGAATGAGAATGAATATGACCCCAATATGGCTTGTTCATGAGCTTTTTTTGATGAGTAGATAATAAACTGAGCATATTGCACTTCATAAGCCGAGCATCCAACCTGAAAGTTATCTCTATCTTACTGAAGGGAATTCTGAGGGCATGGTTGTGAAGAGTATAAAGAGACTCAACTGAATCCACCTACATAGAAGGTGTCACCATCAAAATTTGATGAATATAAATACCACACTCCATATATAAGGTAATAATCACAAACACCTTCCATGGAGTTCCTTTCATTTCCAGGCAGGGGAATTGAGAAATTCTATCTCTGGGAAGAAATAGAAGCTGGAGCTCCAAACTTGAAGAAGATGCATTCCTTCCTAGTCTCAAAAGAGGGAAATGACTGCTTCTTCTTCAGAGTCCATGATGCTCAGACTGTGGCCTACTCTGGGCTCTGAGGATCTGGGGCTTGTTGGGAAGAGTCGCTTTTACCAGAACTCCTGTGTTCAGCACTAAGAAATGTATTCCCTGATCCTAGGGAGCTCCCATGTTCCAATGGGACAACTCCAAAGCACCTGGGAGGATCCCACCAAATGTTTCTGACAACTCATTTCTTTTCCACTGCTCTGGGGAATTCCCTCACCTCTTTTCCTAGAGTAGCTCTAAGCAGTTTGACCTGAGCTACAGCTATCACTTCTCTTACCCAAAGCCTCACCTAGAAATAACTTTCTAGAGAGGAGCTTCACGTACTCCTTTGGTCAAAGGCTAGAGGCCCTGACTCTATTGGTCAGAGTACAGGGGCCTTCAGAGGAACATGGAGACCCTGATCTACACTGGTATCTGGGTGACTGAGCCTTGCTCATGTTGGGAAGCTACTGACCCAGAGCCCAAGCTCACTTTGACCTGGTCCTGACCATGGATGAGGATCTTTGCCTGTGCTGGGCTCAAGGGGACAGCTACTTTTCACTGAACAGTGGGAACAAGGTCCCTGCTCCTCATAGCAGGTCCAGGCTGAGGAAGGACTGAAGACACCAAAAAAGTAAAAACTGGCAAGTCATTCATGAGCCTGGA
This sequence comes from Heterocephalus glaber, assembly GCF_000247695.1. The sequence continues at coordinate 13,089,510 of NW_004624749.1, forward strand.
ATAACAAGGCACAGACAAAGCCAGCTACAAAGAAAAAGGAAACAGTATTTCTTTTCCCAAGGAGATGTCATATCTGTAAAGTATCATAACATCCCCCTTCTTTGAATGACAGCTACTTACTTATTCACCAATATTTTATTCCTTAAAATGATGAACAGGTCAGAAACTGGACTGTTTGAGTTAAAAACAGCAAGAATGAAACATTCATTCCTAATTTGCTTGGAGGATATAAACCACTTTGCCATGGAGAAACAGCCTCAATTTCCAGCTTAGACATAGATCTTCAAATAAAGAATTTTTGGATACCACAATCTATGCTGTGTATACGTTTCCTGGAAAGACATAAAAGAAATATCTGCCTCTGACCTGAGGAGGGGCTAACAGTCCAAAGAAAGACTCAAACACACCCATCTTGGTGAGTAAATGGGTTTATTAGGAGTTGATTAGAGAGTGGAGGATAACTTGTGGGCAGTAGCACTACCGAAGGTGTCAACACTCCTTTCAAAACTACTTGTTTCATAGAGCACCAATCGAATTAAAACAGCAAAACTAGGATCAAAAGCAAGAAAGGTCCTTGGAGAAGTTTTGTGTACTCCACTCTCATTCCCTCTTTATCAAGAAACTTCATCTGTAAGCACTGACCAGCTGCCGTGGTGGATGGCTTTGTTGTGCTGCAGTCTGACACACTGCCTCAGCACTTGGTGGGGCCCCCTGCACAGCTAAACAGGGCCCCACTGTAAGATGAAGTTATTTTGGCTAGGGTTTGGAGGACAACTCTCACTAAATATGCCTATTTTAAGTTTGTACTTTCAGGACACAGACCCTGGATCTACCTCACATTTCTGACTTTATGTAGACTCTTTTCTACACAGCCCACTTTTCTTTGAGCTTATCAAAATATTGCTTTACTTAAATTTTAGATAAACAGTACATGCCCTCCAAACTCTATAATAACTATCTTCTTGTGGTGAGATGGCCCACCATTCCCTTATTGCATACTCCCTTACTGCAGTAAGTTAATAAATGTGATTTTGTTGTACTGCAGAATTACCCTTGGTATTTTTAGGACAATGTGATATTCAGGCATGAGCCTCTCACATTTGGATTCTGACGGTAGATCCAAGTGCATATTATGTCATTTTATTTTTTATTTTTTAAAAATATTTATTTATTTATTTGTTTGTTTGTTTTTTGCTTAAATTCTTTTATTGGTACATTTTAGGTATACAATACATTTACGTTTATCTTTGGGTGCTTGTACCTGTACATGATGTATCTTGGTTCTTATTTTTCCCCCATTACCTTTGTGCCCTTCCCCCCAACATTTTAAATGAATGAATGCAATATACTGCTGCCCCAATTGATATGCCAACCTCTTTCACCAGAATGACTGTGCCTCTTGCATTTAGTTGTTATTTCTAACTATTGGTCAATCCGGAGTGACATTGACAGTAGATCAAGAGTTGGATTTTCCCAGGTTTACTGTCAGAGCTTGTGGGCAATTCTCTTAATTGAGAATTAAGACCAAGGCTAATTTTTTGTTTATTGATAAATTTGTTACTGATAAATATTGCAGAGTGTGGATTCTTCCTATGAACAAAGCACAGAATTAAGCATTTGAATGGCAATCACACCCAGCCACAGGCAGTTCTGCAGAGCTATGGGCCTCCTCATGTGAAGTTGGCTCTTATCACACCAGAAACCACAAAGGAGCAGAGCAGAATGGATGCTTTTGCAGATTGAGGGCACCAGTCAGGAGCTGTTCCACAAGGCAGGTGGGCTATGGAGGTTGGCTGGCAGCAGTAGTGGGAGTCAGGGAAACTGAAGAGAGATGGGTAGATCTGAGCTGATTTTGGTCGTCATCTTTTTTTTGGAAATAAGCTTTGTGATGCAGTGAGTGTAAGCCTAAGGGGAAAGGAGGAATCAACTATGACTCCTGAGTTTCAGTCTTGAGAAACTGTGGTGGAGAAGATTGGCTGTGGGAATAGGCAAATTGGGGAAGGATTAAAGTTTCTACTTTACAACATTATCAATTTGTAAGCTCTGAGTCCAAATTTGTACTCCAAATATGGGAGTAAGAGGAGAGAGAGTTCTAGGCCAGATATCAATTGGCTAAGTTATACCTAGAATTTAAATTCAGGAGAACAAATAATGTCATTCCAGGTAGTATAAAAGAGAAGAGGACTCTTGGAAGATTCCTGATTAACGTCGTCCTTCATAAGTCACATGAGAAGGAACTAATAAATGGAAATGAGAAGAGAAATCCCGTGAGGCTGGGGAAAACCCAAAAGTGACTTGTTGCAAGATTCCTAGTGCACAAGTGTAAGATGTGAGGAGAGAGGCAGGGTGTGTCTAATGATGACTGACATGATGATGGTGGAGTGTCTACCGGATTAGGCAACAGACAGGAATGATACTGGTGATGATCAAAAGAATGCCTTGGATGGAGGAATCAGTGAGAGATCAGACTGGAATATGCTGAATAGGATGTGGCTTATTAGTAGTCAAGCATGAACAAATTAGAATAATAATGAGATGTTATCCTTTGTACACTGAACCAATAAAACTCCTTCTTAATTTAAAAGTAAATGTTGAGCAAAGAGGAAAAAACACAGCACTGGGAATACAAATGGGAAAGTCAAATCCAAGAGCAGATGGTATCTCCTGAAAATAAAGAACATAGAGAAGCAATTCACTTCTTTATTGTCTTGCCTATATGCAGGAGGTTTACACTAGAATGCTCTTCACCATGTTGTAAAAAAACCCCTCAGAAAATAGAAACAACCTTACTCTCCATCTATGAAGGAATGACTGAATAATTGACAATGAGAGTATTTTGTTGAGTACTCTACGACAGATGTGAAAGATGAGATGGAGTCATCCACACCAGTACAGATATCTAAGCAAACATATTGTTGAGTGAAAAAGTGCATTAGGGAAAAATATGTGTAGTATCATACCAATCAGGGAAATGTGTGTGAGCAAGTACACACACATTGAGAGGCACACACAGAACAACACTGCATGTTTCCATTCTACATTTACATATTTGATGCATAAGACATGGACCAGAATGTTACCAACATAAAACAGTGGTTACTACTAGAATGAAGGAAGGGGAGCTAGGATTGGGGGAAAGGAATTTGGATTTATCTGGTGTGTTTCAATATTTTAAAAAATAAGATGAATGTATCAACTTATTAATAACACTTGACAATATTTTAAAAATTGTTTTTTCCTTTCATTAAAGAAATAGGTTTGAAGTATATTTATGTATTTTTCTTCTGTATTTAGGTTAGATATCTTTCCATGTAAATTTTTATTTCAACTGATTTTCATCATTGAATTATTGAATATCCAAGTAATTTCAAATGTTATCATTATCTCTTCTCCTCCTTTTTCTTCTCTTTCTGTTACCTTTACATCTGAAAAATGAACACAAAGCTTGTAAAGAAAAACTCATAGACAATATTTTTTAAAGTGGGAACAATGACATATGAGTTTCTCAAAGATTGGGGGCTGGCAGTATACTCTGTGCTTGAACATTTTCTGGCAAGATAACTAGCACAGAGTGCAGAGCAAATTGAAAGTGATAGCAGAATACCTAGAGTGGCCACTTGGTCACTACAGTTAAGAGGCCTCGATCATTACTGTTACTGGATGATGGGTCCTGGGGAAGTGTTTTCCAGGTTCTTGGTTCTGAACAAAGAATTGGACAACAAACACTGAAAAGATAATTGGGACGTACATCTATTGAAGGTAGAAAAGAAATACACTGCAGAATGAAAGCAGGTCAGTGAACAGACTCAGAGAGGCCACAAGGATAAGGGAAGGGGGTCTTTTGGGTCTGGAATTCCTAGATTGGCTTCTCCCTCACGTAAATAAGGCATTTAGGACAGTTGTTCTATTAAAAACACACTTGACCTGGTGCCACATTTGAACTGTCCTATCAAAGACTCCCTTGTTTTCATGCAGATATAAATGAAGCATTGGAAATACCTCTTTTCTGATTTGTTCCATATACAGTGCTCAGGAACTGCAGTCATCCTGGATCCTGGGTTCTGTGCATTTACTCTGGGTCTCCATAACTTGAACAGATTATGCCCAGTTCTTTGATTGACTTTGCCCCAGCCCTAATCGCCTACCTCATTTTCCCCTTGAGAGACATAACCCCCATAACTTTTTTTGGGATGCAGAAGGAGTGAAGGTTTCCTTCTTCATATAGTTGCTTTCTACTGAAAGGGGCTAAAGACACTACTTACTGGGGATCATGTATTCTGACTAACTTGGGATGTTAAAGCACACTGGCTGGGCTGGAAAGTATCTGCCAGAGGACAATGAGAAGAGATTTAATGCCTATGTGCCAAGAATTTCTGAGCTGCCTACTGAATGGGAAAAAGGATGGTGAGTTTGCCAGAAGAATCATGAGTGATAGTCTGGATAATCATCTGAAGCCATGGATGGATAAACTTTGTAGGCAGATACCAAATATGAGAAGCAAGTCAGATTGTTTTCTGGTCTGTCTTAAAAGGCAGATTAAGACAGATCCAGCAATTAGAGACATTATTTTTCCATGCTGTTATTTAGAAGAAGTTTTCTGAGGTGTTTTACTGTCATGCTTCCTGTGGAGAAGAAAGCATAATGAAGAGGGATATTAGATAAACTACAGAGAGCCTGACAGATTTGGCCCTGGTAAGGTCAAACACATTATGAAGCCAAGTGAAAGCAGAAGTTCTAATAGAGGTGCCCATTTAAGTCGTGGTGGATCAAGGATCATTAATGACTACTTATCTACACCCAGAGCAGTACTGGAAATTTGTTTTTGAAGAGCCTCAGAGCTTCTCAAGGTTCACAGGAGTAGCTTTCTTCTTTTTGGTGGTCCTTTATCTCAAAAAGTTCAAGTGAGGCAAGCTTTATCCTAATGTGATTCCACCATCTATCTCTGCCACTTTTACTGCAGCTAGTGTGACAAAGGTCACTGAAAGGGGGCACTTGCATTTTTGTTTTAATTGGTCTGCAGGAGTCCCTTCTGTCCAAATTTTAATCAGTACTTGGCCTCCAGGACAACACTAGGTAGTCCATCTGGATTAGGAGCTGATAGGACTTTGTTTCCATATAATTGGATAGCTTGTCATATTTGGCCCAGATTAATAAGACATTGTAAGCATCTTGTAGCCTCTGGGTCCACTACCATATCAGAAGATAGAAAAGTCTTCCCATATAGCATCTCACATGAACTCACATTTAGACTGGTTTGGGGGGGCGTGTTTTGAATCCTCATGAGATCTATTAGCAATAATCAGAGCCAACACTCAGAAGTCTCTTGGAAGAGTTTTGTCAAAGTTAACTTAGGGCCTGGTTGGTTCTTTCACTCTTTCCAGAGGACTTATGTCTTTGTACAGAATGGAGATGAACTTTATTCTTAATGCCTTTGCTACCCACTGAGTTATTTAAGAGGTAATAAAAAGGTCATTGTCACTCTAAAGGGCCTGGGCTAGTCCAAAGTGAGGACTGATTTCTTTAAGGAGCACCTTGACTACCTCCATACTCTTTTCTGAAAGGGTAGGGAAGGCCTTGATCTAACATGTAGAGGTGTCCATTAGGACCAATATTTGTTTAAATCCTCCATGCGGTGGCATGTGCTTAAAATCTAATTGCCAGTCCTTTCCAGGGCATATGCCTTTCCTCTGTGCAGGTTCTAACAAAAGAGGTGGTCTGGGCTTGCCAAGGTTATTGTAGGCACTGAGCAGGAAAGGTTTGATACCTGTCAGGTGGTCACCACTACTCCTGGTCCTGTGAAAATTTGAGTGATCATCTCTTCCCATATGGAAGGAATCATGAAGGGTTTTTATAACTTTCCACTGTGTCACTTGAAGGACAAGTTTGTTTCCCAAATACCACTAAAGCTCTTTTTTGATTCCCCCTTGTTCTAATGCTCATTTATCATCCTGGGAGTTATGCACTGGTTTTAATGGTTCCAAAGGAACTGAGGATAAGGTGAAGATCACGAGGGGTTGTAAGGTTGTTTTTTGCCTATCAGCCCTTTTATTTCCCAAGGAGTTTTTAGAAATGTTTCTTTAGGCTCCCTTGCAATGAATGATAGCAGCCTGCCCAGGAAGACAGATTGCTTTCATAAGTTGTAGAATTTCTTGCTTATGCTTTATAGATTATTGTTTATTAGTTAGCAAGCCCTATTCCTTTCAAATTGATGTATGGGAATATAGCACCAGAATGGAATATTTGGAATCCATGTAAGTATTTAGCCTCTTGCTTTTTTTTTTTAGATATCAGTGCCCAAGTAAGGGGTATGAGCTCTTCTCTTTGAGCAGAGGAAGATGTCCTTCTTGGAAAATCAATTTCCATCAGCAAACCATTCCTCCTCAGGGTCTTGGAGGAGCAGGTCACTGATGTCTTGCCTCCTTGCATTGGTCTGGGAGATCACCTGTTCACAAGAGTGGCTACCCCCTGAGCCTGTAGGCATCAGTGAGTCAGGACTAGGAATACTGTTAAGTATTTATAGCAATCTCTGGGATATCTAGATGTACAGCATGGTGCTTGGTAGGCCATTCCTCTGTCAACTACAAGTAACCTTTTGTCTCAAGAATAGCCATAATTTGGCCCAGGGATTTAGCTCAGTGTTTCTGCTGCCTGCCTCGCAAGTGCGAGGACCTGAGTTCGATCCCTGGTAACAACAACAACAACAACAACAACAACAACAACAGAATAGCCATAACTTGATGGGGAGTCAAGACTTCTATTTTTTGTCTTAAAGTTAATTTTGTGACTTCTTTAGCATAGCTCTAGCTGCTATTGCCCTCAGCCAGGATGGCCAACCAGCAGCTACTCATCTAACCTCATTGCAAAGCATTCTAGTTGGTGGAGTTCCTGTCCCAGGTTTTGGGTCAAGACACCCAAAGCTATTCCTCTCTTTTCTGATACATAGAGGAAGAAGTATTTTCTTGTCAGGTATTCCTAGTGCTGGAGTCTGAGTAAAGGAATGTTGTCAGTTACTTTTGTCCACTCTAAGCTCTCAGACTCAGATCCTTTATCAGCCTCATATAAAGATTTTAAAATTAGTCCAAATTTAGCAGAAGCCATCTATTTCCAGGATGAAATGAAGCTATTATTTGGTGGCAGGGATTCCAAGACCATAGATAGCCTGAATCTGGTCCCTAGATAGTTGTCATGCCCTGGGTATAAGAATATATTCCAAGTGTTGAACTCTCTGAAGAGATATCTGAGTCTTTTCCTTTGAGATTTTATATCCATTTTAGCTAGAAAATTAAGAATTTTTATAGTATTCTGGTTGGATAGCTGCCAAGTTGGGCTGCAGATTAGAGCATCATCTACATATTGTAGGATAGTCTTCTGTTTAAACTCTTTTTTTCCCAGTGCCTGAGCAAAAAGGTAGGAGCTATCTCTAAAGCTCTGTGGGAGAAATGTTCAAGTATACTGTTGCTTTGCTGCTGAGATTGGATTTTCCCATTCAAAGGCAAAAAGGAACTGGGACTCTGGATGGAAGGAATAGAAAAGAAAGCTTCTTTGAGGTCTGGGACTGAGAAACAAATTGTGTCTCCTACACTTTGGGAGAGGATTGCACATGGATCTGCCACTAGAGGGTGGATTGACATGACAATCTCATTGATATAGCAGAGGTCTTGTATCATCATTCTCCTGAAGGTTTTATCACAGGAACACTGAGAGTATTGCCAAGGGACTGACAAGGCTGCAGAAAGCCATGTTTAAGAAACCTGTCTGTGAGATGCTGGAAGTCTTATGGGCCTCCTCTTTGATTGGATATTGTTTTTGTTTAAGAAATTGTCCTCAAGTTTTTAGTTTTATAACAACTGGCATTGTTGAATTATACTATGTGGTATTCCATTATACCATGTGGCAGGATCCATCTGCTAACTAATTAGGTCAGGGAAGCCTGGTGTAGTCTCAAAAGGTAAAATGTGCTTTGGCTTTTGCCAGAATTGTAGAACTGCTTCCAATTTTATTAGTAAGTCTATCCCCAATAAGGAAACAAGGCACTATGGGACAATTAAAAACTTATGGTTAAACATTTGATCTTTGAATTGATATGCCAAGCAGGAGTAAAGAAGCTTTGACCAGGTCTTCATTCAACCCCAATTATGGCCATAGATCTAGAAAAGTATTTTCCAGAGAAGGAAATTAAAACAGAGTAAGTCATCCCTGTATCCAAAATGAATTCAGTTTGCTTACTCCTGATGTCCAAGGTCACCCAGGATTCCTTGCAGGAGATAGAAATATCCATAGACAGAGGTACTGCAGTTTTCCCTGGATCCCTTCAGTTCTCTTCACCAGTGTTTGAGGTGAGGGTTTTGGCTGGCCTAGTGCCTCTCTGGGAGTGAGGGCAATGAGTTCTAGTGTCATGAATCAGGCACATCAGCCACCTGACACACAGAGCCTGGGCGGTGGCCTAGTATAGTTGTATGCCCAGCAACCAGTTTCCTTGCATTCAAAACAGGAACTCTTTTCTTGATTGGCCCTGGGTTTTCCCTTGGATGATTTGGGTGTAGTTAAAACATTGACAATTATGAAAGCCATAATTTTGGCCTGCTTTTTTTCTTGATTCCTCTCTTTTTCACCTTCCTCCAGATCCAAACTGTTGAACACAGAAAAGACTAAGTGCAACAACTGGGTTATAGTGGTCTGGAGGCCCACCTGAAGTTTGTGTTATTTGCACCAAATATTTGGGGTAGATTGGCTAATGAAATGCTGTTCTAGTAGAGTTTGTCCCTTCTTGGAAGATGGATCTAAATTTGTGAATTTACAGAAAGCTTCTACTAATTCAAGATAGCTGGATTTTTCTCTTTGCCTTGTGGAATCTCTCACCTCTTTTCATAATTTACAGTTTTAATGTATGTTTGTATTCCCATGATAATAGTAGTCACCATTTTAGAGCTCATATTTAGTCCATCCCCAGTATTATAGTCTTAGTTTGGTTTCTGTCAGTGGGACAGTAACCTCTCTAGGGTGATTCACCTCTCCATCTGCAAGACATTTTTTATCTGCATATCTCCTAGCTTCTTTTAGGATTCTTTGTTTTTCATCTGGGGTACAGCAACCTACCAAAACAAAATGGACACCTCTCCATGAGGGTCAAAGTTTGAAAAAGAATAATAATAAAAATAAAAATAATAAAAATAAGAGTCAAAGTTTGAAAACAAACCGCAAATTTAGGATCTTCTGAAAATTGGCCTAATGTGTTCTTTGCATTATTGGATATATGTCCCTTGGGGCTAAAATCTGTCTGGGGGCCATGAAGAGGGGCCTGGGAATACTGGGTCTCTCTGGGGTTCTAGCCTCTGAAGGAGTTTTTGAGTCACTTGGAAAGGGTAGGACAATTTACTGGCCTGAGTATTATAAGGAGGAGGCTGAGAAGAGAGAAAAGGAGAAAACAAAATTTCCCCAAAGAGGTCTTACCTTCTAGCTGGGCTTTTCAATAATGTGACAACACTTATAAGGTTGACTCTTGACTATTATTTTCATAATCAAGAAACTTTTGCTTGTGACTCAAACCAATGAGGTAGTTAGTTGATCAGTTTAATTTTCCTACATATTCTTCTCTTCATTCTTGATGATGCGAGTGTTATTTGCAAGTGAATGGGGGGGCGTTCACATTAGATCATAAGCAAAATAAAAATAAACTCTTTGGACTAGGTAAATTACAATGATTTCAGTTGTTGTTGATGTTGTTGTTGTTGTTTTTTGCCAAGATGGTTTTATTAAAGTCCCATGCTATGTAAAAACATACAAGAGATGAGAAAAACAGAAACTCGAAACATGCACTTATCTGACATTCTCTAAAATACCATTATTCAAGTGTTCATTTACTTAGAAAAATACCCACTAAAACAATCACAGCTTTTCTTAAAGATTTAAAAAAAATGTATTGACCAGAACAAAGTCCAAGAGAATAAGCAAGACTCTGAATTGTATGTCAAAAAACTGTACAAGGTTGTACATAAAAGTATAGCTTACAAAAGCCTTGGGTACAGTAAGCATACTGAATTAAGATTTCCAAAGTTCTATTTACCAATAGCCATTAATAAAATCCTTATGAAATAATTGACTTAGAAAAAGTGAAATGTTCATGATTTCAGTGTATATAGAAAATACTAAATATCACTTTAGTCAATTAGTCTCAATATCAAGATTTCTATCATTCATTTAAACTTTGCATACACTGCCAATGATGGCTTAACCATACAATTTCTTACATAATTACTTTAAAAAACTAGATTCAAATTAATTCATAGTTTTATTTTTTTATCTTTTGAATTGCAGCCAATCTTAAAATCAGTTTGGGGAAGTAAAATACGTTGGTTTTCTTATTTAGTTGGGTCATTTTTAAAAAATTAAGTTTATTGGGACATTTTAGGTATACAATATGACATTCATCATTGGGAATTTATACCTTTACATGACATATCTTGGTTTCCTGGGTCATTTTTGAGTTGTTGGGTTTTTTTTATCCTATAATACTTTAATTGTATTACTGTATTAGAATTTAGGAGTTTGGTAACTTTCCTGTATCTTGTAGAAATTAGTATTCTATAGGTTGTAGAAACAGAATAACAACTAAGAACATTTTAAATGAATTTTCATGTTTCTGTGACTAACCCTTGCTTTGGAAACAGAAATCTAAAAATAAAGGCATGTTGAAGAAACTAGGTTACTAATTAAACATTAGGCCAGTTGCAATTTTAAGCCTTATATATCAGCATATCAGCAATAGTTTTATATTCCTATTCTTTTTTTCTTATAGGAAACAGGAAGCCATGCAAATAGTTGACCTGTGTCTGAGGGAGTGGTCCTTAAGTAATGCTTGGCAAATTCTATTCCAGGCTCTTAGAATGGTTGCAGTGTTTTAAATAGTCTACTTACTAATCTAATAAAGTTGCTGGTGGATTAAAAAAATATATGCATGGGTAAGTCATTACTGTCTCAGAATAAGAAATGATTCACTGTTACTTTGAAAATCTAAATACATGTAGGGCTGGGGATTTAGCTCAGTGGTTCCACCACTTGCCTCACAAGCACAAGGACCCGAGTTTGAACCCCAGTACCAAAAAAAAATCTAAATACATGTGACTGTGAGGCCACAAATGTGCCTGGTTTACTGTGTAGAGATAGATGAAAGTGACTTTGTTGGTGCTTGAGATGGAACCTAGGATCTTCTGCATGTTAAGCACAAGCTCTGCCACTGAGCTATATCTCCAATCCTAATAACTTTAAACTAACTGATTATTAAAATAACTAACTGATTTTTTCCCCAGTACCGGGGATCAAACTCAGAACCTTGCACTTGCGAGGCAGGCATAGTGCCACTGAGCTAAATCCCCATCCCCTATTTTTTGTTTTTTTGAGACAGGGTCTCACTATGTAGTTCAGGCTGGCCTTGAACTCACTATGGAGTGTAGGCTGGCCTCAAACTCATGATGATTCTCCTGCCTCAGCTTCCCAAGTGCTGGGATTACAGACTATGCCACCATGCCTGGCTAATACTATTCTTGAAGTTAGTGATTAAGTTCAGAATTTTTAACTTAAATTGCATTTTAGTCTAGGTGAGATGTATGGCTTCCTTTGTCAGGAAAATAGTACTTTCATTAATAATGCTGATTTGTACAGTAAAGTGAGCACTGGTGCACACAGCTGAAGGATAAAGTCCTTTTGCTTTCCTCATCACCTCCAGATTGTCAGAGAGTGGGTTCTTATTACTTTCCTATAACCACCTTGAGTCAAAGAAATCCAGAGAAGTAACTGAGACTGAAATAACACTTTCGTTCACTAGCAGACTTCATTTAAGTCTGTGCTTGGGCTCCTGAGTTGGCGTGACTGCTGAGATAGAAACAAATGAGACAGAAGCTCTACTCTAGGTGTGTGGGACACAGACTGCGTGTCCTTAAGAGTCACCTTGTCTGCAGCCAGAAGCTGCACCATAACCAAGACACGCAGGCTCCAGGGACAGGTCGCACTGGAAGATGGAGCACTGTACCAGAAGACTTCATTAAAAAAAAATCTGCTTCTCCAACATATGTTTTCCAATACTTCGTAAATGTCTTAAGTGTGGTACCTAAAAGCAAAGAACTGTAAAATAACCACACCTGGCCTTAATATAAAATATCAGAACACATGTTTAATGACAGCGAGTCCTTCAGAATCAGAGCCTGACTTGAGTTTAAAAATCACATCAAGTGTGAACAGAAAGGTTATCTGGTTCTCAAGACCTGCTGCTGGTTTGCTCCTGGCCTCTCTTCCTTTCTGAGTGTCTTTATGTCCGAGGTAATCGCAACACTGCTGAGCCTGCGTAATAAGTGTGTGACCTCTTGTGCTTTTTGCTGGACTCTGCAAAGTTTAAATGTTAGTGACAGAACACAGACTAGCCTCCAAATGTGCTTGTTTTTTAAGAACAGAAATTGCCATCAGTGAATGCTTTAAAAAAGAGTAAGAAGTAACTCCAAGATCCTAAAAATGGTTTCCCATATTGCCAAAAGAATTTCAGTGTTTTGTAAAACACTTGCATATAATACCTTAAATCTCATCATGTGTGTGCACCAGGAAAATACTCCAAACTTGCGAAAATCCCCATGGGAAACAGCAGGGAAACAATACAAATAGAATACAAAAAACAAAATGCCATTAAGTTTGCATATCTGATGTAAAAATGCTGAGGTAATATTAACTGCTTAAAAAAACCCCCACCCATCTTTGCTTCTGTTATTGCTGAAAAAGACTAATAGTGACTGAGTGATCTTACTATACCAAAAGTGGGAGAGAGGACTGCATGACATTTGCTACTGGTGGGCATAATGTTCAAAGTAAGTAAAAGAAAGTAAATGAAAAAGTATAAAACTACAGTTAATGATGGTTATCCTTGAGATCTGGAGTGAGGGAGATAGTCCAACCTCGGTGGGGTTTATTCTTTAGCCTTTTCATGGTTGCCTCTTCGGGAGTTTTAAAGCTAATTGTTCCCACCCACTCAGATTCTATTTCCAGGTGAATCCTTAGAAATAAATTTCACAGGTTCTTAATAAATAGTTGCAGTTCCTCCTGAAGATGCTGGGTAAAGTCAGAGTGAAGCACCACAAAACCCTCTTGCTGGCCGCTGTGGCTTGACTAGATTCGGATCTGATAACCCACTTCATTCAGGGTGCTGAGATCCACCTTCTTCTCGGGCAGGGCAGGAGACTTGTCTCGCCTGGCAAACCTTCTCGGGGGACTTGCCGGTCTCCTTCGAGGTGACAGGGATTTCCCCCGGCTTCTCACCTGGGTCGGAGAATGGGCACTCAAAGGCTTCAAGATCTTCATCCTCAAGTCCCTGGCATATTTCTCCAGCTCCTTCCTTATGCTGGCCCTCAGCATCTTTGAGACATTGAGAACCAGCTGCTTCCATTCGATAGGTTGGAAGCTATGAGGCTCATAGGGGACATAGAGCCCAATCTTGACATTCTTGACTGTGTGCAGGTACTTCTTGTAGGAGTCTTCAAAGTCAAAGACAAGGTCACTGAGAGTCCGAAAGGTCAGTGGCTTGTCCATCAGCTCAGCCCTTCGGCTCATGCCCAGTGAGCCATACCAGCCATTGCAGTATATTCCCAGCACAACGTGGTGAAAGTAATTTCCTGAGAAGTAGGTTTTAAGGCTAAAGGGGAATCGCTCAGTGGAAGGCTGCCCATTGATTAAGTATATGCCCAGGATGACAGCTTCAAGGCATTTGATAGGCAAGGACTCTTGGGTCATTTCCTTCACTGTTTCCATTAACCCGCTCAGTGGTCTCATTTTCCTAATTTCAAAGAACTGGGTCCCCGTGTGATTATATTGTAGTGTCTTCATGTAATTCTGGATCGCCTGGAGCCAGTCTGGGATAGTCATGGACAGCCTGTAGTTTGGGACCTGGGGTATTGAAGACGTTGCAAAGAAAGCGGTGTCCCTGATGGCCCCCACCACCTCTCTGCCCTTGGGGTGCACCTTGGCCACGTGCATCCACATGCGCTCCCAGGTGTGGCTGTCCATGGGGTCCATGGGGAAGCCGATCTTGTCCATGTGGAACAGCACCCCACCGTCTCTGTCCTCCTCCTCCGAGCCCCCGCTGGTGGCGAGGCTCACCGGCCGCTCGTGGCTGCTCCGGGACCTGCCTTTGGCGCCTTTGGGGTGGGGGCAGCGGTGAGTGTCGGCCGCCGAGCTGGTCATAGTGGGGCGGGGCACGAGGCGGGGGCCCGGGGGCTTGGGCGTGGGATCAGAACCCCGTGCGTGTGGCCTTCTCCATGTCCCCGGTGCCGCAGGACGCGCCCAAGGGGAGAGCGGCGGGGCTCCTGCTCATGGGCCGGGCCTGGGGCTAGCGTGCTTCATTTTGGCCGACCCTCTCCGGGGGTCGCGGGCGGGCGGCGGGGGTTGCTGCTGCCCGGCCCTGGGCTGACTCTGCTGGGGCTGCGGCGGCCGGCCCCACATCCCAAGTCCAGTGATTTCGGTTTTAAGCATGTACAGTTTTTAAAATATTCTCTTTCATAGAAAAAGGAAACTGTATTTGAGGGAAGGAAAGGCTAGATATGGATGTTGATGCAAACTGGAAAGGAAGGATTGGTAGGAGGGAGGAGAATCCTTTGACATAGATTTTCATTCAGCTTGCTGAAAGGAAGAGATTTGGGGGACAAACCGCCAGAGTGTCATAGGGTAAATCCCTTCTTTACCAACCTGTGCAAAACCCACTATTCAATAGTCCTGGCTTTGAATGTGGCCACTGTGACTCTATCATAAGAAAGCAGCAATAGTTTCACCATGAGAGTGTCAGTATGAAAGCATCTCAGTGATTGGAGGGAAAGGTCAGAGAACCCAAGCTTCAGAGACTTGAATAGGAGAGATAATAGTGCTAGTGTACTCTTTTTCCATCTGTCTATATTGTATCCCCCCCCCACCCCTTCTCTCTGACTAATTAATTTCAGGCTACAGATAGACAAGGACTTTGCCTAACTTTTTGCAAGGTTTAGGAAACCATACTATATATAAAGTGCTTTCTAATATCAACTGAACAGAGTTGTCTTCTTATGCCTTTTGCTTTGATTCCTAGCTTAGATCCAAGCAAAAAAAATCATGCTCCGCAAATTACAGAAGCAAATAAAATATCTGAAGATAGCTCTTGCGTTGTTCTATGATTTTGCTACCTCTTCTTCTTCTTCCTTCTCACCCCAGCATATTCATCTTCTCTGTTAGAGGAGACAGGTGGTACAGTGTGGGTGGGCTGGCTATCTACTACTAGCTCATGTCCAGTGCCCTTGGCATTGCTTAGAAATGAATGTTCATAAGTCTAGGATTGAAATGAGCTTTTAAACACCATTTGCCGTTCTTTCTTTCCATTCCACTATTCACAGAACTCACATTCTTTGGAGCCCTGCCTGCTATGTGCCCTCTGCAATGTCTCTCACGGTCATCTTCACCGTCATCTTGTTCTCATTCCTGACTTTGGCTAGAGAAAAGAATTGCAACAGTGAATCTCCTGGGCTCTTTCTCCTGTGTCCCTACACAGTTCTAGCCATGCCTGTGTGTGTGGAGGGAGAGTTGGACAAACTCTCACGGTCTGCCCAAAGACCTGTTGGAGGCAGTCAGTGAACATTGGCTGGTGGCTCTTGGCGGGGTGTGTTTGTGTGTGTGTGTGTGTGTGTGTGTGCTCTGGGCTATGCTTTGTTTCTGCAGCCACCCACTCTTTAGTGCACATCATGGCATCCTCACAGCCTCTGAGATCACCTTGACATAGGGGAAAGAGAAGAATGAATTGAAATGGGAGTTACTCAAAGCTTTTCTCTGCTTTACTACTCCATGTATTTTGAGAAGCTTTGCAGTTCCTTTGATATTTCTTAAAGTCGAGTGTCTTCTCTGCCTTTGTAATGCCAGATTCTGTCAGACACACTTCAGTATCAATGGGAAGATGTAATATGTGCAATGAGAGTCAATTAATTTCCAAAGTATTTTTTAAGAAACTGTTAGGCAGGAGACATGGATAACAGAAAGTATGATAAAGGAAGTATCTCATGAGAAGGCAAAAATGGTGTGACTTCAAAGAGAAGCTGCTTCCATTTTGGGGGAAGATGAGAAGATGCCTGTAAACACTTGAATCAGATTTAGGTTGTTAAGAAGACGTAGGTGGGACAAATACACAGAGATGGAAGATGAATACTGGAGATGTATGCCACAGTATGAGCAGAGGTAGAGAGGGAAGAAACACAACATTGTGGGTAGCTAGCAAAGAAGTTTTCCTAGACAGAATCTGTCTTCCCAGAAAGAAGTGCCTGACACAAGGGTTTGCATGAAGGATGATGACAAATGATTCCAGGGAACAGGAGAAGGTGCTGGGGAATTAAAACAGAGATAGAGAGAAGCCAACACAAGGGGTTCTTGATTTCAGCACTGCCATGCAACTGAAGGTTGCCTTCTTCTGTTTCCTTCTTTGGTTGCAAAAAACATCATATTACTCAACACACAGAAATAAATAAAATATCTGAAGATACCCTTTGGATCCTTCAGAGATTTTGCATTCTTCTTCCTTCTCATCACTGGGACACTTAGGAGGAACCATGTACAATGCAACTGAGAATTGTCAAAGTGGAGAATGGATATCCATTTCCATGCCCTTTGTCAAGGGCTTCCTATGGAGCAGCTCCTTGTCCCTTCTAGTTCTGTGCATTGTTCAAGCACATTGGTGCAAGTGTCTTTTTCCCCAGGTGTCCTAAGAGCCCTGCAGCAAGAATAGGTTCTCCAGGCAGCTGAGATGACAGGATGTCAGATTACACCTTCTCAATGTTTGTTGCACAGAAATGCCAGGAATAAAAAGTAGGCTAACCAGAGGAAAGGCAGTGAGGGTAAGAGATTCAAAGAGTACCCCAAACAAAATTACAGAAAGCGAAGTAACATGAGTTAATGCAAGAAGTATATTTGGAATATATTTTTCCTGGCTGAGAAATTTGAACTCAGAAACTGGCATACATTGTAAGATGTGGTACTTCTGCTTGTCATGTGCAAGAAAGACTGCTCTTCTGAGGGAATGTCTTTGTCATGTGCACATTGCTGTTCAGGTTATTATGATTGATTGTAGTCAACTTGTGCTTGGTTAATGTATTTGCAGGTCATGTTGCAGGATTTACCTAAATAACACTCACAAAATGAACAGCTGACTTAACACTGTCCCCATGAAGAAACTATTTTTCAGGTTATTATTGATTGTAGTCAACTTGTGCTTGGTTAATGTATTTGCAGGTCGTATTGCAGGATTTACCTAAATAACACTCACAAAATGAACAGCTGACTTAACACTGTCCCCATGAAGAAACTATTAATTACATAAACTACTGAAATCCTAGAAAATAGGAATAACAATAAGAAAATATCATAGCTGATGCTTCTATTTGCAATTATTTTATCAAGTAAAATAAGGACAGTGCAATTAGTTCTGAGAAGCTGCCCAAGAGAAATTCAAACTGACATCAATGACTTTTTGTGAGCCAGTGTTTAGTCAGGTGAATATTGGGGCAAGTTTACTGTATTTCAGTGATAAGCACAAAGGTTTTATAGAAATTGAATATAGTGTATCACAGTGGCATGAACAATGATACCATTTAGCAATACAAAAATATAAATGCCCAGAGTTTGTCTATTAGAGTATAAATTCCCCAAGGAATTTCAATCTGTCATCTTTCATTTTTATTTGAGGCAATAAAATTCTGTTTTTTGAAATGACTTACAAATAAAAAGATCAGACCCATCCACTCTGTGTCTCTGTTCACTCTCTCTATCCACCCAGCAGCATTTGCAAGCTTTTTCTCAACCCTAGGTGAGGTTATTTGGGTGGTTCTAATGTACAATGAATGATTCTATGAAATATGAATTGATTTACACTCACAACATTTAACAATAATAACCAAATTATATACAGTGTGTCAAATTGTTAACTTTGATATTATGAATCCACCATGATTATTAAGTCATATGTAAATTTTTAATTTTACATCCATCTTTTTTACATTTATCTTTTGGGGTATGTGTTATAATGTTTAAAATAAACATGCATGAAATTAGTAAATAATAATATTTTATTTTATTGATACAGTTATGTGAACAAGAACATTCACATCTCTTGGCTGGGAGTTGGCAGAAGAATAGGAAGGGAGGGGTGCATGTAAGAAGCATAGGAATTGGCTGAAGTGGACTTGGTAGCCAAACTGATGGTGGGAAAAGATCAGGAAAGAATGAAAGTGACCTTTAGGCTTCCCACTGATTCAAGTGAAGGACATGATACAGAAATGAGTTATTGCGTTTTCAAATAAAAGGCTGATCCTCTATTCAGAATTGGCCACTCACAGCCCATACTGGACTTAAGTCTTAGGATCTAAATGGAAGTTGGTGTTCATTGAGCCTCTCTCTTGGGTGAGAAAGACAGGTTGATTTGCCTCAGAGGAGGTGGCTATGAACCAACCAGGGTAGGAGACAGATTGAAAGGCAGAAATGGAGCCCTCCACACTGTGGAAAAAGAGAAAGGGCCTTTGTGATGTTTTATCCCTATATAGGTCCATGATGTCCATCTCCTGGAAGGAGAAAAAGGGCTTGTTAGTGAGGAGGAGGAGCCCAGGCTGTCTAAACAGGTATCTGTTAGTTCCCAATAGCCTGGCTCTATCCCAAGGTCCCATTACACAGGGTACTACTGATTCTCCCTGGAACAGAGGGAATTTTGCATCTCTTTCTTGCGAGTACTTGGTTCACATTCACTCCCAGGTTCAGGTTAGTCTCACTGAATTACCAGCTCCAAATGGCCTTGGACATTGTACTTTCTATCATTAGTGGAAGTATCAGTTTAATTACTATAAATCTTCCTTTTAGCACATGGATATAAACATATGCTCTACAAAATCTAGATAAACAGTCTCTCTCCATTTGTTGAAAGTGATAGCCTTTGGTTAAATGAGAGCATTCTGTTATCTTAGAGGATTTCTAGGTAGCAGTTTATTAGGACTGAGAAGCCACCATGCCTTGGCTTTTCAGAAACAACTCATTGGGTGTTATATTTGTTCTAATGGCAGTATTTAAAAGTCAGTTATTTTCATTATATTGATCAATCTGGAGTGTAAAACTATCATTTTATTTCTGTAGAGCATGATGTGACATTAAATAGTCCATTTGATACATGTCTCTCAGTAGCTGCACATCCACTCACCTTAAGCTGCAAAGTAGGGTGGCCCTCAGTTTCTGTGACGAAGAGACTGAGAATTTTATCTTTGATTCCCAGGTAAACCAGATTGCCTTTTCCTTCATCACGAAGTTCTGTGTCTCTACATGCTATTATGGCAAGAGTGACTGGAAACAAGGAAAAATGTAGATGTCATGCTCCAAGCAGAGGGAAGTCAGTATTGTGACCTCACACTCAGTTACTCTTCTAAGTCAAGGGGATATGAAGCCCTGAGGACTTCTCCCAATGGGCTCCTCCCATTAGCTTCATGGCAGAGAGACTTGGTTCCTTTTCTGAAACCTATTTATTTCCTCTTCCTCAATATCTGCACCCCAATTGTCACAGGGTGCATTACTTTCCATATATATATATATATATATATATATATATATATATATATCACCAACTTTGCTGCTAAATGTGGCCATGTGCTTAAACTGTGACCCATGAGATGTAAGTGGAAGTATTGTTTAGGATGTCTAAAAGTACTTTCTAAGTATTATTATGAAAAAGTATCTCATAAATGGAAACCCAGAAGAGGAGCCAGTGAACTACAGAAGAATAAGATAGAGTGTGAATAAAAGGGAACATATAAATTATACTAAATGTGGCTGAAAGGCCAACAAATAGGATCAGAGAAGTGTCTTTTGGGTTTTGGTTTGAGAAATTTGCTTTGGCAATGGATCTCAAGTGGGGAGTGAAGGGCACTCTGCAAATCAGATTGCTTTGACGTAAATGGGAATAGGAAGTGGACGCAAGTTGTGTGGCCAACTCTCCAGTGCAATCTGGATGAAATTCAGCTATGATTGGTACAGGAAAACAGAATGTTAATAAGAACAGAATATGGGTATTAAGAGTGTGGATGTTACACTGGAGCATGTCAGTTAGTGATAGAAAACCCAGCAAATAAAGGTGAGAAATGCTGCTAAGAGAGGGACTAGAGCAACATGGAGGTACTGAAGAAAGGGAAAGAAGCTGAGATAGATTGACTTGATGGAAGAAGTATTTCACATTATTGGAGGAGAAAATGCCAAATTAGTCAAATGTGTAATCTGAGGGTAAAAGAGATGAGGGAGTTTGAATCTGAGGGTACAGGGCCAATTGTTGGACTTTAAAGGAGAGAAACTCCAAGGATTTCAACCATTGCTCAAAAGGGTAATTTTTTTTTTTTTTTTTGCCGCTGAAGATGTTTTCCTTTGGTAAGGGGAGATGTCCATCCCATAAAACCCTGTTGTTAGGCACAGGTTTTCCTTTGCGGAAGGCAGTTAGTTGTCTTACCTTCTTTGCACTTCTTTTGTATATTGAGCTGGTGCCCAGAATTGATATGGACCAGGGTGGGCTCATGGATTCTAACTTCTATCCTAGGGGAAGTGGGGTCCCTCCAGGAGAAATAGTGGTTTCAAATATCACTCACTAGGCTCAACATTGTTGCTGGATGGAGCTGCTATTAATACATTTCCACTCAGGAGCCATACCATCTGTTCAGAATCACGAATGTGGTAATATCTAGGAATTTCCTGAACTGTAAAATACCAAAAAGACACAAAGCATAAGTGGACTTATAATTAACTTTCAGACTTTTGGCTTCAGAATCCTTGGCTAGGAGGAGAAAGAAAGGGGAACAAGGCAGGGCTGGTTTGTGAATGAAAACATCAGAAAGGATCTAAACACATTTATGGTCCCAAGGTTCTTTTTTCTGGAGTTATCTTTTCCTAATTGATAAAGTCTTTATGTAGTACCAAAACCACAACTATTTAAATTGGTTACCATTATACTGGGGCTTTCTCTTTATCTTCTTAATCAAAACAAACATGCAATTCTAAATGTAGATAATTAGAAAATAATTAAATACAGGATGATTTTCTAACACATATTTCTGATTACTTTACACAGAACAAATACACTTGTTGCAGAGCTTGTAGCATATGTCCTTGTAGCATACTGTCTTTGGTGAAGTGGGGTAGAGCTAGTTCCAACCTGGTTTGTGATTTACCACTTACATTCTTTCTTGGCCATTTGACTTCCTTGACTTTCCACGGGGAGGACAAGGTATATCAAAATGAGGTGAAGAGGAGGTTATCTGCAGCTGTTCATAGAGAGAAGAAAACATGTTATTCATTTATCTCTCCTTCCCCTAAAATTTTGTTGACAATCTTTAAAGAAACCTTCCCTGAGTCCTTGTCCCATAGGCATATTTTAAGAATTTTCTTTTCTAAAAAATTGGTTATACAGATTAATGGGTTTCATTTTGGCAGATTCCTACAAGCATATAACATCCTTTGATCATGTCAACTCTATCACATCCTTGCCCCACCCTCTTCACTGGTTTCACATTGCAGGGCTCAATGTATAAAATATATCTTGCTCACATCCACCTCCCTTTATTATCTCCCCCTGTAACCCCTTTAATATCCTTCCTCTTGCCTAATAGTAGTCTCAAATGCAGATTTCAAAGGAAAGACAGAAAGACTATGTTTCAAGGTCAGCAAACCCTAAATGGAATGGAATCTCCCTTCCCTGTGGTGGCCAGTGTGATCCTGAATCTCCAGGCTGTGATGGCCTTGGGATGCCATCCAACACTGCATCTGAGATGGTTAGGAGATTCTAAGACATCACTCCAGGCTCCTCCAGAGCAGTAAGCCTCTGAGTTCAGAGGAAAGGAGGGAATGTGTGTCAATCACTGTTATGGCCCTACTCACAGCTGTTAGGTCATTTTTTCCAACTTTACCCTAGGCACACTTAAATAGCTGACAGAAAATCTGCCTCTCAGACCTGCACCTCCATCCAAAGAGGCATCTCTGAGGATCCTGCACATGGTGATCCCCAGCCTCATCAGGAGTTTTGACAATCAAAGGCTATCTTCTGGGTTTGTAGATAATACCACTGAGGTAATCCCCGAAGAACATTACAGGCTTCAGCGATAATGCATTGGTCACAATCTTACCTACCCCAGGATTGCCTGAATCAGTGGATACCTATGAACAGTGACTAAGTAATCATCACCTAGAATTGTTTTACATAGTTCCTTGTACCTTAGTCCAGGATCCCTGCAGTTACTTCAAGCCTATATACAGAGTGGTCAAAGGAAGGTTCCCCACACATGTCTTCTGAGAAGCAGTAGATAACTTTCGCCTGAACTGTGCTTTTTTTTCTGGGTTCAGAGATTCAGCTCTAGAAGTATCCAAGTTCTCTGGATGTTGGTCTCAGACTCCTTGGTTTTTAATGAGCAAGGAGGGAGCTCTACATGCTAGTCCTGGGTGTGCCCACTGTGGCAAGGAAGATGGGCTGGACAGAGTTCTTACAAGGCTTAGGATAGGTGGCAAGAAGCGCCACAGGTGTAGCTGGTCTGGGCTCCTCGAAAAGCTAGAGCAGAGCAAACACCAGGAGGCAACTAGGAGGCCATATGCTGATTTAAAGAGGAGTTGGAGATTAAAGAGGTGTGGTTCACTTGACTCATTGAATGCGTTGAGAACATAGCCCTGATCACATCTGATCGCTGGCAAATCACAGCACAGGTGTTTTACATATTGTGAATGTAATATAGGCCAACACATATTGTGCAAGTTTAGAGAGCTTATTTTGTTTTTGACAAAAGTGTAACAGTTTTACGTGAGTAATCTTTTAATTCTTTAGGGCCCATTAATATTTATTTCTTACAGAAGAAGACAGAGGCCATGAGAAATAAAGAAGGTTACTCAAAGTCACTCAGCTACTAAGAAACCTAGTCAAGCTAGGTGGCAAACCTCTCTGATGTTAGCTACTATGTGACAGACTTCCTCTGGGCTTCAGTCTCTGGTATCTTACTATAACCAGCTCCTTATAGCTTCAGGTCCTTGTTTTGGAGCAAAGAAGATTGTAGCTGACAAAACAGCATTCAGCAAGCAGTGGGGAATGATTCAGTGTATGTTTAATAGAAAGAATAAAAGGAAGAGCTCCTTGTTGGTCAGGGACGAGTACCACAAGGTGGACATCCTAGAGGTTTAAGTCCATTGGCTTGATGTGCAGTTTTTGAATGGGGTGAATGTTGCAGAACACAGGAATGCTCTGGTTGCATGTAGTCCTTGGTTGTCTGGAAAGTAAGCTGTTTTATTTGCACTTCATGTCCTCCAAGTTCTTTCTGATTTATTTAGGAATGTGTTTTTGTCTCTAACATTTCATTAGGCTCTGATAGTCAGTTTGCCTAAGCTCCTTATTTGGGTCCTCTGGTATGTTAAATCATTTAAACCCTAAATTTTAATTTACTTCAACTTAACTGTGCCCTATTTACCTAACTTCACCTATTACCTTGATTCATTCTCCCTTCTACAGTAGTGACCCTCACTCCTGTCAGGAAGAATAAGCAATGAAAGGTCTTCTGAGCTACTTCCTGCTGAGAGGGGGTACTGTTGGAGAGCAGCAGCCAGAGGTTACCACGGTGAGGCCTATCTAGAGGTCCTGAATAGAGCTAGAAGAGCGCCTGTCAAGAGTCTGCATCACCATTTTTAGCTTTGAAGCTGTCAAATGAGAAGAAACAAATTTAAGTAGGAGATTGAGAAAACATGGTCCAAATAGCAAGGCTACAAGAAACATTAATAATGGCCCTGCTATGGGGAGAAACAGAGAGGTCTAATTTCAGGTTTTTGATCAGGATCCCCATGACTTAAGTGATTTTTGGTGGTTGTTTGAAGCACAGTTGGCTAGATTTTATGTTGCATCACTTATTATTTCAGACCCATTGGCATAAAAGCAATATTTTTTCTAGTAACATATAATCTCTACTTTTTGGCAGTTAAAAGGTTATCTGTAAGTTTGATTTTTTAAAGGATCTTTTTATCTGATGTGATTTATTTAAAGATAACAAGCTTTATTTATAAACATGTAAAAGTTTAGCCTGAAAATATTGAGGCCCTATATTTTTGAAGGATAATCTTAGTTACGTAAGTAAAAGATTTTTGTTCAATTTTGTAGCTATTATTGTGGCTTTTTTTTGTCATACTGAATCACAGGAATAACAAGTTGTAGGTGTAGATAGAAACTGTCAGCAGGAGCCAGTATGTAGGACTTGGAACCCTTTTGTATATTTAGCCTAAATTACTATTAATATTTTAATATATCTTGTTGGTTATGCTGAATGTTTAAGACCAAGTTCAAGTGAGACCTGTATGAATTAGAATTAACCTTTTGTTGTATATTAATGTCAGGCAAGGCTGTCCAGGGATTGCTTTTGGAAGCATGTAGAGAGCCTCTTAGGTCCTCTGCCAATGTCATCTGGCAGGATGAGTCAAAGTCTTGCTTGACCATGGTTTCCAGGCTTCCCTTGGAAACACGGGAGATGGTTTTTCCCTGGTGACTCCCCTTTTAGCACAATGTACATCAGTTGACTCCTGTCCTCTGGGTCTAACAATCTCCTTGCTTAGGAGGTTAGATGGCTCACTACAGTAGTAGGATCCTGTAGAGATGTTCCCTAGTGTCCTGAGTAATTATTGACTGTGGCGAGTCAGGGCCAAAATATTGGCTGTTCCCTTAGTCTGGTTACGTATTTAGCTTTGGTCTCAAAGTCCTAGTTGTTGAACACACAGAAGATCATTTACACCAATACTGAAGTGAGAGCAATAGTGATTGCCTTAGAAGTCAAATTTGTAAAAAATAGTACCAGATAATAGTTATAAAATATTACAGGGTGAATTTTAAATCAAAAGCAAAACATAACATTTTAGCAGAATAATTATGTTGACACTATTAGGTGGAGTGGTGGAAGAGAAGGAAAGAAGTTGGAAAAAAAAATAAGAAACAAGATACATCATATGAAATAGAAAAAAAAGTTCAAAAGGAAAGGGAAAGTAGGCAGGGGGGAAGGGGTAAGAAAGGAAGGAAAAAGGAAAAAATGAGAAAAGGAAAAAATGGAAATGAGGCTTTTGTAAATAGGGAGGGAAAGAGAGGTTGAGGGAGGGGAGGGGAATGTGAAAAATAGAAGACTCAAGATACACCCTGTACAGGTACAAGTTCCCTATGATTAATATTATCATTGTGTATATCTAAATTGTACCAACAAAATTAAAATTTGAAAATAAAATAAAACAAATGGAATCCATAAAACAGATGCAAACAGATTTCCAGGAGATTAAAAACTCCATCTAAAGTCTGCTCAGCAGAATGAACTAATGTGAGGATAGAATTTCGGATATAGAAGAAAAGATTGCAATTAGTGACCAGGAAAAGAAAAATTGCTTTAAAATTGTAAAGGAACATGAGAAATCAATCCAGCAGCTGCTAGACGATGCAAAGAAGAATAACATAAAAATAAAATAAAATACATCATAAAAAAGATACAATGGCCAGGTCTACATGCTTTCCTAAGGGATAAGCAGTAACTTGGAATTATACTGAATTAGCCCCTCCAGTTTCAGGAACTCCAGATAGACATCAGTCAACCAGGTGGGTGACCAGATCATCTGGACCAGTCCCTTTCCAAAAATGTCCTTGTTCTTTCCATATACCCTCTTCATGTGAGCTACTTCCCTATTGGACCAATAGGGAAGTTAACTGGCTATACTTGCTATACTTGTAGTCCTATGGCTTGATTATAGTTTGACTAACATTGTACCCATGTTGTGACTTTGCTGTAGAAATCACCTTTGACAAAGGGCCTTGGTGGCAGCTCACTTCCAGTCTTCTCCTGTCTCTCAGGAGTTATCTCTGAATAAATCTTTCCTATTCCTAACCTCAGTTGACCTTTGGAATTTATTCTTCAGTTTCAAGGGACATGAACTAGGCACATTTGACATTTAACAGAATTGTATATTTGGGAGTTGTATTTTTTCCTATACAACAACATGAGCTAAGGCAAATAATATCAACAAAAATGAAAAAATGGAATAAGGGAACTGAAGGATGAGGGAGGGAGTGAGAGGGAAGGAGAAAGGAATTTAGAAAAAGAAACATGCTGTACTATGTATAGGTAAACATTACCCAAGATGACTGTAGACTATATGAACTCCAAACATGTACAAATAAAATAAATATTAAGAAAAGAAATAGCTCCAGCTCTTCAGTACCCTGTACCTTTGACCAAGTTCCCCAGAGCTTTTTCAAGCCCAGTTACAGAGTAGTGAAAAAAGGCCCCCAACACACGGCTTCTGACAGCAGTAGTTACCTTTCTCCTGAAGTGTTCTTTTTTCTGGGTTCAGAGATACAGCTCTAGCATCATCTAAGTGCTCTGGGAAGTTGGCCTAGGACTCCTTGGTTAAAACTGAGCGAGGAAGGAGTCCTACATTCTGGCCTTGGGTGCTCACTTTGGCAAGTAAGCTGTGCTGGATAGAGGTCCTACAAGGCTTTGGATAGGTGGCAAGAAGTACCACAGGTATGGCTGGTCTGAGCTCCTTGAGAAGCTAGAGCAGAGCAAACACCAAGAGGCAACTGGGAGACTAGATGCTGAGTTAAAGAGAAGTTGGAGGCAGAGGTGTGGCTCACTTGACTCACTGAATAACATGAAGCCATAGCCCTGTTCACACCTGATCTCTGGCAAATCAAAGCACTCCTCTCAGGTGTTTTACATATTGTTTAGGTAATGTGTGCTAAGATCATATTGCACAGGCCTGTAGAGCTTATTTGATTTCTAACAAAGTTCTAAGAACTTTACCTGAGTAATCTTTCAATCCCATAATAACTCCTCAGAGCCCATTAATCTTTTTCTTATGAGGAGACAGAGGCCCTGAAAGATAAAGAAGCTTACTCAAAGTCACACAGCTACTAAGAAATCTATTCAAGTTAGATGCCAAGTCTCTCCAATGTCAGCCATTTGATATTACTGAAGTACATTATGTTTACTCATGTAAAAAAATTTTCTCCCATGATACACTGTGGTGTATGCTGTTCATACTACATTTAAATGAACAACTTGAGAATAAGGTTGAGACCCAATAAAATATTCCTCTGAGAGCTAGTTATAAAATTATACCCAGATTTTGAGAAAACAGATTCAGATTATAAATTGTATAGTCTAATCTTAATCTGATGCATCGCCCCTCCATTATATAAGGGTTATTTTAGGTGCAGTTAACTGCTTCCCCTTTAATAGCTTGCCAAGTGTCAAATGAGAATTTATCATGCTGGTATGTTAGGTATATAGGGCAAATATGATAGCATCTCACACTGGGCTTTGATTTAAGTTGTACATTTATACAATCAAGATTGTTTTAGGAATTACATATATGAAACAAAATTATTTCATAGGTTTTTTAAAAACTGAGCATCTGGTTTCTAAAGAATTTATTTAAAACAATCTACAATTTTCTTGGTCCCAAGTGTATCATATTGACTATCCTCATGCTTTTACCAAGTTTTATGAAATTTAAAATAGTTAATTCTTGAAAGAGCTGCAAAGGTGCACAAGCAACAGCCAGAGGCCCACCCAGATAGCATCCCAAGTGTGCACAGGGTCCAGCCTGAACCCCACCCAGACAACAGAGCAGTGCAGGGATCTAGAAGGCCACCATTCTGAATCCAGGAATTGGCTCAGAGGTGAACACCAGAGAAAAGGCTTCTCGGTGGCACACAATTGAAGACCACAAGGCAAGCAAAAAGTTCCCTCAACAAAGGCTCAGCAGGCTGCATCTATTGAAATGAGGAGCCACTTGTAATCAAGTCTCAAAACCAGACTTCCAGATCACCTAAGGCAACCCCAAAGGGCAACAAGGTGGAAAAATTTTATACTCAACCATCTGGACTCCCTGAACTGGCAACAAAAGATGATCTGGAAAAAATGAAATAGAAAATAATTTCTCAGATAACAACAGAGATTGTGCTCATAGTGAAAGACATGATTAATAAGTCTAGAGCAGACACGGATAAAAAAATAGAGGAGCTGAGGAACATGATGGAATCCCAGCATAGGAAACAAATGGAATGCATAAAGTGGATGCAAACAGATATCCAGGAGATTAAATACTCTATTGATAGTTTATGGAGCAGAATGAGTCAATGTGATAACAGAATACCAGATACAGAAGACAGGATTGCAATTAGTGATCAGGAAAAGAAAAATTTCTTTTTTTTTTGTATTAAATTCTTTTATTGGTACACACATTTATTGGTACACATATTTTATTGGTACACACATTTATTGGTATACAACACAATTACATTTCTCATTGGGAATTGTACCTTTATATAATGCATCTTGGTTCTTATTTTTTCCCCATTCCTAGCCCTCCCTTCACACCCTCCACCCTTCCCTATTTACAAAGGCTTTATTTCCATTTTTTCCATTTCTCATCATTTTTTCCTAGGAAAAGAAAAATTTCTTAAAAACAATAAGGGAACATGAGAAATCAGTCCAGCAGCTGCTAGATGATGCAAAGAATAGCATAAGACTGATCGGAGTCAATGAAGAAACAGAAGAGAGTGCAGACAACATAAAAAAAACTGTTCACAGAAGTAATGGCCAAAAACTTCTCAAGGAGGGGAAAGGAATTTGACATACAGATAAGGGAGGCATGTAGACTCAAACTAGCTGTGATAAAAAAATCTACATCCAGGCATATAATAGTTCAGATTCCAGAAAGCTAACTGAAGAATACAATTCTACAAGCAGTGAGAGAAAAGAAACAAATCACATACAAAGGAAAGCCCATCAGAATTACATCAGACTTCTTAACACAAACCCTCAAGTCAGAAAGAGCCTGGAGTGAAGTATTTCAAGGCCTAAAAGAAAACAATCTCCAACCCAATTGCTGTACCCTGCAAACCATCTTTCAAAATTGATGGAGAAATAAGATACTTTTCAAACAAAGAGCACCTGAGGAACTTAATGAATACCAAACCAGCACTCCAAAAAATTTTAAACAATATCCTAGGAAAAGACAATGAGGATCACAACTGCAGGAAGCTCAGCAGAATGAATCCATCAGGCACAAGAAATTAAATGCAGGGGCCAGGGATTTAGCTGAGTGGTTCTGGTGCCTGCCTCTCAAGCAGTAAAAAAAAAAAAGAAAAGAAAAAAGAAATTAAATGCAAAGGGGGGAGAATTTAACAAAAAGAAAAAGTCATGACAAGGATAAGTCAATACATATCAGTTATAACCATCAATGTTTTAAAAAAAATTTTTTGCAGTACTGAGGATCGAACTCAGGACCTTGTGCTTATGAGGCAGGAGCTGTGCCACTGAGCTAAACCCACAGCTGGTTATAACCATCAATGTTAATGGTCTCAATTCACCAATCAAAAGAAATAGACTGGCAGAATGGGTCAAGAAGCAAGATCCAACAAT
>NW_004624749.1:13121249-13156991 GCF_000247695.1 Heterocephalus glaber
AAGAATCAACATAGTGAAAATGACCATACTTCCCAAACTGCTATATAGATTCAATGCCATCCCAACTGAAATTCCAACAACATACCTCACAGACCTTGAGAAGACAATCTAAAAATTCACTTGGAACAAGAAGAGACCTGGAATAGCAAAAGCAAGTCTAGGCAATAAAGACAAGGTAGGGATTATCACAATCCCCAACTTGAAACTATATTACAAAGCTACTGTGATAAAAACAATATTGTGCTGGCAAAGAAACAGACCTGAAGACCAGTGGATGAGATTAAAAGATGCAGAAACAACTCCAGACACACTCAGCCACCTCATCTTTGAAAAAGGCACCAAACACTCTCACTGGAGGAAAGATAGCCTTTTTAATAAATGGAAAAATTGGGTTTCAACTTGCCAAAGATTAAAACTAGACCTATATCTCTCACCATGCACTAAACTAAAACAGAAATGGATGAAAGAGCTAAATATTAAAACAGAAACACTAAACTTGCTGGGAAAGAGGTTAGGTAGAACCCTTGAAGATATTGGCATAGGAAAAGATTTCATGAAGAAAACCACAGTCACACGTGAACTAGCCCAAAGAATCAACAAGTGGAATCTCATCTTATAAAAAGTTTCTTGCCAGGGATGTAGTTCAGTGGT
This sequence comes from Heterocephalus glaber, assembly GCF_000247695.1. The sequence continues at coordinate 13,121,901 of NW_004624749.1, forward strand.
TCTGCACCTGCTTCACAAGTGCAAAGTCCTGAGTTCGATCCCCAGTACCAAAACAAACAAACACAAAAAACTTCTTCATAGCAAGAGAAACCACCACCATGTGAAGAGACAACCTATGATGCGGGAGAAAAATTTCACCTGCTGTTCCTCAGACAAAGGTCTACTATCTAGAATCTATAAAGAACTTTAAAAAAATCAGAACTCCCAAATTTAAAGACCCAATCTGAAAATGAGCATCTGAAATGAACAGACATTTCTCAGAAAAGAAGTAGAAGTAGCATATAAACATATGAAAAAGTTTTCACCATCACTGGTCATTTGAGAGATGAAAATGAAAACAATGCTGAGATTCCACCTCACCCCAGAAAGAATGGCTGGTATCATGAAATCAACCAATAACAAATGCTGGTGAGGCTGTGGGAAAAAACGACCCTTGCTCCACTCTTGGCAGGAATATAGACTGGTGCAACCACTGTGGAAATCAGTGTGGAGATTCCTCAAAGAACTAGGATTGGAGGTCCCATTTGACCCAGCTAGTCCCCTACTGGGGATTTTCCCAGAAGAATTAAAAGAATCATACCATAATGATTATATGTGCACCCATTTTCATAGCAGCACAGTTTGTAATAGCTAAAACATGCAAACAGCCCAATTACCCATCAACTGGAGATTGGATAAAGAAAATGTGATTTTTTTAATAAAATGGGTACTACTCAGCCATAAAGAATGAGAAATTAGAGACATTTATAGCTAAATGGTTGCAAATTGAGGTGATATTCTTAAGTGAAATAAATAGGTCAGACATGTAAATATGGAATAGTTTCTCTGGTGTGAGAATCAGAAAGTGTAAATAAGGATCAGAAGGCATAATAGATAATGTGAAATAGGTAGAAATGGTGGAAAGGGGAAGGGGAAGTGGGATGAGTAGGGGAAAGGAAAGAAGGGAATGGAATTAATATGAGAAAAGGAAAAAATGGAAACAAAGTTCTTATAAATAGGGAGGGGTGGAGGGGCTGAAGTGAGGGCAGGGAAATGGGGAAAAGAAAGAACCAAGACAGGTTATGTAAAGGTACAAATCTCCAATGATGAATGTAATTATATTGTATACCTAAAATATCACAATAAAATTAATTTAAAAAATAAAATAGTTAATTGTAAATAATTTATTTGTTTGGTGCAGTTCTAATTCCCAAATCTTAATCTTCAAATGAGGAACATGTGGAGAGCAGAGCTATGTCATATCACTTTGCTCTTACCATTCCTTTTGACCAGCCTCAAATAAGCCTCATTGCATCATATATTTTCTTTCTGCTGAAAACAACAGAAAGTATTTTGCTTTATTGGCCTATGTACTAATGTTTTTACTATTGACCAAAGTGCATTCTGAAGTTTTTCGAGGCATGTATTAATAGAATTATAAGAACACAGTTTATCATGTGAGACATTAGGCTTCATCTGTTATGTTTCTCCTTCCTCTATTGTCTATTTTCAAGAATGTTTTTAGGAATTATATTTTATAAATTTTTCAAAATAAGGTATATATCTATACAGAACTTAACATTTTGCGGAAAATATATCAACTATATTTTGAGAAAAAAAGTACAGCATGAGTTCCATGAGGAATAAAACTATTGTATCTCATATGAAATTATTTCAGAATGGAAATATTTTTGAGAAAAGTAGCTAAGTATTCTTTCTTTAGTTTGAAATTAGAATTTAACTTCAGTTTAACTTATAGTTGGGAATTGAAACTTATTAATAATATATTCAATAATGTCACTAATGTGAGCAGCAGAATACTAAAAGTTGATGTTTTAAGCAATTTCAGAACATTAACAGAACTGTTTCAAAGCAGAAAATTGACAATGCTACCTTTAAAATCTCATGAACAGATCATCGCATATGACATAATATAGAAAGGCCAATTCAAAGAAATGTGGCAGATGTGGTTGTGTTAACTGTTGTTCTTTGCCACGTCTTGTATTTGAAAGTTTGAACAGCAAGCTTAAAATAAAACATTCTACCACTGACCAAAATAAACAAACAACACCCACAAACAAAAACAAAACTAGACAACAACAGCAACAAGAAAAAAACCAGGCATTGGCATTAAAAGCAATTGTTGCTGATGAAACACAATATTGTTGATCAGCCCATAACATTAAAAATCCTATTCACTGGGTCAAAATTTACTTATATGTAGCTCTCAACTACTAATTATGGCTTCACTGTCTCAATTACACCATTAACTCTTTTCCTTAGAATATTGCACCAGTTCAACTGGTTTTCCTGTTTCTGTTCTTACCCCCATAGAGTGTAATGACCACCCACCAGCAAACAGAATCAGAGACAGAAATACAGTCACATCAGTTCTTTGCTTTAAACCCTCTGGTGGTTTCATTTTATACCTAAAAGCATAACCGAAGCTCTTAACACAGCTCACCCAAACTCATTTGATCTGGTCCCTGCTTTCTTTCCAGTTTGCCTTCTACTGCTGCCCTTCTGACTCCCTTGGTATAGCCACACTGGATTCTCATTGATTCCTAAATTGTTCTGATTTTTGTCATTGGAGGTTTTAATTTAGCTCCTGGGTTCCTTTGACATACTTCATCATTGCAGTTTTTAAAAACTTTTTGTCATTATTGGATACAGTAGGGTACTTTTATGTATTTCTTACCCAGTCCAACATTCAGCCATTGATCCAGCGATGCTGAGTATTTGTATATAATATATATACTTGAACCTTATTCTGAGGTGCAATTAAGTTACTTGGATCTTTTTTTGGTTTAAGATTTGATAGGTGGAGCCACAAAAGCATTTATTCTAGGTGCTTTTTCCTTCTGAACACTGCACTCAATGCCTTATGAATTACAAGGTTTTTCAGCCCTTCTGGTATGAACAGAAATTGTTCTGTCTAACTCTTTGGTATGTTTTAATCCCCAGCTTTAGTGACAATCACATTAGCATAAAGGGTGGGAAGAGGAATTGGAAATATACTGTTATAAGGTTCTTATATTATGCTTAAAGTGGCACAGAATTATTTGAAGTGTTTCATTAATTAAGGGCTTGTAATCCCTAAGGTAACCAAAAAAGATACTTAAATGTATACAACGTCAATAGAGTAAATGGAATAATAAAAACTGTTAACTAAAAAGAAGCCAGATGAATATAAAAGCAACAAAGAACAGATGAACAATTAGAAAACAGCAAGATGGTAGATACTAATCAAATTATAACAATAATTAAAAGTAAATGCTATAAACATATGTACCATTTAAAATACTGAAATTTTTCAGATCAAATAAAAATGAAAAATCTAATTATATAGTGTGTATAAGAAATATTCTTAAAATATGTAAAGACACAAATAGTTTAAAGGTATGGAAAAGGGATGGAAAAACATGTGCCATGAAAATGCTCAACAAAAGAAAAGAAGACTAGAGCTATATCATATCAGAAAAAGAAAATTAAAAACAAAGAAGATTATTGGGCATGAAGAGGAGCATACTGTAATTATAAAAGGTTTAACTGTACAAAAACAGCATAACCAATCTTAAGTATGTGTGCTCCTAACAACAGAGCTTAAAAATACAAGATGTTGTTTGTTATTGCTAAAACTTGGAAACACCCCAATAGCCCATCATCTGGAGACTGGATTTAAAAAATGTGGATTTTTGAAAATAAAATGGAGTACTACTCAGCCACAAAGAATGAGAAATTGGAGACATTTCTAGCTAAATGGATGCACTTTGAGGCCATGCTATTAAGTGAAATACATAGGACACACATGTGTACATACCAAATAGTTTCTCTGGTGTGAGAAACTGAAAGTGTAAATAAGGATCAAAAGATATAATAGATAATGTGAAATAGGAAGAAAAGGTTCAAAGGTGAAGGGGAAGTGAAAGGGGTGGGGGAAGCAAAGAAGGGAATGGAATTAATATGAGAAAATGAAAAGATTGGAAACAATGTCTTTGTAAATAGAGGGGGGAGGGGTTGAAGGGAGGGCAGGGGAAGGGGGAAAAATAAGAATCAAGAGAGATTATGTAAAGGTACAAATCTCCAATGATGAATGCCATTATATTGTATACCAAAAATGTACCAATAAAATTAATTTATACAAAACTTTTATTAAGAACTTTGTCTACTATCTAGAGGAACAGCAAGTGAAAGCTTTTTCCCACATTGTGAGTTGTCTCTTCACACTGTTGATGGTTTCTCTTCCTGTGCAGAAGCTTTTTAATAAGAAGAGATCTCATGTGTTGATTATTTGTGCTAGTTCAAGGGCACCTGAGGTTTTGTTCATAAAATCTTTTCCTACACCAATGTCTTCAAAAGTTCGTTAATATTGACAGTTATTACTGAAAGGTATTGATTTATTCCTATCATTGCACTCTTTTTCTATTGATGACTTTTATTTTTCTTTTTTTTACAATCTATTCACCTTGCTTGATGTATTATTCATTCCATCTGGAATGTTGCCTTTGTTGGCTTCATCGTCTCTAGGATACCTCTCTAGGATATTCTTGAGTATTTTCTGGAGTACCAGTTTGGTGTTCATATATCTCTTGAGTTGTTCTTAACCATGGAATGTCCTTATTTCTCCATCTATTTTGTGTGTGTGTGTGCTGGGGATCGAACTCAGGACCTTGTGTTTGCGAGGCAGGTGAGGTGCCACTGAGCTAAATCCCCAACCCTATTTCTCCATACATTTTGAAAGAATATTTTGCTGGATTGGTTAATCTGGGTTGGAAGTTGTTTGCTTTCAGGACTTCAAATACTTTAGTCCAGGCTCTGCTGATTTTTAATGTTTGTGTTGAGAAGTCTGCTGTAATTCTTGGGAGGCTGCTTTTTTGGCTTTCTCTGACAGCTTTTAATATTCTAGTTTTGATTGTAGTTATTGGACACCTGAAATTTTAAGTAAAATGTGTTGTGGGGAGCTTCTTTTATCATCATACTTGGTTGACATTTTGTAAGCCTTGCTTACCTGTATGTTGAACTATTTCCTTATACTTGGGAAGTTTTCTATTATGATTTCTGTGAACAAATTTTTTATTCCATGTGTGCTGTCTTCTAGTTTCTCTGTAACTCCAAGTAGGATTAGTTTGGTCTTAGTGTTGCCCAGTAGCTGATAAAATTTTCTTGTTCTCTTATGATTTGTAGGCTTCTCTGAGTAATTCCTTTATTTTACCATTGTGCCCTCAATTTCAGAAACTCTGTCTTCACATTGATCATTTCTACAATTTATGAATTTCTGCAATTTTTTATATCTAGTATTTCTGTGCAATACCTTTATACAGAGACTACATCTTTGGTAAATTTGTCATTCATGGTTTGAACCTTTTTGTTTCTTTCATATCCACACTGGTCATTTTGTACGATAATTTCATGAACTTTTTGATTGTGTCCTCTTTGAATTCGCCAAGTTTCTTTACCTCTTCTTTAATCATTTTATAAAGCTTGCTAAATGGTGTTTGCTTTCTGACCATAAGTACCTCTTAGATTTGCCTTTGGAGAGCTGGGAGACTTTGGGGTCTTTTGTTTCCTTGTTGTCCCATTTTTCTGTGTGTGTGTGTGTGTGTGTGTGTGTGTGTGTGTGTGCGTGCCATTTGTTTGAGGTCAAATACAGTGAAGAGAGATTGTAGTTGACATGAAGATCTTTTTAGTTACATTTGCCCTTCCAGTGAAATGTTCATGACTTTATTTGTCCATAGATATTGTTCACCCTTTCTGCTGTTCAATTTAAATGGTTTGGGCCCTATTATTGTGTTATGGGGAAAGAATTACTATCGGTTACACCACCATCAACAGATCTGATCAAATATCATTTCTGAGTTAAACCTTGCATTTACACTTTCCCCCTTTATTAATCAACTTTGCAGTCTATACTGTATTGTTATTAGTGATTACTCTGTGATGTGGAAGGAGAAAAGAAGGAAAAGAGATGGAGGGATGGGTGTAAGAGGAGTGCAACTCTGCAGGAGGAGAGGTACATAGGGGAAATAACAATAGGTTAAAAACAGATGTGGGGTCAGATTCTGTTAGAGGTTGTTTATAATTGGAATGAAAGATTAATGTTGAGGGTTTAACATTTGTGGCAGTGGGGGTGGGAAACAGGAGGAAGGAGGTGTGATTATGGATTAAGGAATGGTGTGAGGTTGTCAAAACCTGTTGATTTATTTGTGACCCTATAAAGTGGAGAAGAGACAAGGGAAGACAAGGGGCTAGGTAAAATAAGGAAGAACAAAAGGAATAGAATAGATAGAACAGAAGTTTAATATGAAATAAGATGGGAATATCTGAGTGAGTGTGAAATACAGGGACAAGGAAAACTTGAAAGGAAGTGTTTAAAAAGTGGGAGAGGGCTGGGGATTTAGCTCAGTGGTTCTGCAGCCTGCCTCTCAAGTCCAAGGTCCCAAGTTCAATCCCAGGTACCAAAAAAACAAACAAACAAGCAAACAAAAAAGTGGGAAAAACAAGTAAACAGTAAGAAATAGTGCTGTTATAGAGCTAAAGAAAAAGATGAGGAAGATAAGAAGAGAGCAAAAATAAACAGCAACTAAATCAAAGTAAAAAAGTAACAACAATCTGGCAAGTACCTGGCTCCAGCACTCCAACAAGAGAACATAGATGTAAATTGTCCACACAATTCCCTTCTTGCCTTAGTTTCAAGGGGATTCCAGGCAACTACTTGAAGACTGTGGGTGGCTGCATACTCTGGAAGTCCTATTGAAAGCTGATGTGCTGGGCAGACTTCACTTGAGTACAGGTACTCATGATCCTCTGACTCATTGTGCAAGTGGGAGCTCAGGGAAGGTGCTGAGTGGACTGGGTGTGTGCACCAGTGATTCAGCAGGCAGGCCTGACACCCAGGCTGACTGTGAGTGGAGTCAGGTAGGGCGCCAATTGCCTGTTCATCTCCCTCTGGCCAGAGTAGGGGAGAGGTGGGGCCCTCCTGCCTGTGGTAAGATAGGAGGACTTCACAGGAATGCAGCTTTCCCCAGTATTTAGAGGTGGACTGATGGAGGGAGGGAAGTTTTGTCACAGTACGCAAATTTTGTCACAGTAGTCTGGCCTTTGTGTGCTAGCTCAGATCCTCAGGCTATTTGCAACACTCTCAAAATGGCTGCTCCCCAGAGGAGTGAGGTTGGGGATAGAGCTTGGGGTGGGGCTGAGGCTGGGGTGCACAGACCAGCTATGGAAGTGCTGTTTCCCCTTTTCAGTTATTCAGTTGTTTTGTTTCATCTACATATAGTGTCTTTCCTATTAATTTTATGTTTTAGTGTTGAAGCTCCTCCCCCATTGCAGAATACCTTCTCAGTGAATCTGAGCATCTAGTCAGCCATATTGGATCTCTCTTCTTTCATCCTCTAAAATCAATGGAGAAAACCCATGAAGATCGCCCTAGACTGTCTTACCTAGCATGTTTGAGGTCCTGAGTTCAATCCCCAGTATCAAAAAAGTATCAAAAGAGACAAATATGCAGACATCTATATAATAAGTGAGTTACAAGAAACATGGGAGAAGAGGAAAAGAGAAGGGAGAAAAGGTGAGTTCCTGTTTTTGAGGAGCTCTTGAAAGGGGATGATTCTACCTCTCAGTGCCACATCTCCTTGACAGGGCCAAGGGAAAATGGGACTGAGAACTGATGGTTTATGGAAAGAGACAGAAACTGAGATGGAAGGACTGAGCATGGATGGATCCTGAGGATGCTTGTAAGCTGTGCATCTTAGGGTGACCTGTCCTGTCCTCCTGGCTAAGAGTGTCCCCTCCCATGTGGCCAGACACTAGCTCACTGGGTCCTCTGAGTTGGCAGGGGAGGCCAGGCCAGGCCAGGGGGAATGGAGCCAAACCAACACTTTCCTGACCTGTTGGCTTTTCTCTTTTACTTCTGGCTTATTTCTGGAAATTTCTAATTTTATGTTCTGCTCCTCCTGAAATGGCTAAACTACCCAATCCATGAGAGGTGACTCCACAGGCTCTGGAGACTTTGGAGATATTTACTTGGACTTACTCTGGAGGATCTTACCTAGATCTCAGGTAAGGAGGTTGCCAGTGGTTCTGGCCCCGCCTTTGGTGACTCAGTTAGGAGAAACTGCCAGTGGGTGTGACATACACTTGATGGAGCCTTGTGGCTGCCCACATTCTCTCCCCATTCCAGCCTGTATAACTGGCCATTTCTTAACCCCCACAACCCATCAGTCTCTACCCCACCCTAACCTTGGCCCTGGAAGATGCCACTGCACCAAGCAAGAGTGTCTGAGTGGAAGAGAATCAAGATGCAATTGGAGGTCTACTTCTACTCATAACTCTGGAGGGTGTTCTGTGCATCTTGCCATTGCCTATGCCAGGCAAGACCTTCATGGATCTTTCAAGTCACCCTAAGTCACCCCATCTCATCGTGTGCCACTTGGTGCCATACTTGGTGGCACAGTCCTTGGTTTCTATTGTCTTTTCTGAAGCCTCCATACTTTTCAAGCTGCCCATTGGTTCTTCACACAAATGGACCTCTGCCAGGAAGATGCCTTGGTCTCTAGTTCTGCCCTCTATTCCTATATTGCTTAAATCTATAAATCTGACACAGTTCATTTTTTCACATCAGGGAATGGGATTAGTTTGCATAGAATTGACCTGCCAGAGTACCAATATCAAGTCCATCTCTTATTAGTTTTGTGACTGTGGGTGAGTTACTTAGTCTCTTTAACCTTCCTTTTATCTTATCAGTTAAGTGGAAATAAAAATAGCACTTCCTTTCTAGGACCGATGTGCTGTGAGATGGAGAGATGGTGACTGATGTACTTCTTTGAAACAGTGAATGTGCAGTGAAAGTTAACTCCTCTTATTGGAAACTGAAGACTGCACAGCATAGGCTGCAGTCACTCAGACAGGCTGAGTGTGCCAAACCTGGGCTGTTTCCCTCTCTGGGTGGAGAAAGTCATGTTGGGACACTTGAGGAAGCATTTGGTCTAAGAACCAGACTCAGATGTAGGTCACTTGTAGGGAAGAGGGAAAGGGGACATTACTAGAATCTCTGCAGTAAGTCCTAGTCTCCTGTGAGCCACGGCAGCACAAGGCAAATTACAGGAAAGGTAGAAAAATGATACCGAGAAGAAGCTGAGCTTTGGGTCTGATCAGTGCTGCTCTGGGTGGCAAAGACGAAAGCCCCCAGTTTACCACACCTTTTATTCAGTACTCAGAACATCAGGAGAAACAAATGTAACAAATGACTTGCAGAGAGTTCAGTTCATCCTGCGTAAACAAGATGTAATGATCCAAGAACAATGAGGAACTGAGCAGATGTTTGTTCCTCCCAAGATGTTTTCAGTTCCCAGGATGTTTCTTGTCCTGGAGAATCACAGACAGCATCACCAGATCATTGAGGTCTCAGTTGTGACCGTAGGCCAAAATGGAATTATGACTCAGAATTCCGTAGCTGGGCTGTATGCAGGAGAACTAGGCTAACCAAATGATTTTACCCTAAAATTTTGTAGCATTGCTCCCAACAGTCATTGTGTTCTCAGTGTCCACTTTACATACCTGGGAGGAGAATAGGGGAGATGGAGAAAATCGAGAGCTGGGGGACGGGTGATCAGGAGTTGTGCTGTGCACCAGTCTGGCTCTTCACAGCCTCCGATTCATCCAGTCTTCACAATACCCCAGTGACAAGGACATTGTCCTCTTTATAGAGAAACAGAAATGAGGTAGGATGAATCACTAGGCCCCAAAGATGAAGCAAATTTCCCAGGCCATGAAGATGGTGTGATGATTTTGGAGGTGATCATGGTGGTGGTGGTGGTGATGAAGATGACTGTGGTGGTGATCATGCTGGTGGTGGTGGTTAAGATAATGATGGTGATATAGCTGACATTTAAGCATCACTTAAGAATAGTGTCAGACACTATTGTAAACACTTCACATTATATCAACTCATTTAATCCTAATGACAGTAGTCAGTTTTTTTAAAGTTCTGTTTTACAAATGAAACTCAAAACATAGAAAGGTTAAATAACTTGATCAAAGATACCTATCAGTAAACAACATATTTATGACCTGAACCAAGACAAGTCTTAACCAGAGTTCAGCAAACTTTTTGGCCAGGTAGTAGTAAACATTTTAGGGTTTATAGATCATACAGTCTCTGTCACAAACATTCATCTCTGCCATTGTAGTGCAAAAGCAGCCCTAGAAAAGTTGTCAACAAATGAACATGGCTGTGTTCCAATAAAACTTTATCTATAAAGCAAGTAGTGGATCAGTCTTGGCTGACTTTACTGACTTTATGGACAGTCAGTTTCTCAGATGTGTTATTAGTCAAACATATGGTCTTAACTGCAGCATCAAGAGAACAAGGATCCAAAAGTACCACAGCTCTCTGAGAAAATAATAATCTTGAACAAAATATTAGACAATTCCCTGGCCTTTTAAAATGTGCAACAGCATACAATTCATTCAATGTTGGTGCAACATGTATTTATGAAACATGTATTTATGGAAGATACATGTATTTATTGTATACTAAGGCCACCTTACATACTTGGTATGTAGCACTTAGCACAATAGACAGGAAAAACCTCCCTTGTATGAGCTTATCTTCCAATGCATTGTGTGGGGGAATCCAATAAATAAAAGAACAATATGTGGATGAATTATACAATATGTTAAAAGGTGGTTAGTACCGTGGAAAGAAATGAATCATGGCAAGGAAAATGTGAAAGCATGAGGGGGAAGAATAGAATGGTAAACATGAGCTTCTCTGAGAAGGTAGCACTGTAGTAAAGACTTAAAGGAGGTAAGAGAGTGAGCCATACTGATACAATGGTGAAGAGCTTCCCAGGCAGGTAGAACAGCTGGTGCAAAGGCTTTGCAGTACCATGCTTAGCTTGTTTAAGGAAAAGCACAAGGTCCACATGGCTCTTACCCTCCTGAATGAGGAAGGTAGGAGCCCAGAATTAGTGGAAGATCTTGGAATCACAGTGAGGATTCACAGTGAGGCTTTTACTCACAAAGGTCTGGGGACCAAAAGAGTGAGAACTCTGACTCAATGAGTAAAAGGATCACTCTGACTGCTGTTCTATATTGCAGTCAGTAGCTTTGAACTTAGGATTCCTGAATTTAAATCTGACTCTAATGCTGACTCTAGTACTTACTGGGCAATATAGTGAATCATTTTATGCTTAATTTCCACATCTATAAAACAGATAATAGTAGTTACTACATGGGTATCTATATGAACATAAAACAAACAAAAAAATCAGACAGACCACTAAACATAATTCCAGGGGCATACTGAGCACTAAATGAGTACTGGATCTCTTAATTATTGTAAAATATACCTCCTAAACAAGAATTTACTGTCATACTGTAGTCAACTCTCTATGTTTACATAGACATACATTTGTTATATTTTTAACTCTATCTACTCCTGGGGCCCTGGCATTCCCACAAAGGTGATAGGAGTCACCACAGAAGATAATGTCCCCACGCAGGCTGTGACATTTTTTTGAGCATACAAAGAACTGATATGTTTGCTGAGAAAGAAAACCCACTAAAGAGTGTGGGAAAAATGAGAAAACAGAGGTAATTGAAACTGTCAATAGTGATGGAAAGACATACTGGCTACTATTATGTTTAACACCTGTGATGGTTAATCTTGATTGTCAACTTGATTGGCTTGGGAGATGCCTGAGAGATTGGTAAAGTGCAGTTTTGGGTATGTCTCGGTAGTCATGGAGATATCACCTCGGGACTGTATCTGTTCCTTCACCCCTTCCTTTCTGGTGCTGTTCCCCTGCTCTCTGCATCCCAGACTCCATGAAGTAAGCAACTTTGCTCCACCATGCTCTTCTGCCATGTTGTTTCTCCCTGGGAGCCAGAAAACCATGGATTGAAACTTCTGAAACCAAGAGCCAAAACAACTTTTTTTCTCTTTTAAGTTGTGTATGTCAGGTATTTTGTCCCAGAAATGGAAAAACACTCCCCAAAAAAACTATTACTTAAAGCAAGAAGCATCTATTATTTCACACAGGTTCTGGAAATCAGGAACCAGAAGACTGGCTTCACAGAGTTTTCATAAGGTTGAGGTAAGATGTCAGCAAGGCTGCTGAAGGCTGAAATAGGAGTGAAGGATCCAGGGCTGGAATTCTGGGATTGTTCACTCTTAGGATGCTGCCTGGAGGCCTCTACTCCTTACTGCCTCGGCATCTCTCTAGGGCCACTTGAGAGTCTTTATCACAAGGAATTTGACTTCCCGCAGGAGAATGCTCCAGGAAAGAGTAAAGATGTAACTGCAGTGCTTTTTATAACCCTGTCTCAGAAGTGATCCACTGTTGTGTTCTACCATGTAATATATTCATTAGAAACCAGTCACTAGGTGTAGTCCACACTCAAGGGCAGGAAACTAAAGCTCCACCTCTCACAGGATGAAGTATCAAAGCATTTATTTTAAATCTGCCACAGATTGTGTGTGAGTTCGGAGTGAAATAACATTGTCCTTAGTATTAAAGTTTAATTTTCCAAAGTTCAAAATTTATCCCCTCATACAAACATGTGGTGAGCCGTAGTGAAAGATTTACTATTATTAAGTGAGGGAATATGATAAAGTTGATTACTGAAAGATGATTCAAGGACCAGAGGATTTTATTTTATTTTATTTTATTTTATTTGGTACTGGGGATTGAACTTGGGACCTTGCACTTGTGAGACAGGCAGTGGAACCACTGAGCTAAATCCCCAGCCCCAGAGGATTTTATTAATAGATAGGAAAGAAATGCTGGAATAGGTTGGTTAAAAGACATTTTCAAAATCTGCTTAATGAATTACAAGGCAGTAAAACCACACCATTTAGAGTTATCTTTCTTATCAACAAGAATAACTTGTAATTTTTCAATCTTCTCTTAGTTCATAACTAACTTCACAGAGTTTTTCAGTCTGTTTTCTGTTGCTATAACAGAATACCTGAGACTGGGTATAACGAGAAGACGTTTATTCAGCTCACAGTTCTGAAGGCAGGGAAGTTCATGATCAGTGGCTGCATCTGGTGAGGTCTTCCTTGCTGGTGGGGTCTCTGCAGTGTCCAGAGGCAATACAGGGCATTAAACAGTAGAAAAGTCCATACAAGAGACAGAGCCAAACTGTCTCTTTTAACAGCCCCACTCTTGAGATAACCCATTAAGTCATTCATCAAGTGATATGTAATGGAACAGCCCATTCATCTGCTTTTGTGATTTAATCATCTCTTAGCACCTCACAGTGGGGAATGAATTTCAGCATAAATTTTGATGGAAACTTTCAAATCATAAAGATACATTGGGACGTAATCAGTAGGAGTTAGTAGGTCAAACCAATAGATCTGTTCTGGAACAACAGCTAATTGTTGGTGAGACCTGTTTGACACATTGCCATTGTTTTCTCTTATATTCAAGTGTAGAGAGGTTTTCTTAAAGGTTTATTTTTCTCACTTTCTTCTTAGCTCATTCATGCATCTCTCCATTCATCATCCTGTATGGGTCCTCATTTCGGTACAGTTCATAATAAGCAAAGCTGGCAGAGATAGCCCCTTACATGCTCAACTAGTGGGGTGACTTCTGGAACCAGGGCAGTCATGTGCAAGCATTATTGTCTGTTGGACAAAACATAGAAAGGGCTTTACTAATCCCATAGCAATGTCCAGCAGGCACACAGGCACATTCACAGAGGCAGATCATCAGGGACAGTGGCCTGGTCAGAGGCATTCAGGCTTTTAAGAAGTGGAAATAATATTCAATTTTCCTATAATCACATTTCAGATCAAGAATGTGTTTTCTTTAAACCATTTTCTCACAGGTAACTGTTTGGAATTTGTGTTTTTTTATTTTTTTGTGACTATGTCAGTGTTGTTTCTATTTGCTCAGTTTATAGGCTATTTGATAATTTTGCATAATGCAACTTCTCCGTTAAATTTGTTTTTCAGAAAGATGCTTATTACATTATTCACATTATGTGAATAGTGAATCATTTTCTTTTTGTGAAGAAAACATTTCCTATATTCTTTATCCCTTTAAGGACTTTTTGACCCAAGTGTCTGAATATCATTTCTTTGAAATGTATACTTTAACAATCATTATCAAGGGTACTCAAGACATGAATTGTTTTTGCACTGATCCCTACCTTTATTTTTCTTTGTTTTTATTTTTTTCCTTTAGTTCAGATTCATCACAGAGAATTTTTGGAGCTGTTAAAAGTGCATTAACTCTTTTACAATTTATTTTACCAATTTTAGGTATCTAAGAAAGAGCAATTATAGAATTATATATGCTGTAACAACACAGAGTTCAATAGCAAAAACAAAAACCAAAAACAATATAGAGGACCAATAATAATGATAGTTATAAATAAATGATGTTAATAAAACACTACATAGCCATACAAATTTAACATCTTGATATAGAAGAAATATAACTTCCAACCTGCTAGATGTCAGATATGCCAAATTCATGTCCCCCCAAATCAAAGAATGAATGCCAAGGGACAACAGAGGTTAAGGGTCAGAAAGTTTTATTGAGAGATAGCTCTTGAGAGAGATAGGAGGGGTCCTGAATGTGGGTTGCTGCTGAGGCCCTTTGTCAGGGATAATTTATACAGCAAAGTCACAGTGTGAGTACAACATGGATCAAACAACAATCAACCTATAGGATTACAAGTATGGCTGCTTAGCTAATTTTGATCCAATAGCAAATCATGTAGTAAGGGTGTATGGAAAGAAGAAAGGCATTTTGGGGAGGGGATGGGTCCAGATGCTCTGGTCACCCACTTGGGTGACTGATGGCTGTTTGGACTTTACTGGACCAAGTGATATCAATCACAGTATAATCCCATGATCCCTCAGGGAGGCATGTAGGTCTGGTCATTGTATCTTTATCTTGAGGACTGGCCTTCAACTGGCCTGTTTTCAGCCACAGTTTTGGTATGTTCTCATCTTTTGCACTGACTGTTTTGAGAGCCAGTCCCTGTCTGACTTCCTATTAATTTCTATCTAACTTAGCTGCCATAATAATGTCATTATTCATATTTTGTATGGAAAAAGTCTGCTATTTTGCTACATAAAAAAGCAGCCAAAAGAGTGTAGTTTCTATGATGCTAACAACAGAAAAGTTGTCTATAGTTATATGTGTGCAAGGAAAATGTGTTGTCATTGGTTTTTGGATAGTCCTTTCACAAAAGATACTTAAATGCTTTCTTTTCTCACTCTTCTGGATTTTCAGGTTTATCTACAATGACTCTGTAGTCTACACTTCCCCTAACCAGAGATTCTGCCTCCACCAACTCCTACAGGCTGAGCAAAGGCAGAAAGGAAAGAGGGACAGAAGGAAGGAAGAGAGGGAAGGAGGGGAGAGAGAGGAAAGAAGGAAAGAGTTGAACTAAAATCTAGTTTCCTGGAGCAGCAGGAGCTGAGTGCTCTTGAGAGCTGGAAAGCCCCAAGGAAGTTGTCCAGAATTGCTGGTGGGGGATTGTCTTTAGAGCCTCCTTCCTCTTCCCTGAGAGAGATAATGAGCAACAGTAGGCATTTCTGGAGGCTTAGGGAGGTGTAAAATCAAGCTGGGTAACCATGCTCCTCCCTGGATGGAGAGTTTCAGGACTCCTCCCTTAGTGCCCTTAAAAGACCAATGCATCCTTGGAGGAGCAGGCAGGCACCCTGACTTCTACCAGGAGAAGGAGCATTTTGAGGTATCTGGGGAGGCATTGGCAAGTCTGGGGCTCTCTTCTGAACCCCAGACCCACAGTCTCCTACCTGATGGAGGCTGTTCACATATAGGGAGGCTGAGGACCCTGCTGTCTACCTAGGGCCCAGAAAGCCCAGCATCTTTTCTACTTCTCTAAATTTCTGGATCTTTATTTCTAAATAGGGGCATCTATACACTGTGGAGCTCAAGATGGTCTTGAGTGGGGCACTGTGCTTCCGGTGAGTTGTCTGGGCCTCTGGTTTGGTGGTGTCCTCTGGGGAAAGTGAGTTTCAGGTAGACCTGGTGTCCAGCTTGTGAAGGAGGAGGGAGGAGTTACAGGTGCTCACTGGGACTCCCATAGGTGGAGCAGACAGCTAGGAAGTGGGGATCAACATCCAACTCCCTTAAGAGCTCTTCTAACCTTCTTTAGATTGGGGCAGGATAGGGCAGGTCACCTCACAAGGTTCCCTGATAATGAGAGGGGACAATGACCAACCCAGTCTAGCGCTGCAGCCTGGTCTATCCTTAGTGAAGACAGAAGTCAGGATGCCCCCTCAGAGCTCTGCTGTTGTCTCCTGTGGCAATGAATTGTCGTTAGCCTCTGTGTCACTTCCTCCCTGCTGCCTTTGTGCAGGAGGTGGGGTGGGGGAGAATAAAACAAAAACATTAGTCTGTTTGTCCATCCATTCCTTTAGTAGGTATTGAGCCAGGCATTACACCAAGAGCTAAGAATGATCCTTTCTGAACTGAGTCTAGTATAGTAAGCTGTTTGTACCCTCAGATTCAACCAAATGTGTATTGAGAATATTAAAACAATGTATTGAACATGGTCAGACATTTTTCTTGTCATCATCCCCTAAGCAATACAGAGGAATAACTATTTACATAGCATTTACATGGGATTAGATATTACAAGTAATCTTGGCATGATTTAAAGCATAAGGGAAGATGTGTGTAGATTCTATGCAAATACTATGGTAGTTTCTATGAGGGACTTAATCACCTGTGGGTTTTGGTATCCTAGGGGTTATGGAACCAATCTTCTTTGGATACCAAAGGGTGAGATTGTAGCATTTTTCAAAGTATGTTCTATGGGACTCAATTCAATGAGATGCTTTGGACAGGGAGTTCTCTGATTAAGTACATGTGGAAAACGCTGCTCTATGTTACCCCTTGTAGAAGGTCCACATCACAGCACAGCACACTAAGTAATGCATATTGTTTAATCAGGCTGAGGCAGACATATAACACCTGGAGAAACCTACTTACATGTGGGTCTTTCACCTCACAGGATGTCAGAAAACCAACAGAGATCATACGTGAGAAATAACTTTGAAAAGCAAAATGCTTTTACATTTAAAGAAATTCCACACTCAGGATAGACCAAGAAGTAAATATTCCTTGAAGTCTTCAATAATAATCGATGAATCAGATTTTAATCAGGCTTGGGTATTGCTTAGTTTAACAATGAGGATACTCAGACCCTGAAAAGGTGTGTGACTTGTCTGTTCTGGCTCAGCAGCAAAGGTGGCAGAGTACTGGGCTTCCACTCAAAATCCAGTTTTTCTTCTAGCATAAAAAATGGAGAAATTGGTTGGGATAGAAAAGACTGAACAGGGTGAATGTGCAAACCCCAGAAGTGTATGGAGATAGTGGGCTCATCCCACTGGTAGGGCATAAGCCAGGTTGGGGGAAGGTTGTGCTGTTCTATTGGCACACTGGGACAAGAGGGAGACAGGATGCCTGAGCCTGGAGGACTCCAGAACAAGGGCAAACTGGAGCACTCCACCTCTCCCTTAACAAAATCTCCTCTTTTCCTGTTTCAGAATGAAGGACTCAGCCCTGAAGGTGCTTTATCTACATAATAATCAGCTTCTAGCTGGAGGGCTGTATGCTGGGAAGGTCATAAAAGGTTGGTGGCAAAACAGGATGCAGTGGTCCCCAGGTTTCTACCCTCTGTGAAGAGGGGCCACTAGAGGCCTTGAGCAGTCATGCAAATCAGCCCAGGTCTGCAGACCCCAGAATGCCAGGTCAGTCAGGGTGCTGTACATCAGGCTTCCAGTAAAGCAAGGACCTGGGCCCTGTGCACACTGAAACCTCTGCAGAGAGAATATTCCCAGGACAAGTGGCTTGTCCTTCCCTCACAGATAGACTAGGTCAAAAATTCCATTTCCCTGAGAGTGGGTGCTGAATTATATTGCCTTGGAGGATGGGCTTCTTCCTCCCCACCCTGTGCCCCTCTGCTCTCTGAAGGTCCTCAGCCACCCAGGGTGGTGGGACCCAGACACCAGGTGATGCTCTGTGACCTCATGCTAATTCACTGGACCCACATATGGCATCAGGTCTTTCTACAACAGTGCATACCTGCCCACCTGGGCATCCTTATGGGAGGCTGGAGCCAGGCAGATCCCTCTGCTACATTGGGTGTGCTGGTATGTATATAAAAGCATTACACATGTGTGCATGTGAGTGTGCTGGTATGTATATAAGAGCATTACATATGTGTACATGTGTAAATATTTTATGTGCAAAATATGTACCTATGTTATGGTTATATGTCTATGTATGTGCATGAACATTACATGCATGCATGGGTGTACACGTATGCACAAGCGTGTGCAGAATTATGTCTATATGTATATGTGTGTGTTTGTATGTGCATATGTGTGTATGCATATGTATGTATGTGTGCAACGAGTGTGCATACATTTCTGTGTTTGGGTGTGTGGAGGTGATCAGGGATGTACAAAGAAGAATGAGACCAGCTTCTGCTCTTAGGAATCTCACAGAGGTAGGAAGATTCCAAACAATTCCCATGGGAAGCTCATCAAGACAAATTTCAGAAGAGAGGCCTGGGAGCCAGGGCAGTAAAGGAGGTGGTTAGGACGTTGTCTCTTGGAGTTTAGAGAAGACTTGGAGATTTGAAGATTTGGCCCTGAATGGAGGGTTGGGGTGGGAGGGGCAGGATGTGCTTCTGTGCCTTGATGTCCACACTGAGTTTGCTGGCAGGGGAGTAGCCTTACCCGTGACAGCGCTGAGACTTCCCTTCTGCCCAGGTAGGCTCAGGCATCTCATACTGGTCTTGCACCTGGAGCCCAGGGTGTGGAGTAGAGTGGACAGAAGGGCAGCCAGGGCCCCTTGCTTCTTTCTTGCAGGTGAAGAGATCAGTGTTGTCCCCAATCGGTGGCTGGATGCCAGGCTATCACCAGTCATCCTGGGAGTTCAGGGAGGAAGCCAGTGCCTGTCATGTGGGACAGGGGAGGAACCCACTCTGAAACTAGAGGTGAGTCCTTTTGGGGCATCCCCCTCACCATACAGTGACTAAGTCCCCAGATGCAGAGCAAACAGGCTGGGCATAGTGCACTTTGGCGCACTGGGGATACCCTTGAGGGTACTGCTACGTACTGCTTCCTCCCCGGAGCCTTCCTCTTGCCCAGCCCAACTGTTTGGCTGTCTCTGCACCTGCCCTCACCCACTCTTCTACTGGCAGCCAGTGAACATCATGGAGCTCTACCTCGGCACCCAAGAGTCCAAGCGCTTCACCTTCTACCGCCAGGATCTGGGGCTCACCTCCAGCTTCGAATCAGCCACCCACCCTGGCTGGTTCCTCTGTACAGCGCCTGAAGCTGACCAGCCTGTCAGGCTCTCCCAGATCCCCAAGGATTCCCCCTGGGACACCCCCATCATGGACTTCTACTTCCAGCAATGCGATTAGGGCACATGATCCCCAAGACTTCCAGGGCAGAGTCAGCCCAGGCTGGGCCAATGGGGTGAAGGAGGGGGCCTCACAGTGGGTAACCCCCAACTCCTGCTCTTAGGACTCTTACATCTGACTTACAGGACACACCATCTCTCTCTCTCTTCTCCTGGCCTGTGTTTTGAAAAATTCTTCTGAGATTTAGGGCTCAGTCTATAAATTCCTTCACATTGGGTGATACTACTGACAGGAAATGTGGTAAAAACCACATGGGTAAACTGAGGGCAACATTAAAACTAACAGAGGGAAGGAGGGGTGGGAGTCCTTCATGCTAAATGGTACCCAACCCAATGCCTAGATTCCAGCTGGAGTTCCAATCATTCCCCTTTGCAGGAGAGGAAGGTGATCATGGAGTTAAGGACCCCTTTTACCCTGCCATTATTTGCAGCCTCCTCCATCTCTCTGCCTCATCCTCTGGCCCTGAGGAGAGAGGGTGGTGGTGTCAGAGAAAATGGTTCCAGTTCAGAAGTCAGAAGATGGGCAAGCATGCCATCCCTTTTTTTAAAATTTGGTACCAGAAATCAAACTCGCATCCTTGTGGTTTCACAGCAGGCAGCAAAACCACTGAGCTAAATCCCCTGCCTGCCATCCCCTTTTGAAACCTAAGGCATAAGGAAAATCTCAGAGCCTAGTCTCTACTCACATGGAAAGATGTTTATGATACATTAAGGGAGAAGAGTGTGTTACAAAGTAACATGTCTTGAAACTTCATTTTAAGTTTTAAAAAATACGTATTGGTGTATTTATGCATAAAAATACTCTGGAAGATTGTAAATTGTAACAATGTTTGGTGGTGGGACTATAGATTACGTTTTCTTCTTGTTCTTTTTATCTGCATTATTAATTTTCTATAATGAAGGTGGATTACCCGTGCAATAATCAGAAAAGAAATTAATCTTGAGGTAAGCAAAGCAGACATAATTTCTAACTGTCTTCAGTTTCCACCTCCCTGGAGTGAAATGCAAACTGAATTGAATGTGGCTGGTCCAGGTGGGAGAAGTGGGGACCAGGAAAGAGATCCTAGCAAAGTCAATGAAGAGAATGAAATGGATTGTGCAGCTGGCATCATGTGGGTATGGGATTTATTTTTTAAAAAGCAAAAATCAAACAAAAGCAAATATAATTTAAAAAATCTCATGCTTTGCCCTGGAATGGTCACAGCATCCCCTAGGATTCCAGGCATGAGATCCAGCATCCAGGAGGGCTGCTGTACTCACTGAACAATGTTCTTCCCAAATTTTTGTCCTTCCTGGAACCTCAGACTAGGAACTCACTTGGAGATAGGGCTTTTGCAGATGCAATTAGTTAGGACCAAGACATGCTGGATTAGGGTGGACCTACGTCCCATATGACTTAGGAAGAGGAGATAGAGACACAGGGGAGACACAGGAAAGAAGCCTACATGAGCACAAAGGCAGGGGTTGGAGTTACACTGCCAAGGATTGTGGCAAACACCAGAAAGAAGGAAGAATTCTTCATAGAGCCTTCAGAGGAAGCACAGCCCCGCTGACACTTTGATTTTGGACTTCTAGTTTCCTGAATTGTGAGAGAATAAATTGTAGTTTTAAGCCAATAAATGTGTGGTAGTTGCCTGTGGTGGCCCAGGAAACCAATACAGCTGGTGATGATCCCCACCTCCCGGTATTCATACCTACATGAATTCCCTCCCACATAGTACCAGAGGTATCTCTGACCAGTGGAAGAGGGCCACACCTGAGGTTAGGTTATTAAAAAACACTGTGGCCTCTCCATTTCTATTTTTCTTCCTTTACTCACTCTGAAGGAAGGCAGTTTCCATGCTATGAGCAGCCTCATAGAGACCCATGTAGTGAAAATTGAAGTCTCCTACCAACAGCTGCATGTATGACTGCAGAAGCAGATGCTCTGGCTCCGTCAGAATTTTGGCAACTGGAGCCAGTTGACAGCCTGTGAGAGACTGAGGCAGCACCACCCGGCCAGGCTGCTCCAGCTTCTTTCCGCTCAGAAACCGTGTGGCTAATCACATGTGTGGTCTCTAGGTTCTGGAGTAACTTGTGCAGCCATAGGTAACTACTATCCAAGGAAAGAGTAACCAGCATACATATCTTATTATGATTGCAATGTTCTCCAATATTTTCCTTCTCAAAATGAGTACTGCACCATTATTAACCAAAATTTCTATTTAAAAGCTGATCATGCTAAATTTGTTAGGTATTCTCCTTCCACAAGGTTTAGATCATCCTCGACTACCTATGCACCTCTACTGCTACATGCCATGGTTTGTCTCCAGTGTGCCTGTCTGAACGCTGGGAGTCAAAAGCAGAAGCCAGAGAAGGACTCATTTCTAAGTTCCAAGTATTCCACCTGCAGCTTACCTGTCAGACCAGCCTGGCAGGTTCAGAGTCTGCAGAGCAAGGTGTCTAGTCCATAGGCCTCATTAGCTCTGGGCCAGATGCAGCTGAGTTTCCCACGACAGGCCTCTCAAGGCTACAGAGAACATGGGTCCTAGGTGCCAGGGTATTTTTCTGCCCACCCTCTTCATAGTCTCTGTTCACAGTCTTATGGGGCTCCTTCACCTGTCCTCTCTGCCTAGAGAAATTGCTCATCTTTCGATACTCTTCTAAGATGTCACATCTTCTGAGAAGTCTTTGCTGAGTTGAGATCCCTGATCATCTACTCTGGCAATGCCTAGTGCACAACCTCCTGACTTGTAGTAAGTTGGCTTAGAATCCATGGGCCCCAGAGATGACCTTAAGTTTAGAACTGCACCAATCTGTTTCTGAGAAGCTGGTATAATGGCTGGCAAATAATTGGAAACTACTGAGTACAGAATATGGAAGCTCTCCATCCTGGAACCTTCTCTCACTCACCTTCACCCCCTATGCCCTTAAAGAAGAAGCTCAAATTCTATCTCATTCTTGAAGATCTCCCCAGCCTGAAGTGATTTTTGCATTATTTGTGGGATGACAAAATTGTAAAGGGGTTTAGTCTACATGAGTTGACTTAAATTGATGATAAAGGGAAGAATATTCCTTTGGGAATGTATGGACTGAGGGACCCTGGCATCATGGTAGCTCAAGTGAAAAAGACCTAGCAGATTTAGATTTCTGCAATTTTGGTATAAACCACAGACCTAGGCATATTGTGATAGAAGCACAATGTTCACATCATGTGGGCTTTGTGCCAGTTGTAGACAATGAGGAGCAGAGAAGTTCCTGAGACCAGGTCATAAGGGAAGAGGTAAAGGCACTGAAAGCCTTTTCCTTGAAGAAGTAATACACAGGGTGCCTCTTGCAGGCTCAGTGGTCTATCAAGTAGAAGAATATGCTTGTTCTGTTTAATTTCAGAAGGCAAAACAGGAGCAAGGGGTAGAAATTATGTGGAGACTTTTTTCTGAATGATCCTAAAAATTATTCAGAGACCACACCACTGCTAGTGTCTCTTCATGAGGTTGTGTGGGCTGAGTGTGAAGGTGCGTGCCTGTAATCTTGCATGTTATAGATATTGAAGTAGGAGGGTTGCAAGTTTAAGCTCAGCTTGAACAACTTGTTGTCTCAAAATAGAAAATAAAAAGGATTGGGGAGGTAACTCAGTGCAAAGACCCTGGGTTTAATCCCCAGTACCACAAAAAGAGGGTGAGGGGGGTGAGAAAAAGAAAGACAGAAAAAGATCATGTTGTCCCTGTCTTACAGATGTTGAGGAAAAGCCTGATTAACCTATTTCTCAGGAATGACAGTGCAGAGTTTTCCATTTTGAGGGAGACAATGTCATGTCTAAGGTCATTTTAATTCTAATTATTTTTTACTGAACCAGTTTCTCTGCTGCTATTGTTTCCAACATATTATTGACCCACAACTTAGAGAGTCTGGTCTTTTAAATTATCTTTCAAATGTTTATGACTTAACCTCCCTGCTGAATTGCAAAGCCACTTAACAATAGAGGTTATGTACTGTGTGTGTTTTTGTCAATAGCAGTATAAATATTAAGGGTATACACTTTGGACCTTCCCACAGAAGGGTGAAAGATTGGGTGAAGAATGAGCATTTGCCTTAGAAAACAAATATCTGATCTTATTCTTGTCTATCTTTTTTCATTTCTCATCCTGTAGGTATCTGGTTCTCGGGATGACCCCTCTCATTTCCTCATCAAACACTTAATGGAATTTTACAAAAGAACTGAGAGAGAGAATTAAATAAGACTGCCTTCAGAGAACATTATGCCTGAGCTTTTCTGTCCCTTGTGATAGGTAGATGAGTGGATGGATGGACAGACAGAATGATGGATGGATGGATGGATGGGTGAGTGGACAGGCATATAATTGGAGAGATGGCTAGAGGGGTGGAAGAGTGGATGGATGATTTGTTGGGTGGGTAGGAGTATGGGTAAATGGATGGGTTGATGTTTGGACAGTGAACTGAGTGGAGTTAAAGAACTGATATTTGTTTGTTCGTTAACCTTGTCCTGCTCACATTGCATATTCTCTAGAAGTTCAAGACACATGACACCTATGCAGTCCCAGGTAAACCTAAGATTAATATCTTCTGCAGCTGGGTTTCCTTAAATGCTCTGTCTCATCCAGCTTGTACCAACTAATTAAGCCTATTGAAAAACAGATTTTCCTTTCATCTTTCCAAACAGAGCCACCCTCACAATCTATCAGCCCTTGCTGCCATTCTGGAACCCTGGCCCTAGCCAGGGTCATTCTATCTTTGACTTCTGCAGACATACTTTCTTGCATTCACATCTCTCAAAGCCTCAGATGGAGCCTTATGAGGCATCAGAGATGTCTGATCCCAGTATTGTTTTTCTGGCTGCCAAACCATTAATAACAGTCAATGACAGTAGCTACAGAGTGGGCTTAGTGTCTGGACTCTGTTGAAGCTTTATGGGTGACTCTCTCTTCCTTCAACAAGCACTCATTAATCTCCCCACCTTCTTATTATCCATACTATGTTGAAGACATTGTGAAACACTGAACTCTTCTTCTTCCTAATCCTGTAGCCAGTTATAGAGGTCACTGCAGGTCTGACCCACCCAAACCAGACAGTATAAAAACAATGGGGATCCCCTTGAGAAATCAGTTGGAGGCTCCAGGCATTGGGGTTCCAGGTACCCAGTATCTGCAGGTCAGTGGTGGACAGACAATATTCTCCCTTTCTTTCTATCTGGCTCTCTTTCCTTCTCCTTTCTACCAATATCTTAGAAATGCTCTCTCTCCTCCTGACAAAGTTATCTAGGTAACAAGGAATTCCCTCCACAAAACATGGCGGGATGCTCAATAAGTCTAGGAGCAAATAGAGGGATTTGGGGAAAGGTATAGGATAAGTCAAATCAAGATTTTAAAGTATTTAGAATCACAGATTTAAAAAGTAATCTCAGAGGAAATCTAGGCCAGTGGAATTCAAGAATTGCTTGATGGAGCTTGGGAGTCATTCAAGATGACCAGTGCCAGCTTTAGAGAAGAGGAATACCAGCAGAGCTCCAGTGCCTCCACACTCCCAGTTCAGCAAGAGCTGGTCCCTTTATCCATTTTACATATATTAGGTTTCTGTGTAAAAATCTTATTGTGAAACTTTAAACAGTTTTGTAAAACAATGACTTTGCCCAGCATCGCATTCGAATGAGTGTAAATTGGAGGACCAGGGACAAAAGGCAGCAAGAAAAATTGGTGGCAAAGCTAAGTCTAGAACACAGCCTTGGCATTTATGTGTCCTGTGTGAATTTCTGTGTCCTTCTTATAAGTAGCTATGTGTGTCAGGCTGGCTGGAGAGAATTTCAAGTGAGGTATAACCCATCCATCAGGACTTCAAGACCTTATCAACTTTTATAAGGGAAGTAAATATCTTAATGTGTAACAATAAAGAGTACAATAAAATTTAATAGGAGCTCAAAATAGTGTGACAATAGTAAAGAAAGGATTCATTAAACTCTGAGTCATACAATCATAGACAGTTTGACCTAGAAAGAACTTTAACAACCACATAATCTAATCTTTTGAATTTATAGATGTCAATCCTGAGGTTTGGCAGTTAAGTGACTTGACTTTGTATGTCTGAGCTCTTGCACTGAGCCAGTAATTAATTGGGAAGAACTAGAATACTGAATTCGTATATATTGATATATGTCCAGTGATCTGAATACTGAAAGATCTGATGTGGAGAGATGAATTTTTAGACGAAGAAACCAAAGACAATGCTGACCATACCCATTGAGAAGATGGGAAAGGAGTTTTATTGCCTGGAGAAGTGATTTAGTGTTCACAGAGAAGTAAGATATTGTCATACGAGTAAATCAGAACCAGATGATGGCAAAATGGACTGCCACTATAAACTCTAGAATGAGGCTGGGATGTGGTGGACAAAGAACTTAGAAAATGAGTTCTAAGTGCTTCAGATAGATTGGGTTGAATCGAACGTAGAAAAACAGAAAGCTAGCACAGTTGGAATGATGATTGAGAACACAAAGTGACAAAGCAGATATAAAACCAGGAGAAATGGGAAGTATTTTCAATGTATCGCAGGTTTTGAACTTCACTGATGACAAAAAATACTGTAGGAATGAAAGGAATGAAGTTGAGAAGGATAAGTGGATTTACAGGGATAGGAAATAATTAAACTAACCTTAGATATATTTGGTTGAGTGTGATGGTAGGGTCTAGAGGGGATGTCCTATAGACTGCTGGGGATGAAGTAGGATGCTCAGGCTGGGTTTTGGAAGGATTAGACCAAAAAGGTAATTGTTGCTATAGAAATTGATGAATTGTAAGTCTATGGGATATGAAATACAAATAAGTAGGGCTTTCTCTGCTTTGTTGCTGTCTGTCTTAGAGACAACCCCAGAAGGAGGGAGAATCTACAATGGGCCTGAGGCAGAGAGAAAAAGAGGTGTGAAGTGAGTCAATCAGGGGGAAGGGCTCCAGGGAGGCAGGGACCAAATGGCCAAGGAATCAGAGTCTTTGGATTTGGCTCCATAGAAGTGAAATCCAAGTTAATGCCAAGTCTTGGAGAGAACAGACCCCCACATAGATAATGTGTAGGACAATGGGGAGAGTATAGGACAGGTGTGATGTGCAAAAGAAGATGGAGAAAGCCTGGGGCTATTTGTTGGTGGTATTTAATTCAGGAAAGGAGAATTGAGGTCTGAGGCAACCAGAGGCCACATCCAGGGAGAAGTTAGAGGAAATAAAGAGAGCAATAGTCCAAAATCCACTGGAAAGTCATTCAGGACCAACGTGGAAGGAAAGCTTTGGGGAAGGGGTGTGTGGTGACATTGGGAAGGATCTTGGCAGATGGCCAGCAGCAGGATTCCAGCTTCTCACTCCTACTCATTCCATCACAATCCAGCCAGAATCCAGGGAGAGGGGTGTGATATGGGAGTATTAGGAAAGACACTGGAAGTTTAGCTGTGCCAGAATAGGATTTTCTAGAGCCTAGAGGATGAAGCTGGATTACATTACCACTAAATTTCTGCTGGTTCTTTGAGCTGACCTGGCCAAGGTTGGCAGCCATCAGCCTGCCCACCCAGCTTCATTTCACACAGAGCTCTCCACTTGTCTGCCCCTCCTGGGTCTCAGCACAGCTACCAGAAGCCTATACTTCTGCTGCCACAACCAAGAGAGCCTCAAAATTTTGGCCTAGCAGGAACACATCACATGGGCTTGCACAAGGCCCATAGACTACATGGTTTAGAGGATCAGCTATTCCGTTGTTACTCAGAGTGTGGCCCAGGTACCAGCAGCATTAGCATCACCTGGTTGCGTGTTTGAAATGCAACATCCTGGGCCAGGGTCTCAGACCTGGGGCACCACAATCTGTATTTGTGAATGAGAACTTAATTAGCATACCAGTGCCCATGACTGACTCATCACTGGAATCAGAACCTTCAGCCCAAGAAATAATATTTAAAGAGTTCCCTAGGGGATTCAGATGGGCAGTCAAGTTTGGGAGCCAATGATGCTAATGGAACATTTCCATTTTTTAGAAATTAAAACTAATTTTATGTAGCAAAGGAAATTGATATTCATCATGAGAAGAGTTAAGAATGTTAAAACATCACTCATAATTCTGTCAGGCAGAAGTAGGTGCTATAACAGAGTAATTTGTTTCTATGTATGTGTCTTTAAATGTATGTGGATTTAAAGGGGGTGATAATGTACCTGTTTTGCACAAGCTCTATTTTTCTTAAGAAAATTTTGTCATAAAATGTTCTGTAATATCAACTTAATGTACACATACTTCTTATTTTCTGAATTTGACATACTTTTAAAATCAATTGCCTATTTGACATTTAGGTTGTTTCCAATGTCACAGTATTATGAAACATAATGCAGTGAACATTTTTAAATGTTGGGAAGTCCATTATTTTTCTTTGGAATAAGAGCGACATATGTAGTCACAAAGTATAAGGAGTATGTTAGGACTTTGAGTCATAAAACCAACATCCATCCATCTGCTTTTTTTGGTTCTCTGTTACCTTTCACTCTCACCAACTCTTGAGCTGCCTCAAGGCCCAGGTGTAGGAAATGACTTGTCCAAGATGAGAGTGGCAGATCCTGTACTAAAACCCACCTTGGCTAAAGTCCTGTTTCTTTGAACACCCAGGCCATGGATCCCAGAGCTGAGATGACCTGAACTGCTGTCAGCATCAATCTGTTCCTCCTTACCTACCTCCTTCAAAGAGCCACAGTCCTTCCCCCCTCCCCCTCTTCCTCCCTTCCTGTTTCTTATTTTCTGCTTTCTTATATATTTTTCTCTTTCTATTTCTCACTTAGTGAGAATCAGATTTATTCAGTACTCATCCTTACATTTACTTTTTTGTTCTGTTTTCTGATTGATTGCTTTTCGGTTTCTCGCCACATTGTATTCTGGATTGGCTTTTCTGAAGTGGGGGCGGGGGTCTCTTCAAGGAAAAGTTCTGGGTTAAAATAATCCACCAGGAAGGAGCAGAGTCTAGTGAAGTTCTGTGGCCTGGTATTTACATGGGAATACTCTCCTCATTTTAGATTGTTTACCCTCAGAAACAAGTCTTCATACCCCAAGCCTGTCTTGTTTTCTACCTGGAACAGAACTGGAGTTTGGATAGGCTCTCCTTAACAGTCTCTGCAAAGTGATTCCATCTCAGAGAATGATGCTTCCTAACTCTCAGGGAAGACCCCACCTGCTCCTCCTAGAAAGGCTGTTCTCCCTCTGCTCTGGGATCTGGGTAGCTCACTCTTTGCTAGGTAGGAGAACGGGGGTGTGGCAACCTTTGGCCCAGGCTGGGCATGGGACTGGAACTGCCCTGAGTTTACCCTCAAAACTGTGGGGCTGGAGCATAATCTACCCCACTCTCAGGCAGAAAGGTGTTCTGTTTAAGCTATTTTGGGGAACCTGTTCTCCAGTTTTCCAGAACTGGAAGCAGGGCACATGTTCTAGCTCATACTCCTTCTGGCTTCACTTGCTCTCAAGTGAGTGACAAGGAAAGTTGTCTGGAATTTGATAGTGACGGAGACTGTGGTGGACTCTGGCAGCTTGATTATAAGTAAGTGGCTTTTGCATACTGTAATTGGGTAATTTTGAGCCCCAGTGCATCTGTCCCCTGCTCCATCTATTTGCCTTCTCTAACAGCCTTTTTCTCCTTCCCCTTAGTGAAGACCAGATACCCCTGACTGCAGGAATGTGCTCGCTCCCCATGGCAAGATATTACATGTAAGTCATCCTGGTATGACCCTACTTGCTCAGTCAGGGGGTCTAGAGATCACATGGGAAGAAGTAAAGAAAGCTGAGTCAGAGGGGTGAGGCTCCTTCTCATTGTGGAAATCTGAAATGACCCATAATTATGCTGCACCATCAGCACAATAACAATAGCTCTCTTTCCTGAGTGTCTCCAAATGCCTGTCATTCTACCATCTGCCTCTATCCCAAGATATGTGTACAAGGAGCATGACTAACTTGATTTTACAGATCTGGAAAGAGAAGCTCAAAAAAGTTAAATAACTTCTTCCATGTGGCACAGCTACCAAAAGGCAGAGCCAGAGGTCAGACTCCACGCACGTCCTCTGTACTGTTGCACTGGCCTCTCTCTGAAAACTCAGGGACAATCCTCAATCTCGGTGACAGCATCTTGATGGGGGCCCAGTGGCCCTTATTCCCAGTCCAGGCTTTTAACTCTTATTTGCATTTGGCCACGTACGACATTTGCATCCTTTGCTGTAATTTACTGGTCTTCAAAAAGGATAGTGCTAGCAGGTGAGTTGTAAAATCCTGGCTGTCAGGGGTTGAGGGAAATTGCCAGTTGGCAAGCCCAGAATCTTTTCATACCTTTATTTTTATTATACAAGTGAACCTGCTGGAAACATGTAGTCATTAGCTAAAGGTATTATAATTAGCTGTTACCGAGAGAGAAAAATTTCCTGGAGGTGGTGGCATTGGTCCAAGTGTTCAACCTCAAAGGTACTGAGAGCTCCTCAGGCCCTGAGAGCAACTGACGGTTATCTTTGAAACCATCCTGGTAACTGACCTCATAATCTGCATGATTTTAATGGTCTATGTGCTCACCACGGTTTCTCCCCAGCTTCCCAGCACGTACTTCCTCTCCCAGGCTGGTCATTAGAAGCACAGCCACTCCCAGTGATTGGCTCTCTGGGAATGTCCTGTATTTAGTTCACTCAGAGCACACCCCTGGCCTGCCCAGAGGGAATGGCAGCCATGTTGGATACTTTCAATGACATAGAATGTTTGGGATTTTTTTTTTTTTTAATTTGTGAATTCTCTCCTACAAAGTTTTTAAAAGGTCTGAAAAATAAACCACACTTTATTGTATGCTCAATTAGTTTCTTTATTACAAAGAATAAACATCTATGAAAAGTGGGGTAGGCCCAGAAAATCTGGGATAAAGTTCACGTTGGGAACTTCTCAGACAGCTGGGAAAGCTTTCTGTATCCCTCTATTGGAAGGGGTTGATCCCTTCACTCCTGTGAGCATCTGAAAGACACAAACCCAAGAGGCCTCCCTTGCCTTCAGTCTGACCTGGTCTTTACCTGTTCTTGGGGGAGTGGTGTTCCTCTCCTCACCCATGAAAGAGAGAAGACTCCCCTAAAAGACCAGTGTGATGGCTTACAGCATGGGGCTAGAATGGTTGGGGGCTCAACAGTGACCTAGGGAGGCAGGCTATCAGCCCTGTCACTCTTCTAGAATCAGAGATGCTGACCAGAAGGTTGTGTACATAAGAGATAACCGGCTCCTGGTGGGAGATCCTGATGTAGACAACTGCAATGCAGGTGAGCTTTAGGGGCCTCTCCCTAGACCTGCCCCACATTCTACTCACTCCCCTACTCTTTCCCCCAGCTGTTGTCCTATGACAAAGAGAGGAGCTAAGCATTAGTTGCAGCCTATCCTAGTGAGGGGGCCTGACCCCTGTGGAGTCCTAGTCTCCCTGCAGTCTGCAGGCAGGGGCCAGGCCAGGCCAGGTACGCCCAGGCCCTCTTCCTTCCTGCTCGCCCTTCACTTGCCAAGAGCCTGCAACCTAGGTTCCCCTTATCCCTTGCCTCTTCTCTCTTTCCTTCCAGAGAAGATCTGCATACTTCCTAACAGAGGTCTGGATCGCACCAAAGTCCCTATCTTCCTAGGAATCCAGGGAGGGAATCGCTGCCTGGCATGTGTGGAGACCCGAGAGGGACCTTCCCTGCAGTTGGAGGTGAGAAATCCCTCCCCATTCTGGGAAGTACTACCACAGACCCAGCCTGACCCCCTGGATGCTTGGGCATTTTTCACCCATCCATGAGTTCCTGACCAGGGCTATGTATCCCCCTCCCTCAGGTTTCTATCATCTCCCTTTATATCCAGCACCAAGCCCCTTGCCTTCTGGAACCTGCAGAAGGCATATCTGTGGGTAAAGCCTTACCCTGTTGAGTCCTCTAGGGCTGCTGTCCTGTTCACCAGGTTCATGCTGCAGCCACCACCTTTTCCCACAGGATGTGAACATTGAGGATCTATACAAGGGAGGCGAGCAGGCCACCCGATTCACCTTCTTCCAGAGCAGCTTGGGCTCTGCCTTCAGGCTCGAGGCTGCTGCCTGCCCTGGCTGGTTCCTGTGTGGCCCAGATGACCCCCAGCAGCCTGTACGGCTCTCCAAGCAGAGTGAGTCCTCAGCCCACACTCAGTTCTACTTCGAACAGAGTCAGTAAGGACATAAGAGACTGTGCTTCCACCTGGTCCCCCAAACCAGCGCCTCTCTCTCAGGGTCAGTGGTAGGCAGAATAGTCCGTCAAAGATGTCAGCATCCTAATCCTTGGAATCTGTGACTATGTTACTTTACTTTGCAAAAGGGACTTGGAAAATGTGATAAATTAAGTGTCCTGGGTTATCCAGGGAGGCTCAATGTAATCACAAGTGTCCATAAGATAGAGGCAGGATACAGAGAAGTTTGGGAGATGCTTTGCTATTAAGTTTGAGGATGGAGAAAGGGACCATGAGCCAACAAATGCAAGTAGTTTCTAGAACCTGGAAAATGCAAATGAATAGAGCTTCCTCTAGAACCTCCCCAGGAGTACAGCTTTCCATTACAGACTTCTAACCTCCAGATTGGTAAAATAATAAACTTGCCTTGTGTTAAGCCTCCAAGTTCATGGTAATTCTTGCATCAGCCACAGGAGAGTGCCATAGGCCCTCATTTGGCCCCATGTGCAGTTTCCTGCAAGAGGCATGGCAAGCCTGACCTGGCAAGCTCTTGTTCAAAAGCCACCCACAGCTTCCCCTACATGTTTTGAATTCAAGGCTGCAGTAGAGCCCCTGAGTTGAGGTGACTTGTCACATCTGGGAATGCCAGGCTGGATCTCAGCTGAGAATTTGCAATTGGAACTGACGTTTGTTCTCAGAGCCCTAGTTCTCTTCCACTTTGTGGATAATCTATGCAGGCTCAAGTTGGAGCAGGCAGTCTGTTGCTCCAGGGTACAGAGGAGGAGTGGTTGCTGTCACCAACTACTTAGCATCCTCCTGACATGTTCCAGGTCTGACCATGGGTCAGAACCCTGAAGAACACTATGTCATCCTCCTCAGATTGACCCTGAAAAGCAAGTGTTCTCACTTCCACTTGGCAGATAAGGAAACTGATACGTGAAATAACTTGCCAAAGGTCACACAGGCCACACATTTTGGAGCTTGAGCTCACACCTGACACATCTGACCCCAATCCTCTCCACAAATGTTTATTGTACTCCATGAGCTCAGGATAGAAAGGGGAAAACCCAGACTTTCCTGGAGCTTGCCACTGAGTGGGAAAAACAGTGAACAAGCAAATAAACAAGCAAGGAAACAGGTAAGGGCAATTTATGTGATAGAAAGTGAAGGCAGGAAGTGTTCAATGGAAAATCAGATAGGGTGGTCAGTGCCCATGTTTTGGACTCTGGCCTGACTGAGGCTAAAGGACAGGAAGGAGCTGGGCCAGGAGTGATCTAGAGAGAGATCTGTTGCCAGGAATGCGCCCCTAAATGCACTGTTCCTGATACAGAAAAGAGCTGGTAACGGCAAAAGGCCAGACCGGTTGCAGCCTGGAGGACAAGGAAGTAGGATAATCAAGCTTGGGTTGGGTGGTGCCTTGAAGACAAAGTAAGGGCTTCTGTGTGTTCATTGCAAACAGAAACTATGGGAAAGCTTTAAGCAGAGGAGAGATGTGATGCAATTCATGGCTACTGACGTATTTGGGTTCTTTCCATGAGCTGCCTCTCCCCAGCCTGTGTGCGCCCCCAACTACTCTATCACCTGGCTATCTCGTCTTTGTATGTGTGTGTGTGTGTGTGTGTGTGTGTGTGTGTGTGTGTGTTGGGATTCTGTGCTCTTTGAGGGTATGTTCTGCCTAATTTTGCATCGGCCAGAACAGCCACTGGTACAGAGAAAGTATCAAGTAACTACAAAATCTTAAATGAATTGGTGGAACAAACCACTTGGCTCTGGCTGGATGTTCATAATACAAAGTAAGGAGGCTACAGAAGCAAGGAAGAAGAGTGCCATTGTAGCACAGAGGTGGAGCTGCCTTTGCTTTACAAAGGAAAGAGCATCTGATCCGGGCCTCAAAGGAAAGAAAAAAGTGTTTTCTAGGCAAAGAACACAGGGATGAGCAAGCTAAGCAGAAACAACAACTCAGGAAGGTGTGATAGAGGAGAGCTCCTGGCACATGTGGGTGTGTGAGTCATTCATGTGGTGGGTGCCAAGGCTTGTGACTGAGGAGCTGCTGAGAATTAAGATGGGAAGATGGGTGGGGACTCTCAGAGTTTAGAAGGTATCTGGGACACCTGGAGGACTTATTTCAAGCAGGACTGGCATTTTTAAGCCTGGGCTCTTGTGATCATTTTTGGGCTCAGGTGCTAGCATGGGGTCAGCTCATCCTAACATCCTCCTACTCCACTCCACTCCCACTTGTCTTTAGTCTGGCACTACCTGAGCTCAGCTTTGATGATCTGGTGCTGCAGTCAGCCTGGACCCTGTTTCCTTTTCCCATGGCCAGCTTGTTTCCTTCATTCCAGGGTTAAAATAAAAGTGCAAGCACTCTGAAATTTTAAAGAGTTGATTTGAATGATTCATGACTCAGGCAGTGACAAATTGTAAATTGTTTAGGGCTCTGTTGAATGATCTTGTGTGTGTGTGTGTGCGTGTGCATGTGTGTGTGTTGTTTACTTTTATAAGGTGTTTGGGAACCAAGAGAAGGAAACCTTCGTTAAAAGGAAAATCCTTAAAGCTTGTGATTTCTGATTGGTAAAGTCTCTAATTAGAGGTTAATTGGTAGTTTCTGGTTGGTTAATCTAAAGTTTCATTTTCTTAGGCTATGACAATTCAGCATTTTAGTTTGCTGAATGCAAGGCTCTAGAGTCATCTCCACCTACTAGCCTCCCAACTAATTATTTTAACATATGATCACTCATTTTTGCTGACCCTCTGCTTGTGATTTGTGCCCATGGATCTCTCAGGCATGATCAGGCCTCCTCCTACTAGTGAGCCTTACCCCAAACTAAATCAGGTTCTCTAAATAAGTATGAAAACATTTTGAGGATCTAATATATACTCTATCTGTGTTAGTGCTTGGTGGAGGAAGAGAACACAAAGACTTCAAAGATACATTCCCTGTTCTTCAAGGACACACAGTATAGGTTGCAGGAATAGACTTTATAGATAAAAGCTAATATTTATTGACTGCTTCATAAATGATTAGGGACACATTCTAAATAGTGCTCAAGGTCTTTGATTCAAACTCTCCAAGTCTGGGGCTAGGGATGGAGCTTAGAGGTAGAGTGCTTGCCTAGCATGTGCTAAGGCCCTGGGTTTGATCCCCAGCACTATAAAATGGAACAAAACAAAATGAAATTCTGCAGGTTGCTGGTAGAAATAGGGATAAGATGTTCTGGTGTTAGGGATTCAAAAGTAATAAATGGATGTAGCCAAGGCTTGTCTTTCAAATTCCTTCTCTTTCCTAGAGACCATACCAAAGCCTTCACGCTGTAACCATGCCATGAGAGGTATAATTATAAAACTATGAGGGAGAGGAATACTTTGGTTTTTTTCCCATTAAGTTTATTGATACATTTTAGGTATAAAATACAGTTACATTCATCATTGGTATCTTGTACCTTTACATGAGTATCTTGGTTCTTATTTTTTCCCCTTCCCTTGCCCTCCCTTCACCCCCTCC
>NW_004624749.1:13157546-13180955 GCF_000247695.1 Heterocephalus glaber
AGTGGTTTTGTTATAGGGATGGCAGTGTTGGTTCAGCATTGGAAGATCCACCCCCAAAAGTCATCATTTTAACAGAGGAAAGGAAAAAGCCGGAGAGGCATACTTTGGTCTTACCCACTGTTTACAATGCAGAGTGAACTGGTAGGTCTGGGAACAGGGTAAACACAGTGTGGCAATCTCCAGTCAGGGGACCAGGGACCTCAGAGGTCAGGAAATGTGAATCCATGTACCCATGTGTGCATGTGTGTGTATAGTGTGCACACGTGCATGCATGAATGTGTGCAAACATCAGTGTGGGTGCATGCTGTGTGCATGTCCAAAAGAGGCTCCAGATATAGGCAGCAGTTGATTTGGAGAGAAGCTCATCTTTATTCCATGATGCTTTGGAACAACTTTATTCAAAAGGGCAGTTTATTCAGGGTCTTCCAGACCAGTGTTCTCTAAACTATTACAACCAGGATTCAGAATTAAGTCACACTTTCCTTTGGCCCGAACTTTTATCTGGAGATCCCAACCTAAAACCCCCGTGAACAATTGCTCCAAACAACATACACAAACTCTAGAGGACACACAGGACCTGTCAGTTTTGGGAAGTCGATCCAGAGTTAGGAAGGAAAAAATAAAAGTGAAGAAAAGTAAAGAAAACCCTAATGAACATCACATTTTCCTGAATGCCATTTTCTAAAACACAACTACAATGTCTCATGAATGAACTCGACAGAAATGAGTGTAATGAGCATAAATAGAAAAGTTAACATGCTGGACCAAAGCATTTGAATTCAGCTTAGTGACTACATTTCCTGTTTGAGTTCACATTTGCTTAATTAAAAGGGTTATTTATGGTTCTTTTTTTTAATTTTTTTATTTTTTTTTATTTTTTTAAATCTATTCATTCCTAGAGAAATCTAGGCTCTGCCCTGAAAGGCAGACTTTTGAGATAAGCTTGCAGTGCAGCTTTTGGGCTCCAGGTGGCGACAGAGATCAACTTCAGTCTTTTCAGAGACAGTTGTGTGAGAAATTAGGGTAAATTGAAATTGAATGCTTCGGGTCGCCTGTGTGTCAGCCAATGAGTCCTTCCCCAAGCCTCTGCCTCAGTTACGATGAATTCGTCCTTCTGAAACAGTGAAGGCTTTAGGAAGCTCCGTGTGCTGCTGACCGCTGATAAAAAGATTCTTAGTGCCCACTTGGCAGAGAGATATCAGCCTTGCTCTCTGGGAGCTTGAAGCCTAGGCTGCAATATAGATATTAAACACATTCTCACTTTTAGGCTTTTTTGATAGAGCATAACATGTGCACCTGGGCTCTTCTTGTGCCAGCGATGCAGCTGTGAATTATTTTCCCGCATACTCATCCCCTCTTCTCTCCAGGGACACCCTTGCCCGTATTCTGGTTATAGAATCAGAATGATGAAGGAGCCTGGGGTCCCTGAGTTCTACTTTGTGACATCACTGAGTACAGGCATTTTCCAAGGGACCATAGCCTTTCCACCTGAGGTACAAAAACAGTAGTGACCACGTGAGCTTGTCTACATGTGAGGACTGTAGACACAGGCATCTCCCAGCTAAGTATTTTATAGACCGGGTCCAGGAAATGCTTCCCAACAAATGCTGACAGGTTTATAGGGAAAAGGGGTTATTTCTGATCTCCTCGCATGCCTCTCTCCATTGACTCTCTCTGGTACAGCGACACTGGTGCCTCACTGTTCTCAAAGGGAAACACTCCAGGCACCATGGTCCACCCCTTCCCCTGCACCTCTGTACTAGCCTCCTGTTTGGAAGGTTTGTTCCCCAATTATCTACATGGCTCACTCCCTCAGTGAGTCCTCCCATTACCCCGTTTAAAACTGCAGTGTGAACCCCCTCAAATCTCAGCACTCCTAAATCACATAGAGAACGATTTCATTTTAACATACTCTTTGATTTATTTTCTACTTTTTTTTTTTTTCCAGAACTGGGGATTGAACCTAGGGCCTTTGCACTGAGCTACATCCCCAACCCTTTTTTAAATTTTTAATTTTTTAAACAATTTTTATTACTACGTGTTTTCAGCATATAATGATTACAATCCTTGAGGGGAGTTGATACATGTACATAACACATCTTAATTCTTTTTTCATTCCCTTCTCTTCCCCTCCTTTTCCCTTTCCTCCATCTCTTGATCCTATTGAGAAAGTTCTATCTCCCTACTTCATATTATCTTTTATTTTGCTCTTATCTTATGGGTTTCTCATAAAAGAGAAACTATGTGATATTTAAGCTTGTGTGTCTGATTTATTTCACCTAACATTATGGTCTCAAGATGCATCCATTTTCTTACAAATGATTCAAGTTTATCCTTCTTTATGGCAGAGTAGCACACCATTGTGTATAAATACCATTTTTTCTTTATCCATTGGTCTGCTGATCGAGTTACTAATTTCCCGGGCTGGGTGAAAACTTGTGATCCTCTCAGCCTCCGAGAGTGCTGGGATTACAGGTGTGTGCCACCATGCCTGGACTGGTTTTCACTTAGTGTTCTTTTTTCCTTTACTCTCCACAAGAAAGAAAGCCCCACAGTGCAGCGGTTTTGGTCTGCTCTGTTTGTTTGTATATCACCAGCACGTACAGGTGCTTATGATGTGCGTCAGCCACTCAGTGACTTTTCCTCAACAAACAAAGAAGTAAATACACAAGTAAATTGGGAGAACTCTTGGTTAGTAAGATCTTTACAAGCAGCAACCACAGGAAGCCCAAGTTGGATTCTCAAAGTTGTCAACTTGGAGGTCAGGCTGTATGGAGAATAGCACCGGGACACCTCTCCAAATTCATCAAGAAGGACTGTGGCAGCTGGTGGGAGTAGAGGAGAAAGAATCTGACCCCCAGAAAGAGGGGTGGAGGAGGCTATGGAGTTTCTAGATTCCCACTTTGCATGGTATCTCCAGTTATCCATCATCACATAACAAACCAACCCAAAACTTAAAGCAGGAACAATGTATCATTTGTCATGATTCTGTGGGCTAGGTGGCTGGGTCCTGTGCTCTTCCAGGGCACACTCACATTCAGCTACAGGGTCAGGTGGGCTGGAGTCTCCAAGGTGGTCTCAACCACATAACTGGTGGTTGGAACTGGTTGGTGGCTGGGGGCCTTGGCATTCCTCTGGGTGTTCTTTCATCCTCTAGTAGACTGGAGTGACTTCTGCATAAGACAATCAGTGCTGCTTTTGTAAAGCAGAAAAATGAACTCTGCAAATCTTCTTAATACCTTGGCTACAGAGCTCATATAGTCACCCCTGCTGTATTCCATCAAAACACTGATAAGGCTAGCCGGATTCAAGGGAATGTGGGTGGGGAAACTGATGCTACTTCTTGAAGGGAAAGCTGCAAAGAATTTGTGCCTGGTGTCATTGTGAACAGACTGGAGGAGAGGAGGATAAACCCGGCCTGACTTATTCCTAAAAGTACACTCATGCATGCCATTGTATGCTGCCTTTACAAGAAAGTCTGACACAGGCTGTGTAAACTCTCCATCTATCCATCCATCCATCCACCCATCCAGTCAGTACAAGTAGCACAATTGGGGCTGGGAGACCACTCCCCTCCATCCACTTGAATTTGGGCGACAAGTCAAGGCCAAACATCCTTCCATTGTTCTGAGAAGCAGAAAATAAAATAACAAGGATCTGGGAAATCTCTGAAGCTCCAGGCCAGAGCACATGTGTGTTAGATCTCATGGCCTGAACTTCGGTAGCTTTTTCTCCCCTTGAACCTTGTTAAAGGTTCATACATACAGACTGTATCACATACATGTAATTTAATCTGAGTAAACTCTGGGATGAACTCAAACAGGTGTGTATGTGTTGCGAGCCTCTGAAGATGACTCAGCACCCTGTCAATCATTCCTGTCCAACTTACCTAGAGACCCAGTGAGAAGTACCCAAGCTGGGTGCAGAAACCAGTGGGCTGCAGTACTTGGCACTCCTGATGCAGGAGGCTGAAGTCATCTGCACCCAAGCTTCTTTGGATGTATCTTGCTCAGTGGTGTTCATGCTGACTGGGAGAGAGTCAGCCCTCTGAAGGGCTGGGAGAGCGAAGTGAAGGGCAGACAGAAGGCGGGCAGGGATGCTAAGTTGGAGGGACTCATCTAAGGAGAAACATCAGAAAACAGAGGGTCTGTGATCAGGAAATGGGTCCAGAATCAGAGAAATCCCTTTTGCCCCACAAGAACTCAGCAGTGGTGCTCCTGCTAATCACAGTACGAAAAAAGACTTCTGATGTTTCATTCATTTCTTTTTGTCCCTTTCCTGTGTCTCTTCCACACGTGTATGTTGGTCCACATTGGGCTTTCATATCTGTGATCTCTATGTCCACAAATTCAACCAACTGTGGATTGAGATATTTTAAAAAATGCATCTGTAGCGAGCATGTACAGACTTTTTTCTTATCATTGTTCCCTAAACAATACAGTGTAGTAACTATTTACATAGCACATACATTATATTGCATATTGTACGTAATCTAGAGAGGACTTAAAGTATATGGGAGAATGTACATAGGTCATATTCAAATACTACGCCATTATAAAGAACTTGAGCATCCACAGGTTTTGGTATCCATAGAGGTCATGGACTCAATATCCCACAGATACTGAGTCTATGTATGGAACCGTACTTTAGGTTGTGTGTTAGATTTGTACAGAGTTTGACTTTCCAGCCTTTTCAAGCATTTTCATACACTTCCCCTCCTTTTTTCCCAATCCCTGAATTCAATGTTGAACACAAACAGAAAGCATAATTATGGACCTTAAATGATTTTGAGACACAGATGCGATCTGAGAGGAAGACCAAAGAATGTTGTCACAGGTATTCTCAAGAATAGGCTGACCTTGATATGAGACTATTCCCACTGCCCCTTCACATCCTGTACCCCTGGGGTGCTGCTCCCACTGTTGATAGCACAGAACCCCAGAGGTTCATAAATTCTCTTCTATATTAAGATTGGCTGAGTAATATTTAAAAACAAATACTCTTGGAACCTTGTGGCTGACACATAAGTGTGGTGCTGAACCCAGGAACCTAAATTTCAAGGAAGCCTCCAGGTGATTCTTAAGAAGAGCCTGAAGAGTCCCAGCATCTATGGAACTTCATCTTGGTTTCCAGTATTTCTTTCATGGATGCTGAATAGTGAATTTCTCTTTAAGATGTGCTTGTCACATGATTTAGAAATGAAGCCACCTGTTATAGGGTATGAGTCAGCCTCACAAAAGTTATATCCTAATCAGGGTACATGACGCTCAGTATGTGTAGGTTTCCATGACAAAAAGGGAATAACTAAAACAGGAAGTCAAAGATCAAAATATAACTCTCCCCTAAGGAACCATGTGCTACAGATGTGATTCAACATGTCATTCTTCGCTCAAGCTCCTTAGTCATAGAAGATCATGGAAAATTATCTTCATTATGAGAGGCTATTCACTGGTCATTACACCTCCACTCCAAGAAAGGAAAACTAAATAGAAAGATAAGTAATATATTTTTTTCTGAAAATTCACATCTCTCAACACAAGAGGCAGGAAAAACAACTGCCGGCAGTTAGGTAGAGGCTGATCCCATTATCAACATTCTGTGTGTGTGTGTGTGTGTGTGTGTGTGTGTGTGTGTGTGTTATGGAGGATTGAACACAGGTCCTTTGCATTGAACTACATTCCTAGCTCTTTTTAAAATGTTTAAATTTTGAGATAGGTTTTTGCTGAGTCACTAAGTTGCCCAGGCTAGGCTTGAGCTTGTGATCCTCCTGCCTCAGCCTCCCAGAGTGCTGGGATTCTTATCACATGACCCCTGACTGTGCACTCACAAGGGGGAGAGGGTTTTTGCATTTTCATATCTGTATACTCATGAGTTATCATGAAACTTCTGTGCCTTTCATGTGGGTGTACAAGTTTTACACCGTATAACTCTGGGGGGTACCACTCACATTCTAATATCACAGACATAAATATTTATTATGACAATGTTCTTAGAGTTGCCTATAAAGAATCTTGCAGTAAAAACACCAGTATTTTGAATGACTTTACACATGATGTGACTAAAGCCAGAAAAGGAAGCCTTTTGCTAATCTGCTCCATGGAACCATGTTGTGGTTACAGCAGAATACAACCAGATTGTGAAGTTCATTAAGGTGAGCTGAAAGCCTGGTTTCTAGTAAGACAATACGATGTCACCATGGATGATGTCAAGAAGGGGAATAACATAATCACATCTGTCCCCTAAAATAGATGCTTCCAGATGTCTCCTGGAGAGTGGTTGTGATGTGACAAGTTTAACCAAGTGAAAATGCTAATAGGAAGGAGTTCATGGAGAATGTCAGGTTGGAAAGGTCAGGGCAGAGCTGCAGTTTGGGTTAGTGGATAGGTTCATGTGCTCCAGAATACACCTGTCTGAATTCAAGTTTCTACTCTGCTACTTCTCATTTGAGTCAATTGCATGAAGACAGTGTGTTCACATTACTTTAAAAATGATAAATGTAGCAGAGTTAAATTTTTTTATTATTCCCAATGCATCTGGGAAAAAAGTATCAATGACCTTCTTTAGACTTAATAAGAAATATTTTCATTCCACTTAAAGATATGTAAGTGCTTTTACAGCATTATTCTCAATGCAATTGTTTAATTTATCTCTCTGGTCGAATCAACCACCCTAAGAATTTAGTGGCTTTTAAAACTAAAGGAAGACAATATTTTTTCTGTTTGTGACTCTGCAAGTAGGCAAGGCTCAGAGGGGACATTTTGTCTTTGTTCCACACAGCATAGGCTAAGGGACTCAAAGGGAGGGACCTGGGTGACTGGAGGACTCCATATTCAGAGCCCTAGAGGTTGATGCTGGCTCTTTTGGGGGCCTCATTGGGACTGTTGGCCAAAATACCTTCTCATATCCTTCCATGCCTCTTG
Organism: Heterocephalus glaber; assembly: GCF_000247695.1. The sequence continues at coordinate 13,164,467 of NW_004624749.1, forward strand.
GGCTTCCCCACAATATGGCCACTGGGTTCTGTGTGATGTGATCAAAATATATGGTGATTGTTTTAAAAAATTATTATAGGTAAAAGACATATTGCTATTAATCCCCTAAAAATAGTCCCCATCACTTTGAACACACTTATTCCATCATCCTTGCTACTTTCTGAAGCAGTTCTGGAAGTCTTCTTTCCTGAGTGTTTTTGAGATGTGATCAAAAGTGCAGTGAAGTTGCTGCCAAGTGCCATCCAACAGAAATACAGGTTTGTAAAAACATTTTGGTGTGTTTTCATCCACCATATTTACCACATCTGGCACTGAGTAACTTATGGCTCTTCCCCAAAGTCTAGATGATCATGAAAGGTACACGTTTTGAATTGATTCAGGACATCAAGGCAGCCATGACAGTGAAACTAAAAACACTCACAAAAGAGGACTTTCAGAACTGCTTTGGAAAGTGGGAAGAACAATGGGATATGTGTGTTAGAAACCAGTGTAGTAGACTCATGCTGCTGGCCTTGCTGCAGGTTTCAGGTCCCTCCTGCCCCAGACACCACCTGTTGGGAGCCAGCTCATTCCTCTGAGAGCTTTCTTCCCCCAAGGTGCCACCTGTGGGGGACCTAGACCTACTTCTTTATTCTCCTTGACTTGGCAGGGGGGTGAACAAGGATGAATGAGCCTGGAGGCTTTCCCCTCTAGTAGGCAGAGGAGTCCCTAGCATCTGGCTCATCTTGCCTTTATTCACCCAAACATGGGTACAAGCAATCAAAGTAACACAAGATTTGTTTGATTTCCAATATCCATTAGTACATACTCTAATGAACAACTTAGCTTTAGCTGTCTTAACTTTTCCCTAGACCCTGCAATATGCAATCACCCCTGTGTGCAGCCTTTCTCCTTTGTGCTCACAGAGGAGGCCAATTACGCCTCAATTCTCCTCTGATCTCCCACAAACCATGGGGAGTATTTTAAGGGGGATTAATGGCAATGTATTATTTATTGTAATAAAGTTTTTAAATTTAAGTATTCACTGTAGTTTTCAACCACACCTCTTGGAAGCGAGTGTCTGGAGAGAGAGAGCCAGGCAGAAGCTGTGTAACTTGATGACCTTGCTTCAGAAGTCATTCAACATAACTTCCACTTTATTCCCTCCTGTGTTCAAAGGGAGGGAAACTAGACTCCACCTCTTAATGAGAAAAGTGGCAAAGAATTTGTGGGCGTGTTTTAAAATCACAACAGTAGCGCATTGCCAATTAAGACAACTTAAAATTAGAAGTTCTTTTTCAGGGAAATTTCTACAGGACACAGCAACATTTTCTGTAGCCTCCAGTGTGTAACAAAATTCTTTTGTCCAAATACTTGTAAGCCCATATTTATTTTACCCAAGAGTTCCAAAGGGTTGGTGAGAGTAATGGATATTCTTTCTGCTCTTCATAGTGGACAAGAAAAGTGCTAGCTTATGGCTGTTCTTAAGTTAATGACTCTCAAATGGATTCTTTGAACAAGTTCATGTTGCAGAAGTATCGCCTTCCTACTGAGGCTGTGAGGGACAGGGGTCGCTCTCTGAACTGCTGAGAACTTTTTGTTGGTCCACTTGTTATTATGTAGACTATCACTATAAGTAATATTATTTGTATGATAAGCAAAAAAGCAGGCCTTTGTGCTTCAGATTTACCTAAGCAGAAATGGAATAAGGACTAAATAAAATCTTATTTAGTAATAGTGGAACAAAGACCACAGATTTTTTTTACCTACCGTATATAAACTTGGGCAAGCAAAGTATTAACAATCATTTTATAGGGTTTGGGGGATGCCTGAGCAAGCTCATGCATAAGGAGCCCTTAGCATGGATTCAGGCACCCAAAAGTGCTTCCTAAATACTTGGGGATGATGGACATGCCAGAGATCTGAGGAGGTAGAATGGGACACAAAGCAAAAGCATAGATAGCTACCCTTGGATAAGAGTGGATGCCTGCCTCTATCAGATGAGAAAGAAGAAGGAAAAGATAAAAATAAAAGATTCATCAGGTTTTAATGTGGGTCAAAGGGGAACTGAAAAAGCCTCTTCTACTTGCTTCTGTAATTTCTCTCTAAGTGAGAGAAGTGGAGGTGGAGTAGGAGATTGAAGAAAGTGGAGATGATTTGAAATTTTTTTTTATGTGTGTGGAGATGCAATAGCCAAGTAGTTACAGAAACATGGAAGGGTTATGAAGCAACCACAAAAGCCTGTTGGTTTCAGATCTCATCACCACCCTAAGTGCTGATTGGTGCTCAGTGGATTGGGGTACAATCCAAGATCCAGTGAAGATCCAGAGTTCTGCCTGGAATGCAGTGGGAAGGCAGAGGAACTAGGCATTGGGGAATGTGAGCAAAAAATGGAAACAAAGCTTTTATACATAGGGAGGGGAAAGGGCTTGAGGGGAGAAATGGGATAAAAGAAAATTTATTTGTAAAAATTTTTTAAAAAGAATGGTGCAATGACTAGAAGGAAGAGACCTCCAAAGGGGAGCATGTTGAGCAAAATTGGGCAAGTCAAAAAACTGGAAGTTTTTAGAGCAGCTGAAATAAATGAGCAGTGGAAATAATAGAGTGAGAAAAAAGAGACAGAGAACAAGCTATGATAACTGTTAGATTTGGCTGGGAGCAGTGTTCAATAACTGTAATCCCAGCTCCTCAAGATGCTTTAGACAGGAGAATTGCAAGTTCAAGCCTAACCTGAGGAAATTAGTGAGATTTTGCCTGAAAATAAAATAAGAATGGATGAAGATATACATTAGTGCCTACTAGATTCAAACTCCAGTACAAGCAAACAGACTGATAGATTGCTTGTTATGGTCAGGGAACAGGATGCTTAGATTTGGACTTTTTAGAGGTGAAAGGTTATGAGTGATGGCAGGGCAGAGGGCAACCCCAGGGGAGGATGAGAAGGACACTGGCTGGGGATTTAGCTCAGTGTTTTTGCCGCCTGCTGGGCAAGCGCAAGGACCCGAGTTCAGTCCCCCGTACCAAAAAAAAAAAAAAGGACTGAGAGGTCATAGGAGACATCTGGGATCCTTGAAGTTTAGGACAAAGAGGAAGTTTCAAGTGCCAAATATTTAATAAATAGAAGGAATAAGTAGGAAGTCTGTGGCTGAAAGTAACAAAGAGAGAAATGGAAGATTTGAGGACTGGGATCTTGTTTCGTTTGAACTGAATTTTACAAAAGTTGGAGAGGTTATAATCTGGAACCTGGCATATCTGGATGAGGTCTTTCTCTTAGAGAAAGCTACAGGGGAAGCGCAGTCCTTGAGGAGAGGCAGATTTCACCCAATGCAAGACCTGGAGGTCTATTTAGAAAAGAAAATAGAAAGATTCACTCATTATCAAGATTCACTCATTTAACAAATAGCTATTGAGTACTTGTTATGTGTATGAGACTGTTTTGTGAGTAAGAACTTAGTAAAGAATTTATATTTCAGTGGCAAGAACAGACAACAAATACCTGAGCAAATACATTTTCAATATAATTCTGGATAGGTGTGTATATCTAGAGGAAGTGGGACTTGTCACAAACCATGTCCTCCAAAGGGAATGCGGGGTACCGTGAAAGCTGTGTTGGGATAAATCTAAATAGATCTTTTTGCTAGACTAAATAGTTTTGCTGAGGAACAGGTGGAGGAAAGCACATTAGGGTTTGCTAATCACTGCTGTGGGACCAGTGACTTTGGAGAATCATTTCCAGGGTTCCCACAGAAATTTGCTCTCATTGTGGCCCCCTGGGGGAAACTGTGGTCAGTGCATGCTCTCGCCTACCCACTAGACCTCCAGGCCTGCTGCAGACAATTGCAATCCATGCCCACAGACCCCAAAGTTCACAAAGCTACTGGAAAGCAAAGCAGATCTTTGCAGTGTGGGGGTTGCAAGCGGCCTTGGAGGCTCTCCCAGGCAGTTTGCACGCAACTCAGGAAACAATGGTGTTCTTGGAGTTGAGCAAAGGGAAGTGGCTAGTGCTTCAGACATGACACTCATTGAGGCTTGGAGAAGAATTTTTTAGGGCAAAGAAAAGGAAGTTTCACTTCACCAGGGATTATTAAGTGCAAGAAATTTACTTTCTTAATAGATCTTTAAATGAAGATAGAAGAACAGTAACAATTCCTGGGTGATGAGAACTGGGGACAATTGGGAGGCTGCCTTCACAATACACAGCCCCAAGAGTAGTGGCCCTGAGCTCCTGCAATCCTCTCTGGTGCCATAATTGGCCAGAGCATTGGAAATGCCACTCAGGGTCAAATTGGTGCTCCCTTATTTAATTTTTTGGGTCACAAGTCCTATAATCTTGTTTTTCTTGATTATTTCTTAACCTATGCCTCTTCTTAAGATCACGAGAGGGTATATTTTTTAGCTATGTTCAAGCCTTTCTCTTTTACAATGACCAAATTAATTATTGATTTATTTATTCCTACTTTCTGAGCTCTTATTATATTGTAGATACTATTGTAAAAACTGGAGTTAGAGATAAAAGTTTCAATTCTTAACAGCAGGGAAAACATATTTTGAATCACTTTACAAAATACTGTAAATGTTGGTTTATACTTCACTCCATACTTTCTCATTTACTTCCAAGCTTCAACCATCACTTGTAGATCTCCATTTTTAATGGAGTCTTCTTTTTAACTTCCAGGTGTGTTAAGTCCAGCTCCCAACTGGACACCTCCATTTGGTGCCCCATCTTAATCTCAAACACAACACAACTCAAAATTAATTAACTATCCTCCCCACCACTTTTAAGAACAACTTGTTCCTCCTTCTATATCTTCTTTCTCAGTAAGGATGCTACTGTTCCTCCCTCCACTCCAGTTATGTGTGCCTTAAAGTAAGAATAACCTTGTCTTAGTTGTCACCTTCCTTGGCACTGAAACACAATTTCCGGTCTCCACAACTTAGGAGAAGAGGTTTATTTTCGCTCACATTTCAAAAGTTTCAGTCCTTGTGTGGTTGGTGGTATGGTAGAAGGGCCTGGGTGGAAGAAAGCTGGTTACCAAAGCAGCCAGGAAGCAGAGAGCAAAGAGAGGAACCTAGGAGGGAGATATTGTGTACCTTTCGAGTCCACACCCCTAGCGATCTACCTCTTCTGACCAGACTTGACCTCCTGACAGCACTAAGTCAGCTATAAGCCCCCATAAGCCAATCACCTTCCAAACACATGAGGATTTGGGAACCATTTCAGACTGAAACTGAAACAGTCGTTGATCTTTATAGTCCCTCCACATTCAGTGGTCATCTCTTAGAATTCAGCAGGCATTAAGTCATATTGAATTTACCATCTAAATATTTTTCTGACTTCCTCTCCTGATGGCCAGCATCATTGTTTAGACCCTGTCTTCTAATCTATGAGTTACTGAGGCAAACTCCCAATCAGTTTCTTTACTGCAAATTCTTGCCTGGTTCCAAATCTTAGTCCACATGCTGTAACTAAATACTATAGTTCTGTACCTTTTCTTCAATGGCTTGTCATGTGGTATTAGCTCAGATCCATCCCAAAGGTCAAATCTTAGTTGCCTTCATAGCTCCCTGCACATGTAGTATATTTAAAAACAGCCATCATGAAATACTGGAGGGTCCCACAGGACCCTATGGTGCCTCACAAATTCTGTCTTACTACATATGCTGCTCTTCTTTCTGATGAAAATCATTCCTCTTCTATTTGCTGGCTAATTTTACTCAGACTTCAGAGTTCAGCTAAGGAGTAAACTGCTCCAGGAAATTATGTGTTGTTCTGCAACCAGATTAATTATTGTACCTTGTCTACACAGCTGAAAGACTCGGGATCACCCCTAGCTTAGCATTTGGCAAGCTGTGTGTTAATTGTGAGCCTCTTCCACTAATCTGTAAGCAACTTAAGGGCAGGGTCTGTGCCCTACATGCTCCCATATCACCAATAACTATCTTACAGTGGATATTTAATAAATTTGTGATAAGTGAGAGAGTGAAAAAAGAGAAGGAGATAGGGAAGAAAATAGGAAGGAAAAAAGGCGGGGAGAACAGAGAGAGAGGAAGAGAGATGTAGTGTTCATGGGAATGATGAGGAGTAACATGTGTATCCCACTAAAAACAGGCAGAAGAGGCGTCAAGGAAGAGGTTGTATTTGAGCCAAATGTAGTGGTAAAACAAGGAGTTATACAAGCAGAGTCAGGGCCAGGAGGCAGGGGATAGACAGAATCAGGAAAACATGCTGAAACACAGAGGTAAGAAAAGTGGTGGAAATGTTGGTTTATTTGTCAGGATTCAGTGACAGCAAACAGAAAGTACTCTAATCAGGAAAGTACTCTAATTCTTTTCGTATAAAGAATTTGATACAGAATTTGCTAGAGGCCCAGAGGAAGGGGCTTGAGACCAGACACCCAGGAAAAATTCCCAGAGTAATCCTCCAGAACTGGCTTGCTGGGGAGCTGCCATTTTTATTATGAACAGGAAGATTCTGTTACTCTGCTAGCTCCAGTTTCACACCACTGGAGCCCAATAAAGGGATCATGTAGTTGTTGGCTTCAGAAACACACAGCTTTACCTGTGATCTAGAGATCAGAAAGCTACTCCCTGAAGTATGTTGTGCTTGCTAAAATCTGCAGTAAGAAAATGGATGACTCTACCCTAGTAATGCACTTCATTCAAGTTTCTCACAAATGTGTCAGCTTGGCAGAATTGAAATCACATCTGAAACTCTAGCTGCAAGAGAGTCTGAGAAATGTGGTTGCTCTGGTTTAGATACTATTTATTTCCCAAATGTTTATGGGCTGGAAACTTGGTCCCCACTGTAGCAGTGTTGAACTAGTGGAACTTTTTAGATGTAGGCCTTATTAGGTGGTAATTAGATTATGGGGGCACCACTCTCATGAATAGATTGATGCTGTCTGGCTGAAGTGGACCAGTGCGACTGGGTTCTTTTCCATGAGAATGGATTGTTACAAGTGAGCCAAGCACCTTCCTCCTCTGCAGAAGCTGCTCCTGACTCCTGCATGTGCTCTCACTATTGTGATGCCATCTACTATGTAGCCTTCTCTAGAGAGAACCAGAAGCCAAGACCATGCTTTTGAGCCTTCAGAAAAGTGACCTAAATAAATCTCTTTTCTTTATAAAGTACCTGGCCTCAGGTATTTTTTGTGGTAACATAAAAGATACTAAGAAAATGGTTGTGTTCCAGGCTGAAAGAATACTAAAAGACATTACAAGGTGTCAAACTGCCTCCTATGATACCTGACATAAGCCATTGCTCTTCCCAGGGCCATTTGTCCTCCTACTCTGCAGCCACCTTGTCAAGTTGTGCAGGGTTTGCTGGGCATCTTTATCCCCACACTAGAAACCCAAGCCAACACTCTTGCAGTCTCCTCCAGTGAAGCTTATACACCTTTTCTACATCTTTTCTTGCAACTTAGAGTCAAGCATAGCATCAACATGTCTGGGGATAGTGCTCATGTCATGGCTAAATTACAAAGACAAATCTGATATTCTCTGTATAGGGGAATGTAGTTGGCAGAGCACTGGATCGGGAGGAGAAGGTCTTTTCCTCTAGCAGCTCTACTCCTCAATAATTGTGTGATCCTGGGCAAAATACTTCAACATCTTGAATCTCATCCAGTCAAAACTCTCGCCAATAAAATGAAGGATCAGTATAACAGCTGCTACTCATTGTCAAAGAAAGCTTAGTCTTTTCTATATCTTTGTATTCCTCCCTCAAATTCAAAATCCTCAGCAGGAGCGTGCACTTTGGCCTATCTTTGCTTATGTGCTAGAGAGGAGGAAAAGAGTATTTCACTCTGTTATGGAAGGCAGAGCTCTACCTCCTACCAAGACGTGACCAGTGAGGGATTTATCCAAAATGGGAAGCATGTTTAGTTAATGAACAGAAAACAAAAAGGCCACTACACTATGAATATATATGTACATATTATATGTATGATTGTCTTTTTGCCTCCTCCTGAGAACTGATACCTAAGACATCATAAATTTAAAGTGCTAACTGTATTTATTTCTATTATATCTTAAAATAAACAGTTATTAAAATATTAAAATATAAATATTTTGATATAAAATATAAAAATATATTCTGAGATCAGACTTTGTCTCATGTACCATCAGTGTTAGCCATCCCATACTTTGAGAACACCACTGTGTATACAGTGTGGGAGGCATCAATCATCTCTTAGTGAGGCAAGTCAATCACAGTAGATCTGTGTGTATTGATCAGTTGGAGTCCTGTGGGACAAGCAATGGAGGTGAACTCAGACTCATTTAAACAAGAATTTGTTGAAATTATTTTTTACAATGTATTGAAATGTATTGAAAAAAACTATCAGGTAACTCCCAGAATTGATGGGAAGGCTGGAGAACAGGCTTAGAAAACAGATATCAAAGGAGGATTTTTGTAAGAGATGGTAGAAAAGCCACTGCAGAATAGAGAGGCCATTCACAGGAGTGGTGTACTGTGACATTCTTTCTTCATTAAAAGCAGGAGAATGAGATGATTTTGAGGTTGGATGCATTCATATTTACATCAGCAAGTACTAGTTGAGTCCTGTGCTAGTCATGGGAAAAGCATCAAATGACAAGATGAAGACAGTAATATATCAGGCCATGTGCTGACCATTGAGGGAGACACAGAATAGGCAACAGTCCTTATGAGACAGTCAGATGCCACCATGGGGACAGGGGTAATTGTATTCCTAGACCTTTAATCTGTTAGTCCTTAAAAGCATGATTTGTGTTTTCTTTTGAAGGACTTAAAAAAACAAAAGCAGTGAGTCTTCATTTGGGCCTAGAGATGCCCAGTGGGTAATTAGAAACAGAACAAAGCTTGACTTTCATTTTATTTTTTGTTTGCTTGTTTGTTTGTTTATTTTGCATTGCTTTTTGAGAGTCTTGTTATGTAATTCAAGCTGGCCTTGAAATCACTGTATCTCAGGCTGGCCTTGAATTTGCAGCAATTTTCCTGCCTCAGTTTCTCAAGTGCTCTCTCAAGTGGGATTTCAGGCATGCACCTCCACACCCAGGTTGACTTTCATTTTGTGTCTATCTTCTTTATTACCTTAAAATCGTGGGTCAGATCCTTGTTTAGTTCTGTATATAAATACACTAATTTTTTAGGGAGTGTCTGTCTAAAAATTGACAGTATGAAATTTGATTGGTCCTAAATTTTCCGTAACTTATGTTGTTCCCCTTGAAGACTCAGGACACAGGATAAGAAATTTACAGGGGCATTCAACTACCAGTGGGCAGCCAGAAGTCTCATTGGTTAAAACTTACAGTCACCTTGGATTCTAGCAGAGCCTCTGCAAAACTGAGACTACTCCAAGCAAAAATGAAATCATCTCATGGAGTCCAAATTGATCCCTAAAGCAATAAGGACTTCTCCAGAGCCATTTCTTTATGTTTGAACTGTCTAATAAATGAGCCCATGCCTCTCTGACATGTCTAGAAATGATGTCATGTGATGAAATGCCTGGGCTGAATTGAAGTCCCCATCACCTCTTTAGGAGGACCTCTTTGGACTCTATTCAATGACACATACCCATGAAGGTGGCCTAATGGTTGCCCTTGAAGGTACTGTGCTGATCCCAACATCTACAGAAACCTTACCTAACAATTTTATTACCCTTTCATACAGGTGAAGAAACTGAGACTGACTCAGAGAAGTGAAGAAACTGTCCCATTTAGTAAGTGATGCAGTAAAGATTCAAATTCAGACCTTCTGATTGGAAGCCATACTTGTAATCATGCATGTTCACACTTTTCTTAGCAGAGGAAAGATTTCAAGCTAAGATTTAGATCCACAAAGAAGATCCAGACAACCTAGTAGGAGGAGAGATTGGTTAGGAGACCAGAAAGATTTTGTAGTGTAGGGAAATAATTTTTTTCACAACTTTCTTAAGTTCTTAGTTGGACTGGACCCCTGTAACAAAAGGCAGATTAACAAGAGAAAAACAAAGCAAAGTGTATTAGCATGTATATTTCATAAATACATGGGAGATACCAAGGGAATGAGTACTTCTCAGAGAGGTGGCTTAGAGTTTCTTTTTGTGTAGCATCTTCAATAAAGAACAGTGAAGTTTGTGAGAAGAGACAAGACAAAAGCAAAGGACTTAGGGGCAGCAACTTAGGATAAGGCAAATAAACGGCAGATAAAAGGCTAGCGAGTAATGCTTGTTAGTGTAAATTCATCAGGTACCATCTCTAGGTTGTAAGGGTCTAAAGTTGCACTCAGGAGTTAACCTTTGTTTTCTCTCATTTGAGAAGGAGGTTATGGTGGCTTTTGTCTTCCTAAATCCATGCTCTGTTGGACAAACAAAGGAAGGGCAGAGAACTTTCATGCAGCATCTGCTTCTTCCTCTTCTTCTCTTTCCTCTGCTCTTCTCCCCTCTCCTCCTCTCCCTCGCCTCACTTCCTCTCCAGATACAATGAATGACCCATCTGACAAGCACATGGACAGGCAGGGAACGATGGAAGAGCAGTAGGGAGCCGGTGGTGGCCTGCTCTGGCCCAAGAATCCAGGAGTTTTCCCTCTACCTTTAGAGGTGTTGCCAATAAGCCTAGGGTTCTTTTGCTCAATTCAGATGAAAATTATGAATTGGCAAAGTGCAGCTCTGCTAGTATTTCTAATGACACTAGATAATGCTGGTGCTAACAGTTGGGACAGCCAGGTGCTGGTTACTGCTGCTGCTGGCTGTCACTATCCAATGCTGGCTTTAGACACTGTAGGTTGATTCTACTGGGTGCTGGTCTCTGCTGGTGGTCTTTGTCAGCTGCTGGTCTTTGGAGCTCCTTGGTGCTAACTGTTCTGAGTATTTATTGCTCTTTGTTTTGAAATTACTGCTCTGTCCACACTATCTTGAGTAGACTTGCAGAACCCACGGGGTGACAGGAACACCAATGTAAGTCTATTTTAACAAGGTTTCTGCTGCAGCACAGGAGGTCAGTAGGCAGGAGGGAGCCCCCCTAGACCAGAATCCAAGAAATGACCAGGGAGTGCTTATACAGCAGCTTCAGGACTGTGTCAGTAAGGGCAGAACTAAAGCCAGAGAATCTCCTTGAAGGCTTGCTGTAGGGGTTGGTTATGCAAATAAGGGGCCCAGATCCTTCCCTTCCTGATCTTAGCCATGACCAGGGTGCTCCCTCCCTTCTTCAAGAAGGCAACAATAGCATCTGAAGTAGAAGGGAGGGCACAGTGCTGCCTGCCTGGCTGCACTCATGTTGGAGTGAGAATGGCAGCCAGATAGCCAAGGAGGGAACAGAAGCAACAAATTGTCCCTCCAGCTTGTTGAGGAACAAAGGTAGGTGAAGGGGAAGGGTACAAGAGCTGCTGGCCAAGCCTCCAGCCTGCATGGGGAAAATGAAAGTTAGGTGATTCTTCTCTCTCAGAAAGAGGCACTCACATTTAAAGATTGGGGCAGGAGGCCTGATCTGATCAGAGCTATGATTTAAAACAACCTTTCACAGACATTTTAGGATCTCATGCCAGTGATCTTTTTGAAAATGTGGGAAACTTTTTATTTTGATGAGGATATTAAAAAATAACAAGATACATCTCCTGTCACCATTATTTCATAAAAGAAAGGTCATTTTTACATCTTTTCTATGAGACACAATCTCAGAAGAAAAGACCATGACCCTCCTCAAGAAAGGTGCATTGACAACAGCATCTTAAAATATGGAAATAGCAAGCATAGTTCTCTTGCTTTTCTCATTGTATTTGGCTCATTAATAAAGATAATAATGAGCAATAGTTTAAGGATCAACATGTAGAAACCACTGCTCTAACAGATCTGGCAATAGTGCAGAAAGCAGATGGGAGCTGGGGAAAGTTGGTGGGAGGAGCTAGGACAAGCTTGTCAACAAAATACAACAGACCAGTGGCTTAAATCTCAAAAATTAATTTTCTAACAGTTCTGGAAGCTGAAAGTTCCAGATCAGGGTCCAATAGGATTCATTTCTTGGTGAGGATCCACCTCCTGGCTGGCAAATAGCCACCTTTTCATTATAGTCTTTCCTTGGTATGTGTGTGGAACTGGGGGGAATATGAGCTCTAGTGCCTCTTGTAAGGACACTAGTCCTATCAGATCACTTGATGTAAACTTAATCAAATTCTTAGAGGTCCCATCTCCAGATGTATTGGAGATTATGACTTTGACTTATATATTTTGATGGGCACAATTCAGTCCACAACAGAGGTACTGCAGTAGTTTGCACAAACAGTTCTAGTCATGGCAAGGGTGGTCAGTGTGCATGAGAAGGAGAAGTCAGATGCAGGAGGTGCCCAGCACTCATGCTATATTCTGTTGTCCCATGACTACAGAAAATGACTAATTGATCAGACTATTTTCTTTGAACTGAAGATACAGCCTTATAATTCTCAGCACCACATTCCAGGAAGCCTGTATCAGGAGATCTCAATGGACACGGGACTTGAAACTTCTTTGCTATCACTACACCTTGAAAAGGGAGGTGCAATGGGAACAAAGATGGAGGAGTGACAGATGGTTCTGATGTTTTGGAACTGGAAGTCTAGAAAGAGTATGGTGGGTAGAATTTTGGCTCAAAATGTGTCTATGTCCTAGAGCCTAGAACCTGTTGACAGGTTACTTTATATAGAAAAAAAGGTATTTTTTAGATAAGGTTAAGCTATATCAAGACAGCAAGATTATTCTGGATTATGATGGTCGGAACAATGTTACCAGAAGAGTCCTTATATTAGGAATGCAGGAGGATGAGTCTGAGAAGGACATGTGATGATAGAAGGAGAGATTGGAGTGATGGGCATGAACCAAAGAATGTGAGTAACTCCTAGAAGATGGTGTAGGGAGGCAAAAGACGTTCCCTTTCTTGTCTATCATAAAGGTTCACAGCTGACACCCGTATACTAAAAGACAGGCTAAGGACCAAAAAGCATAGCAAATTTATTTGATCATAGTTTTACATGACATGAAGATTTCAGACTGAAAAGCTATAGACTCAGGGTGAATTATCACTTTTTAAACTTAGGTTCAAGGAAGCATGGGCAGCCATATAGAAAGGTGCTTGGACAAAAATAGTAAGATACAATGGTACTAGAAGACATAGGGAAACCCAGAATAGCCTGTCTAGATTATTCTTGGCCTCTCTGTGCAGCATTCCTATCTCTCAGGTATAGGGAAGAAACCTTTGTGGAATGGGGATCTTATGATCTACTATCAGACAAGGTGGGTCAGAGCATTTCTTTACAGCCAATTCCAAGTCAGAAAGGTAGAGGATGTCATATTTTTATGCTTTGTAGCTTATTTGGAGGAAAATGTTCTAGATTCTATTACCCAGCTTAGAGAAGATACATTGTAGTTTCTTTAGCTTGTTTTGTGGGGGAGAAACAGGGATGGGAGACAGTACAGACCAGAGAGAAACTGCTGCTGAAGGTGCTTCTGAGGTCTTCAATTTGTTTTCCGAGTTGCAACACTGGTAAGACAAGGAAATACTTTCTTCCTTAGCATCCAGCAGGAATACAGCCTTGCTGACACGTTCATTTTAGCCCATCGTTACCTATGTCAGACTTCTAACCCACAGAACTTCAAAATGATAAAGTCGTGTTTTAAGCTGCTTAATTTATGGTACTTTATTACAGCAGCAATACAAAACAGATACAGACAGGCTATGCCATCAATAGAGATAGAGCAGTCAAGAAGGAAGATAAGGCTTGTTTGCAGAGGTCAGAGGTGGATGAGAAGCTGATGGATTATACTTTGGACATTCTGGATATCATGTGTGTAGTTTTTGGAACTTCAGCAATAGAAAGAAAGGAACATCAATGTTTTGAATGGAAGAGAAGGATGTAATAATCAACATTTGTTAATTATCTACAAGGTTTTTGGTTCTTTCACCAAATTATTTGGGTCTCATAATACCTAGAAGGTGGGTTCATTTGTTTTGTTTGACCTTATTTTTCCAGGTAAGTGGCTAGAGGTTAGGAGATATGAAAATAAAATTATTCAGCTAATGATAGGCAGAGATCTAAACTCATATCTGACCCAGTCTGATTCTAGACTGAGTTATTTTCATCATTACGTAGTTCTATGTTTCTACTGAAGCAGTGAGGAGAGAAGTCAGGGGAGTTCCTGACAGATGTCCCCAGTCCCCTCAAATACACAGAAAGTGAGCTCCTCAACAAGAAGTGTCAAGGGTAAGAGGTCACTTTAAGGGGTTAGAGGTAAGTAAAGTTCAGAACAATGTAGTGGGAAAGGAGATACATCTTTGGTAATCTGGAAAGGATGTTTCTCAGAAAAAAAATTTCTTCACATCATGAGGTCACTAGCTCCAAGACCAGTGGCTATTTTGGATAATGTTAGCAGTGACTCACTCACTGTCTGTTTGGTCCAGTGGTGTGGCAGGAGGGGTTGTAAGGCTGGGCAGTTAGGGGATCTGATTCTTCCACCCCCACAGTGTCTATTCCTGGGCCTCCTTGCTATGGAAAGAGGAGGTGATCAAAAGGATTTCCCCAATGTCTAAAGGTTCCCAGGAAGCAGAAAAAGCAATGACTGATTTACAAATTGAGAACTGGAGTCTTATTGGCTCAATGACTGAGGTCTTCTGGGCTTCCTACTCTTCTTCTTGTCCATCTGTCATGAGGTGGATCTAAGAGCCAAAAGACTTTGGTCTTAGTCCACTTCAATGGTTCACAAGCTTGGGCACACAGCCAACATTTACTGGACACTTAGAAGGTGGCCATAATCTTACAAAATGTTTTCTTTTGACACCCACTGTGCTAATGAAGAAATGGAAGTTCTGAAAGGCTCAATAACTTGCCCAACTTCACATAGTAAATACAGCAGCTGAAATTTAAAACCTAGTTTATCCAACTCCAAATCCCATACTTGATCCATTTTGCCGTGAATTAAGTACTCCCAGTTGCAGCAGGGAAATATAGGGACAGTGTAGTCATGTAGCAACGAAAGACATGGGACACTGTTGGCAAGTTCTGACACTGCTGGAGGGAAATGCATGGGGAGGCTTCTCCCAGGAGGTAGCCTTGGAGCTGGGCTCAAGTGTGGAAGAGTCTCTGGCCAGAAGAAAATTTCTGGTAAAGGAAAGACACACCACAAAGGCAAGAAGATAGTGGATGCATTTGGGAAGAGTGAGTAGGCAGACAACCACGATAATGAGTCAAGAGCTTATGACATTTGTTGTCACATATGATGACAGAAGATTCTGTGAAAAGCAACCCTAACACTATCACTGAGACCTAGAGCCATGCTGATTTTATGCATTCCCTCACAAGAAATGAAAACATTTGGGTTTACTTACCATCCTGTTCAGTGGGATGCTTATTGAATATGTGTCTGGGTAACTTTTCTGCTGAGAACTATTTGTTCCAAGATGTAAGATCCACACATGTAGTCCAGCCTTCAGTTAGTCACTCACATAATATGGCCATCCCATCACAAGGCACACCATCCACTCAGAATGTTTTTTAAATAGAGGAAAATTTGCATCCAAGAACTGTGTTCCCCAGAAACTTTCTTCCTTAGTTTGATCCTCATTTGGATAAAGTGACACTAACAGTGGGTTATATGCTTTTTTCATGTTTGTTATTCAGTCTTCAATATTAAACATTTCAAATGGCTGCCTAATTGTTCGTAAATGTGGCATTATTAATTTTCTGTATTTTGTACATTGAAACTTATAATATGTTGTTATTTTCATGTAGGATGAAATAATCATGTGTTTTTTTAATCCTTTGAATTATTTTCTGAAATGGGATTAATTGATCAATCCCACTTTTCTTCTGAAGGTTTTATGATATACTGTTATCATTAATCAGTCTTTTTTTATTTTATGAAAAAATAAAATCAATTTTCCTAACAAAATAATGAGATTAACAATAGTTAATACACTGTGTATTATTAGCTTCAAAGTAGTTACTCAGAGGTCATCCCTCCCACCGCTCCCGGCCCAGGGGTAGGGGCTTCTGAGGTACTGTCCCACTGCTTTTGGTCCAGAGGAAGGGGTATCCCGGCCACCATCCCTCCCACCGCTCCCAGCACAGAAGAAAGGGCTTTGGGGCCGCCCTCCATCATGTGGCTCCCGGCCCAGAGGAAGGGGCTTCTGGGCCACCATCCCTACCGCCGCTCCTGGCCCCTGTCCCACCTCTCCCAGCTCAGAGGAGGTGAGCCGCGCAAAACGCCAACAGCACTCCCCCTGCCCCCCCAGTGGAAATGAAAAAACACTTAAATAAGTCTCAAAACCAGCCTTCCAGATCACCGACAGCAACCCCAAAGGGAAATGAGATGGGACACTCTGATACTCAACCAGCTTGACACACTGAACTGCCAACAAAAGTGGATCTGGAAAAAACGAAATCAGAAATAATTTCTCAGATAACAGGAGAAATTGTGCTCCTAGTGCAAGACATTATTGATGAATCTAGAGAGGAGTTGAGGAACATGATGGAATCCCAACATAGGAAACAAATGGAATCCATAAAACAGATGCAAATAGATTTCCA
>NW_004624749.1:13204664-13229641 GCF_000247695.1 Heterocephalus glaber
ATGTGTAAATACCAAATAGTTTCTCTAGTGTGAGAAACTGAAAGTGTAAATAAGGACTAAAATGTATAATAGATAATGTGAATTAGGAAGAAAAGAGGCAGAGGGGAAGGGGAAGTGGGAAGGGTAGAGGAAAGGAAAGAAGGGAATGGAAATAATATGAGAAAATGAAAAAATGAAAACAAAGTCTTTGTAAATAGAGAGGGATGGAGGGCTGAAGGGAGGGCAAGAGAAAGGGGAAAAAATAAGAATCAAGAGAGATTATGTAAAGGTGCAAATTGCCAATGATGGATGTCATCATATTGTATACCTAAAATGTACCAATAAAATTAATTTTAGAAAAGAATTGATGGGATTCAAATCACTGACAGCTGTGTTGTCAATGCACTAATAGCAAGCTACATGGACAAGAAGTGTTCATTTAAGGAGAGTTCTACTGCTGGGCATGAGAGATTGGGCCCAATGATTCTATAACAAATAGAGTCACAAGAAATTCAAGTTGGAATTTTTTGGTTTGGAGGGTTATGTCAATGTTTCAGAAGAAGATAACATGACTGTATTTGAATAAATGTAGATTTTTGTACATAAATAAACATAGTTTTGTGAATGAATAAATGGATAAATGAATAAATGGATAGTAGATTGTTGTACATAAGTAAATGTACATTTTTGTACATGAAAAAATAAGATATCCACTGCACATAAGCCATATGTACATTTTGGAGCACAAATTAATGTACGACTTGGTCTTATTTTCAGGGAAATATGAACATATAATGGAATACTATATAGCCTTTAAAAAGAAGGACATTCTGCCACCTGTGAAACATGGACAAACTTGGGGGGCATCATATCAAGTAAAATGAGGTAGACACAGAGGGACAAATACTGCATGATCTCACTTTGCATGTGAAATCCAAAATAGTCAGACACAGAAAAAGGGAGTAGAATGATACGGGCTGAAGGAAGGGAATAATGGGAAGGTTATGATTAAAAGACACAAACTTTCAGTTATACAAGATAAAAGTTCTGGAGATCTTTCATACAAGTATAGTGACTATAGCTAACAATATTATTTATTTTAAATTGCTATAGGATACGTTTATGCTTAATGATAATAACAATAGTAATAATGATTATTATTAAGAGGAAAGTTTGGGAAACAATGAATATATGTATGGCTTTGATGGTTTCACAGGTGAATACTTATCCCAAAAATAATTTAGATGAATACATTAAATGTTTACAGCCTTTTATATGTCAATTATAGCACAAGAACATACTTATTTAAAAATGCATTTGGAAACAGGCATGGTGGCACATGACTGTAAACCCAGCACTCTGGAAGGCTGAGTCAGGAGGATCAAAAATTTGAACCCAGTCTAGAAAACTTACCAAGACCCTGTCTCAAAATAAAAAAATAAAAAAGGTCTAGAAATGTAGCTCAGTTGAAGGTCCTGGGTTCAGTCCTCAATACTGGATAAAAATAGAAAGAATACATGAATAAATAAATGAAATAAAGTAAAATAAAATATGCAGTTGGAGTGAGAAAAGGAAGTTCAGCTCACCAACACTGGGCAGAAGAACCTGAGGCATGCAGGACTGAGCCAGTCCATTTCTGTCCAGAGCTTTGTGAACTTGAATGTACTGTGCTGATGTAGCAAGTGATTCTTCATATTCGTCAACCTGTGTCTTCTGGATCCTTTCCCTTATTTCATTTTCATTGATTCCTTAGATCCTTTCTGTGTTGCTTGCTGGATTTTGTACCATTATTTAGGCTTTGTAGCATTTTTGTAGCACTGTTTCTTTGACTGAAATTGGGATTTGTAAGCCATGACAAGTGACAGGAAGTATAGCTGGGCTTCCTAACAGATGCCCATTGGGCACAAGAAAGTTAGGAGAAATTAAGGCAGCCCAACCTGTCCCTGCATCCAAGGCCACAGTGTCCTCTTTTCTGCATCTGCCTGTTCATTTTCTCTCTGCAGAATGGCTCTCTCCACTTCTCTGGGCACTTGTGGCAGGTGGCCTCTCTGTAGCTCATGGATTTAGGAGTCCTCCATCCTCTGAGAGTAGGTACAAGCTGCTGGCTTCACTGAGTTCTAGTTCCTTATCCCTGACTATGGGTTTATTTAGAGCAGCTGCCCACCACATGCCCCAGTGGGCATGACTGGGGACACAGTTCGGAGAATTCATGCCTGACTGGCTCTGTGAGTGCAGGTGTCAGTAGTGGGGTGGTGGGGATAGTTCCTAGAAGAGTAGATTGTGGGTGAAGCAGAGTGTTCACATCTTGACCTCAATTGATGTGAATTGTGTGTTTCCATTGTGATCACTTATGAATGTTATCCCCAGGAGTCTTATTCATCCATGTGTATGAGTGTGTGTGTGTGTGTGTGTGTGTGTGTGAGTGTGTGACAGAGTTTTCATCATATTGGTCCACTTACTTATGAACCAGGTTCCATGTCAGAAGCCAGAGAAACAATGATGAACAAATCAACATGGTCCTCACCATGACCTTCCCAGGGAGACAGATATTACCGAGAAGATCACACACCTTACACAGAGGATGACTGACTGGTCAGCTGAGTGAGCAGGTAAGGGTGTGCCCTGAAGAGGACAAGCCTATGGCCAGGCCCTGAGGCAGGAGGAAGAGGTGAATTTGAGGAACCAAAAGAAGGTCTGTGTGGTTGGACTTCAGAGAACAAGGTGGGGGAGGGCTCACAAGCTGAGTCTGGAGCTGGGCTGTGCACACTCTCATGGACTCTGAAAGTTCTTTAGGGTTTATCTGTGACCATGGGAAACTGCTGAAGGCTTTAGTCATCAGAATTGTGAAACTCATACCATCTTCTTTCAGCCTCAGATTCGTGGCTCCAGCTCCATATGCCTAAACTGCCAGTAAGCAGAATGTCCTTGGCTCCTCTCTGTCTTGGATGCAATGGAGGGATTCACCCAAGCTCTTAGTCTTTCTGTAGTACCAAGGGGCCCATCCATTCAGTCTGGCTCATGATCTAGACTTCTGATTCCACAGTAGACTTCTTTTGGGTTTTCTTCTGAAAATAGACTTTGCCTGGGACTATCTCAAGCCAAGAGAGGGGTTCTAATAACATTAAACCTCAGTATCATCTTGCTACTCTTTCCTGATGCCTCGCTTCTTGCTACTTCCTGCTTCCACCTACTCTTCTGTCCATCCTTCTTCTCCTTCTTCATGTAGCATGCTAGTTGAAGGCAGGTTAGTGCTGGAGTTAAGGGTAGTCACTTTCACTGTGGGTGGGGCTCCTCAGGGTTCTTTAGAAGCCTCCCCTACCCGAAGGCCAAAAGACACCAGTCACCTAGAATTCTTAAATTCCAGTTCTTCCCACTTCTGCCAGTCCCTGAGACACAGGGCTCCATGCTTCTCAGATGCTCTGAGTATCCTAGGTTGTGCCACTGATCCCTTCAGAGTTTTACAGACTTGGAGGAGTGGTGGCAGCCCTGGAAATGACAATTCTGGGATGGGGCAGGGACTGAGGGCTACATAAATGGTCTTTCCCTCCTGGACATGCCCAGTGTCGGGGCCACTAGGAACCCCCAGCTGTGCATTGGTCACCTTGCATTTTCTGTCCCTAACTGCAGCCTAGTTTACTCTGTCATAATTGATCCAAGACTAGACCAGACTCCAGCTTCCCAGGAAGGAAGTAAACCCATAGTTTGTGATAATTATGACTAATCCAGTCATCCCTTGGTATCCTCAGAAGATGTGTTCCAGAACTCTCTGTGGATATCAAAGTCCATGGACTCTCAAGTTCCTTATATAAAATATTTTCAGGTAACCTATGCACATCTTCCTGTATACCTCAAACCATCCCTAGATTACTTATAATACCTAATGTAACATGAGCACTGTGCAAATAGTTGTTATTTGATATTATTTAGGGACTAATAATTTAAAGATTCTGTACATGTTCAGCACAGAGGCAACTTTTGAGAACTATTTTGGCTTTTGGCTCTATAGTTGATTGAATGCACAGATGCAGAACCTGTGGATAGAGATCTGCTGTGTACAAAGCTCTTTACACTTGTTCAGTCAGTTTTCCCAAGCATTCTGCAAGGTGGAAACAGTCCGACCTTCACTTTACAGCGGTTGTCAAGGTCTTCAAGGTTCCTAAGCCTGAGATGTGATCCTCTTTGGAGTAAAGCTTGGCTCACCGCATGACCTTCTATTATCATAACAGATACACCCATGGCAATGACAAGACAAGCCACCAGCGGCTTCCCAGGGTGCCCTCAAGCCCACGTTTTAGGTTTGCAAAGTTGGCATTTCCAAAGTTTCCAGGTTTACAAATTCAGTTCCTGATTCTTTTTAGCAAATGGGCATTTTTCTACAAAGCTACTTTAAAACTTCCAACCAAGATGTGGAGACTTTGGTACAGATATTCCTCACTGAATTCCATCCCTGCAACTAGGTCCTTAAATGAACTGGTGTCGAAGTGAGCAAGGCCCTGCTTAAATGCACAACATGCAAAACATTTTATAGTTTGCACACCATTCATCCTGCCATCTGGCCCCCAGTCCAAGGTAGGGCAGGGTGTATTAGGCCCATTTTGCCGCTATCAATTCGAAACCTGGAGGACAGAATGATGTGCTTAATGTCACTCAGCTGGGTAGCTACAGACCTGGGGATCAGTCTCAGGGAATCCTTGTTACAGCTCCCAATGTGTCAACATGATGGTTGGAAGCACACAGTAGTTGTCTGCTCCCTGAGGGCAGAGTGCAGAGGTATGAAACTAGAGTAGTTTCTCTGAATGCCAGAGAGGAGGAGAAGGGTTACAAATATCTGGAGCTTTCAGAGAAAGTGGAGAGAGAGTATCTGATCTCCTGGAGGTCACAAGAGTGCCCAGGTATGGAGCCCAAGTATAAATGGAAGAGGGGATGGATAGCTCGCTGTTCCCAAGATTATGTTGCCACCACACAGGCCCCATGTGGGTGCTCAAACAAACCTGAGACTCCCCAGCCCAGGGCCTTTTCCCAGCTGTTCCTTCTACTTGGAATTCTCTTCCCTTCTTTGTGTCATCACTCAGATCTCAGTTCAAATGCCACCTTCTCAGAGAGGCCTTTCCTGGCTACTTTTTCTAAAATACCCACCTACCCCTGGTCATTCTCAAAAGTACATCAAGCTTTTGATTTCCTTGTAGCACTTACCACCACAAGGAGTTAGTTGATTTAGCTTGTTTCTCTTCTGCTTTCTTCCATTAGAATACTGGGGACCTTGTCTGGCTTCCTCCCAGTGCCTGTGGAGGGCCCTGTACATAGGATTCAGCAGATACATAGTTTTTTTTTTTGTACCAGGGCTCAAACTTGGGTCCTTGTGCTTGCGGGGCAGGTGGCAGAACCACTGAGCTAAATCCCCAGCCCTAGCAGATACATAGTTTTTGATGAACATGTTTATGCATACATGAACAGGTGGCAGTCAGTTTTGGGTGGATACAAAGTTCCAGCCCTATAAACCCAGCTCAGTTCTCTAAATGATCTCTTCTTTTATAAAGACAAAAAAGAACCAGTTTGGCTTCTTAAGCCTGAGTCACTCTTCTAGAAGCTAAGCCTGACCCTAGGCAGGCATGAACCTGCTCATCTCCTTGGGGCTGTCTACCTCTACGTGGGTGTGTGGGAGGGGCCAGGTTGCCTCTTTACTCTGCGCAGGTAGTCAGGGAGGAGGAGCAGCCCCATCCTGGGAGGGTTGGTCACAGCCACTGCCTGGGCACTCTTTTATGTGGAGCAGCTCAGCCTGGAGCTCGAAGCCGGAAGACTTTGGAAGACCTAGTGTCCTATCTGAGCTTCCTGATGGCATCAGGTAAGCTCTTTCCAGTCCTCTTTCTGATCCATCTGAAAAATGGGGGAGGAAAATGTCTACCACTGGTGTTTACCCAATGCTTTCAGACTCTGACCAGCAAGCTGATAGGGAGATGTTGAAGGCATGGAGATCTAGGCCCTGGAAAGCTATGCAGATGCTGGGCAAAGCAGGATACCTAGTGTGAGAAAAGTCATGGAGCCCTTGGAATGTGTTGGCCATTCTCCACTGCTGGGGAAAACAGAAAACTCTCTGTAAAATGAGGGAAAGAAAAGCTTGAGCTTAATGAGAAATATTGATAGAATACAGCATTCATTCACAAGGTTTGAGGAGTAATAGGGTAGGGACTGCAGAAAATCGAATGATTGGAACTAGGCGGTTCCAGCATGTGGCTGTCACATGGGAATGAAGTTCCAGGTGGCCAGAATCTCTCATTTTTCAGGAAAAGGCAACTTGGGCATTGTGGCACATGCCTCAATCCCAGAACTCTGGCAGACTAATGAAGGAGGGTCATAAATTCAAGCCCAATCTGGGCAACTCAGTGAGATGTTGCCTCAAAGCAAAAATTTAAGAGTTATCTGGAAATATAGCTCAGTACAAAGGCCCTGGGTTCAATCCTCAGTACTGAAAAAAACCAAATATTCTGATTTAATTGTGTGAGCTATTCTGATTAGATAAAATAATAAAGCAAGCAAATAAAATAATCTTTGAGCTACTGCTTTGTGACCTCTGATTAGGATATGTGTGGAACAAAGAAAAAGTCTTAGGATTGTTGATCTGAAGACCTGGTCTCTAATTTGTATTTGACCTCTACTGAGCAGACCATTTCTCCTTTCTGGATCTTACTTTCCTCTGTGAAGAGGAAGCTGGCCAACTCCGGGGGTTTCATGGACATATTAATTTCTAACTTTTCCATGGTGCTTACCACAGCTAGGCACTCTGCTGAGCTGTCTACATAGCTTATCGAAATTAATCCTCACAACACCCATATGAGGAAGGACTCACATTTTCAGACAAGGAAATAGAGAAAGATGAAGTAATTTGCCAGACAAATGGCCAGAATAAGGGGAGAAGCCAGAGTCAACTGCAGACAAATGTGTCTCCACCTACTACACTCTGCTACAGGGGCACAGGATGAGATCATGGAGAATTTCTTTGTAAACCACAGGAAGCAATTCCAAGGGCAGAAATCCTTCCCCTTTCCCCAGTGAGTGTTGAGATCTCTAGTGGGTGGTATTAAAATGTTAGCCTGAAGTCTTATATATATATTTTTTCTATTGTAAAGTAGGAAGCTGAAATCACTGCCATAACCAGGAAGTGATCTATTGTGAAGAAATCACCTTATTTTAAAATGGTTCATCCAAAAATATTTTGAACTGGTCCATGTGGGCACTAAATAACTGTGTGAGAGCATGAGTTAAATGAATTCAGGAACCCAGTGGAAGCAAGCCTGGTGTAGGCACCATGCTCCTTGAAAGAAGGAAACACGTTCTCTATCTAAGGCCAGGAGTATGGTAGGTGCCAACTGCTGCCAAGCAGACAGAAGGGTTCTGAGAAGAGAGAAGTTTGAGAGTTGTGTGGCTTGAATTTGGACCTGGGACATCAAGGGCAGAGAAGCAAGGATGAGGATGTAATCACTCTGCATTACCAGATGCACCATTTTCCTCTCCAGACATCTGCATCCTCTCTACACAGTTGGTCCCATCATTTACCTTGCGGCTGGTACATGTGAAGAGGAAGGAGGAAGAAGAGAAGGTGGAGGCATTGATAATGAAAAGTTCAAAGCCCTTTTAGGAATCTAGGTTGAAAATAGCTTTAAGTCACTAGATGTTGACAATAGTTTGACTATGCAGCCAGAAAAGATTAAAAATAATGACTTAATTAAGCAGTAACTTGACCAGAATGAAAGTCATTTACTCATGTGATTGATCAATATTATGTCTGCTATGGTCTCTTCCTGAGAGAAAAGGTTTTTGAATGTCTGCCTATCTGTCTGTCTGTCTGTCTAAATGGATTATCTCTGCTAATAAAAAACAGGCTAAATTGGCAAGGTGCAATGATTAAGTTAATTGTGTTTGCAATTTATGGCACCAGCTACCAGAAGTGCCAGTGTCTTTAAGGGCTCATAATTTAAAATGATAAATAATCCTAGCTTTTAAGGGACTGAAAATTTACTAAGATTTAGAACTCCCAGTAATGAAACCAAAAACATACTGAGCAAACCTAGGCAACTGGTCACCTTAGTACAAAACTAGATGAAGAGCTGTCTGTCCCTGTAACCTAAAAGTATATAAAGTTTTGGAATTATTCTTTCCTTACCACAAAAAAAAATCTTCCTAAATTTTGTGAGCTAAATAATTTCTCTGTGAGGTATGAGTTCAAACCAAAAGGAACACCATTAAAACAAATATACTTCTTGCTTGAATTTGCCATGGGATGAAGCAGAGAGGAAAAATTTTGGCTGCCTGTTTGACAGGATTGTATTGTGAGAAGAAATAATGAAACTGGAATTCAAATCCTGGCTATGCTCCAGGGTCTGGGGAAAGTGATCCAGTATTTCTGAGCCTTGAGTTATTTTTCCGCAAAGTGACTGTGAGAACATTCCCATCTGAAAAGTGGCTTGTTATGTCCCCCTTGCACAGATAGTATGAGAACTAGAAATCTGTACGGAATAGTGCAACACAGTTGGAGATGTAGCTCAAAGTAGAGTGCAAGCTTAGCATGTACAGGGCTCTGGTTCAATCTCCAGCACCACCACCAACAAAAAAGAAGCAACATCCCTTTCCCCTCTCCCTTTTCTCTTTCAGGCAATCTGGCTTATAAAGATAATCACAAAGCCAAGAAGGCAAGAGCAAATGTACCTCTGAAAACACAAGAAAATTAGACAAATAATGACAAATAAATCCATATCAAACCCATAAACTATGAAAACAAAAACCATCTTGGAGAGCTCTAAACCTCAGAAAGGACTCACATGATTTACTATTTGGGTCTGGGAGGTGAGTGAGCTTCTTACCAAGAACAGTTGTTAACAGTTGGTTTGTACATGAATCCCTGAATTCCCTTCACCAGCCAGGAGAGCAGTGTGGTCAACGTGATGTCATTAAGCCAGAAGGCTGCAATGTGGAGGGTAGAGATACCCAGGAAAATAGCTGTCTCCAAGCCTGGCCTGTGGCCATGGGGTGATTTCAATAAACTGTTGGATGTAGTCAAAATTAGCCCAGCTATCTGCCAGGACTGGCTAGGTGGAGATTGACAAAAAGAAGGTATCATATTATTTTGTTTGGGGGGAATATTTATTTTTTTCCTCCTCTTTGTACAAATATATTTACTTATAACTTGGAAAGAACAACCAGCATCACTGTACCATTATCTTTCCAAAGTTTAGACAATACTGCTTATGCTGCAATGGTGTGTACTATAACACGGGGACATTTTAGTGTTTGCTGAAGACTATGAGGTGAAGCCAATACAGCTCAAGGCACACACCTGTCCATCCAAAGGCTTACATGTTACAGATAGTGCTTGGGGAACACAAAAACAGCTCCAAGAGGCACAAGGGAAAATGTTTACACCCAGATTCATTAAAGTTTCCTGCTAAACTAAATTTATCAGTAAAGATTATTTTCTGCAAGGAGAATGAGACCTGTTGGAAGAACCACTAGAGCTCAAAGGAATGATGTTGGACTGTGAAGGGATAATTTTGTTCTAGGAAGAATGAAGAGCAGCCACATCTCCCTGTCTCTGATGGATGCTAGAGCTAGCAAGATCTGATTGTACACATCTCTTACCAAATTCCCTATTCATTGACATCATGTTGTTGGCTTGAAATCATCCATGGTAGGATTATCTACATCTCCAAAATTAGTAAATGCTACAGATCCAAATATTTTTGGAGATCCAGTTGTTAACCATTTACCAGCATGCCGCTGTTCTGCGTGTGGGATCAATCACCCCAATTCAAGCCTAATCTATCTGTCCACTGTCCTCAGGATTATCTTAATACAACAAATCTGACATCATCCACTGACTCCATTTTCTTTAATATACATTTCCAGCTTCTTAGGGTGTCACTCTGTCTTCCATCCAACTTTTCAATCACTTCTTCTGTCTCTATTCTCAAATGGCCCTCAAATTCTAGTCATCCTCAATAATAAGATCTTTTAAAATAGATTACCATCAGGCTCTACCTCTGGCATAGGGTTTTTTTTTAAGGACCAAGTCTCCTGTGAAAAACTGGGAAAGCCAGACAAAATGAATATCTAAAAGATCTGCTTGGAAATATCAGGGAATGGTCAAGGCTATGAGGAACTGTAGGAGCCTGGGGAAGTGGAGCTCAGCTTTGGACCCTTTTACTCCTGGGTATTTTTTCAGGTTTCAAAAGGTTGCAGCCGGGATGCGTGTTAAGTTCAGTGGTAGAGTGTATATTGCACATGTGTGAGACTGTGGGATCAGTCTCCAGCACCATCCCCTAAAGAAGTCTGTAGCTGAGATTTTGAGCACTCTTGGGTCTTGGTTAGTGGGGAGAGGATAAAATTTGTACTTTATGTTCAACTTAGAAGGAGGAGTGTTGATAAATTCCACCCAGTTTGGGTTGACACCCTGGGGGGCTAGGAGTGGATCCAAAATGGAGCAGCCCTCTGAGATACTGAAGCCTACTTCTGAATCATCTCAAGACATGTTTGGGTAAAGCTCACCTGGGTCTCCAGTGCTTCTGGCCCATCTGCCCAGAAGGAACAAAATAACTTGTCTCTGGGTAAAGATAACATCACTCAAAACCTTGAATGATCACTGCAATTTTTGATAAACAGTGTTTAGGAAACCATAAAATTAATAGGCATGTTACATCAGTCAGCTTTGTATTACTATAATGAAATAATTAGCTTATAGAGAGGAAGGGCTTATTTTGCTCATGGTTTTGAAAGTTCTAGTCCAAGACTAGGTGACCCCATTGCATTGGGCCTCTGGTGGAGGTACCAGATGACAACTGTAGAGGGTGTATGGCAATACCCACTCACTCAGAAGCTGGAAATCAAAGAGAAAGAAACAGGAAGAGAAAGTGGTTGGGCTCCTACAATCCCCTTTGAAGGCACACCTCCACTGGCTTAAGGATCTTCACTAGGCTCCACCTCTAAAGGTTTCACCACCTTCCACTGTGCCACCCTGGGAACAAAGCCACTAACACATGTGTCTTTGGGGAACACTTATCCAAGCCACAGCTTATATGCAAGATAACCTGTGCATTAAAGAAAAAGAGACAATAGATGGAAATCCAGTGGGGATTCAAATAATGGAGTTATCAAGGGCAGTTTTTAAAAGACCTGTGCATAATATGCTCAAAGCTGTAGAAGACAAGATTAACAGTTTTGGCAGAGAACAATAAAATAGGAACAAAATAGAAATCCTAGAACTGAAAGATATAATTAGCTGAAATTGAGAAATCGTTAAAATTTATTGAACACTTCTTTTGGGGCCAGCGCCATGGTTAACATTTTATAGGCATCAACATAGGACATCGGTGAAGTTGGTTTGCAGTTCCTGCTGTGAAGAAGGCTCAAGGCCCTTCTGTCCATGTGTGGTAGCACTTTCCTTTATATCTTGCTGTCTCCCTACAGTTGTGTAATAACCACTCCTAAGAGGTGGACAGCTTGGTTCTGTTTCTCTGCCTTGACAGAGTCCCTTTCAGGAGGTCTTAGTAATGTCTGTTGTCAACAGTATCTGGCAGCATAGAGCTCAATATGTAGAAGGCACTAGATAGTTGTGATGACCAGGGGAGGAAGTCCCCAGGTATTTACTGGGAAGGGAGATTTGGTAGTTAAGCTTCATTCAGGAAGCAGACTTGAGGGCTGAGTACCCAGAACTGAGAATAAGTTTAGTCAGAGATATCCTGTGGGCAGAAATCACAGGGACACTAGCTGTTTTGGTGTGATAAGATGGAACTAGGAGTGGAATTGTGGCCAGAAGTATGAGAAGAGGGAAAGACCTTCCCCTTCTTCCTTTTTTCTACTCCTCTTTTGGGTCTGGAACAAGAAAGGAGGTAGGTCAGTATATAGGGAAAGGAGCATGGATTAGTACAAAGAAAAGAAGATGGGCCAGTATACAGAGCTGGGAGCTGGGAGGACAGGGAAGGGTTGTAGAGGTTGGGGCAGTGTGACTCATCTTTCCCACTTGGGGTAAAGAAGCATGTGCCGTTGTTACTGTTTGTGTACTTCCCACAGGCCAGGGTCAAGGCTGACTATATCACGTGCAGCATCTTATTTAATCCTTACGGAAACTCACAATGTGACTTTTGTTATTAGCCCCATCTAATGGGTAATGAAACTGAGACTCAGACAGGCTCCACACATTGTCTGAGGTGGCTTAGCTCATAAATGATGCATGGGGATTCAGCCCAGGTTGGCTCCAGAGACTTCCTCCCCACATTCCCAGAAAGAACATGCTGGAAGCTTGGAGCCAGAGTCTGTGGGAAAAGGACACAGACCTGAGAAAGTCCAGGAGCCCAGGCTACTGTTCTGCAGGAGAAATCACTCTTTCTCTTTTAATTTGAGTTGAGGTCAGAGAAACATTGACCCAGGGGCTGAAATGTGGGGGCAGCCATTGCTTGGGATGCTGTCAGAGGGTGGGGACCAGGATAAAGCCCCAGCTTCTCATACCTGGAAGCCACTTCTTCAATCTTTCAGGGTGCTTTTTGAGAGAATGCTGAGTTTTTAATTCAGGAGGGTGTGAGAGGTAGCATAAGAAAGATGAATAGGAGAGAACTGTCAGTGTTAGATTCTAGTGAACTCGAGTGTGAGGGCACTGTTAAGCACCTGATGACTAGTAATTGTTCCAGAAAGTTTAAATCTTAACAAATTCTGGAACAAATTCTGGCAAATAACTAGGCAGGATTATATACATCCCTTCCTTCAGCCACCACTTGTGAAAACAACTCAAACAAATAAATGAACAATCAGAACACCCCCATGGCCCTCAAGGGTGGCTGTCGTTTCTCTACCATGTTTTAGATAGGCTGAGTGACTCACTTCATGTTGTCCGGCTTGTAAGGACAACACAGGGATGTGTATGTGCCATTTGACCTGTCAAAGGGTGAGATTTACAGAAATATTTGCTCTGAAAGAGGAGCTCTTTAAAGACTTGGGGAATTCATTTGTAGCTTCCTTGGTTGGAGAATTTAACGCTCATTTAACATAGACTCTGATTTGTTGATTGAAAAATAAGTCAAACGCATCAAGATCAGCTGTTGTGGTAGAACAACCTGTGACTATGGGGTCAGAAGACCTGGATTGCTCAGCATACATTTGTCATTAATGAACTCTGTGACAGGGAATGGGAAGATGCTTTTCCTCACTGGGCCTCTTTAAAACAATGATAAGACAATGGAATAAGACACAGTCCAGTTCTGAAATGCTAAAATCCATGCTTCCATGATGGCATTCCCATCAAATAGATTATGTAAAAAACTCTCCTTAGCTTTTACATATCCAGAAAATAGGAGCATGCTTAGCTTTTCCTTAGCATATCTAGAATACTATAAGGAAAGACGTTCATGTTTGTTAGTGCTCACTATGTGCCAATAATTCCCTCCCTCCTTCCCTCCCTTCCTCCCTTCCTTCCTTCCTTCCTTCCTTCCTTCCTTCCTTCCTTCCTTCCTTCCTTCCTTTCTCCTAGCTGTAAAGAGGATATGATCCTCTTCATGCTGAGATTGAGAAGATACAGGCCCAAATAAATGAAATGATTCCTTGAAGTCATAAGGATGGCAAATAGCAAGTGGTAGAGTAAAATTTGGATCCATTTCTGTCCAAGCGCTGAGTTCATTCCATTTTTGTGAGACCATAACTTTAAAGAGGAGATAGTGGGAAGAGACTTGGTTCAATACACCTCTTGGGCAAAGAACTACTTTTTCCCTAGATCAGGGGTCAGCAGATTTGGGGCAAAACCTGGCCTGACCAGTGTTTTGTACATAAAGTTGTACTGGAGAGCAACTGGGCTTTCTGGTCTATAGATTGTCTGTGTCTGCTTGTGCACAACACAGCCCAATTAAGTAATTGTGCTGGGGCCTGGATAGACCATAGCACCTGGAATGTTTACTCTTTGGTCTTGTACACAATGTCTGGCAATCCCCAGTGCAGAGTCCAGAAAGTTGTCCCTCATTCAAAGAACACAAAGTGACATGAAACTGTCTTTTGTTCTGGGAGTCCTGTCACTTGGCTTTGTAATGAAAGGGAGATGTTTCTGCTCAAATCTGCTTTCTAAAAAGTTAACAAACCCTCTCAGGATGCCTTTCAAGCAAATCAGGGAATTTAGTTATCACTGTGCTCTTCTTCCCGGGAACTCAATGAAGGGGAAATAGAATCTTGATTTTGGGGAAATTGCACAGGGGGGAAAGGGGGAGGGGATTAGTTACAACACCCCATTGCGACACTCAGTGGGGCTGAAAGTGACAACAGCAAGGGTTTCTCGTTTTGGAAATGTGAGGGTATTTCCGCTTCAGGACAGGATGGCAGCAGCCCGACTTGGTGAGTGACTACTTTCTTTATAAGCAGCAACTCTGGGCCCGAAATGGCAGTCTCTACTGCCTTGCTACGGCCACAAGATGGAAATCTGCAAGGGTCCCTTCAGCCTCCTATTCTCTCTTCTCTTCCTGTTCCATTCAGAGGCAGCCTGCCGCCCCTTTGGGAGAAGACCCTACAAGATGCAGTCTTTTAGGTAAGGTTCTCTCAAGGACGTGGGGTTTACCAGCTAGAGACAAAGACACATCCCAGCCCTCCAGAGCTGCTGGATCTGCAGGGCTTAAAAACTAGGTTTGGGCTGGAAAGCAGTGTCCATTATTCAAAAACAGCCTGCCATAGGCATAGTATTTAGGGCTTGCTTTTCAAAAGACTCCAGATGTGAAAGCAAGGCCACCACCAGCCAGCTCACTTTCCCAGAGACTCAGACAAGTGCCAAGGGTCGGTGCAGGGATTAAGGCCTGGCAAGGATGGGAATACCAGGCAGGGCACAGCCCAAGGCCCCACTAACTGCTGGCAACCCCTGTTTGTGCTGAATCATTGGAGGCTCTCTCTCTCTGGGGACTCAGTTTCCCCATCTGTGATGTGGGCTTCTTGATAATTTCCTGTGTACCTTACAGGGTTGTTGAGAAGATGATGTGTACAGATAATAGAGTAACTGTTCTGTGAACTATAGAATGCCTGAAAAGAACGGTAATTTTAAAAATTGGGTCAGGGCCCTGGGAGGTGTCATCATCATGGTAGTAAAAACGTCAGGCTGCGATATTGATAAACACAAGTGTGCTGTCTGTGCATGCCCTCTGCCCTGGGGTCCCTCCTGGGAGTGAAATCATCCTGGGTGACTTATTCCTCAACCCCCATCCCCATATGTTTCTGGGCCCAGACTGAAGTTCAGGACTCTGAGTATGTGAG
The DNA here is from genome assembly GCF_000247695.1 of Heterocephalus glaber. The sequence continues at coordinate 13,219,902 of NW_004624749.1, forward strand.
TGTGCACACACATCCCAAGAAAGTCCCTCCTTTCCCTGATTCAGGAACTGTCTGCTTTGGGAGGTTTCCTCTGCCTCCTCCAATCAGCTGGGAGCTCTGGGAGAGGTCCCTGGAGGCCTCCAGCAGGGATGTTAATCCCTTCAGACAGACTCATCTGGAAACTAAGCTTAATCACAAAAGGTCAATTGCTCACATGTGCAATGCACTATGTTTGCCCAGTGACCCCTCCCTGAGCTCCTTGGCTGCTGGAATCCTCCTGATGAGGCAGGTATTATTAGCTACAATTCGCAGGTGAGGAGCTGAAGCTTAGGTTCAATGTCATACTGGCCAGAGCTCTGGTTACTACATCTCATAGCTGCCAGCCTGCCCTCAGCCTGGCTCTCTGCCCAAGAGTCCTTTACAAAGAAGAGAAGACTGGAAGCCACCACCAGGTCACTGGATGGACTAGAGAAGAAGCAAACATGTTCCAAGGGACAATTGTCCTGGCCAGACCCAGAACAGGTCACCAATGGATAGAGGATGTTTTAGCAATAGGCTTTCCTGGTCCATGGCTCAGAGTGAGTTAGATGCAAGTTGTTCTGTCTCTTGAACTTCTATGCTGTGGTAGCCACTAGTCTCAGGTGATTATTTAAATTTACATTTAAAAGAAAGTAGAAAAAATTTAAAAGTTCAAATCCTCAGTGGCACCATCCACAATTTAGAAGCTGGATAGTTTACACTGAGCAAGGCTAATATGGGAAATTTCTGCAGCCCAAGAGGTTCTATGGCATGGATACTCTAAAGCAGTGATGGCGAGCCTATGGCATGAGTGCTGCAGCGGGCTGTTTGTATCATTGAAATCTCTAAAAAGTTCACCATCACTGCTCTAGAGCATACTTTGCTGAAATGGGAGGTACCTGGGCTGGGAGTCTGAGATGAAGGAGCAAGGCGAGGGAACAGGCGGGAAGGAGTTTGGCCTGTCTCTTAACTAGTGTCAGCCTGAGTCTTTGCATTCATGCTGTGGGTATGCTAAATGCCACACCTCTGGCTGAGCAGGACACAGATGAGGTGAGCTCTGGGGGACAGGGAGTGCTGAGTCCCAGGCAGCTGTCCACTACAGCTGGGTCCCTTTGCTTTTCAGAATCTGGGATATTAACCAGAAGACTTTCTACCTGAGGAACAACCAACTTGTTGCTGGATACTTGCAAGTGCCAAATACTAAATTAGAAGGTGAGTGGTTCCCAGGAAAGCCAGTGCTGTGTGTGGATTGGGTCAATTTGCCCCTGGATTCTGCAGCATCTCAATTAACCCTGCAACCTTCTTAATCCCTGCAGAGTTTGAATATGGGGAAACATGGAAGATGTGAGCACAAGAGGGCACATATAAGTGCAGCCTCCAGAGGGTGGGAGAGGTAGTCTGGGTCAAGGGCCACTGTCTATATGTACAGTGACCTAGAACCACAGCTGGGAGGGGCAAGGGCCAGAAGGCAAGGCTAACCCTGCCCTCCTTGGACCACAGCAGTGCACCTGTAACCTAGAGCACAGATATTCTGAGTAAAGTAGGAGAGGACAGAAATTATGTGAAGCAGAATCTGGGAGACACAGTCCTTTAGAAATCACTAAGTAGTGTGTTTGGTTTGATCTGTTTGGTTGCAGACCAGAAAGAGGAGGCCTTGCTGTCTTTCTGGCCTCAGGATTTTAGTTGGCGAGAGGAGAGAAAAAATACTCAAGGTCTCTTCCTCATCTCTGTCTCCTCTTCTCTCTCTCTCTCTCTCTCTCTCTCTCTCTCTCTCTCTCTCTCTCTCTGACTCTCCCTTCTGCTCTTCCCCAGAAAAGATAGACATGGTGCCCATTGACCTTCATGCTGTGTTCTTGGGGATCCACAAGGGGAAGCTGTGCCTGTCCTGTGTCAAGTCTGGTGATGATATCAGTCTCCAGTTGGAGGTAAGGGTGTGTTTCAGACAGCAAATCACTCTAAAACCCAGTGTTTTCAAATAAACACTGTATGTTCTCCTAATCCTGTGGGTGGGCTGGGATCAGCTGGATAGTTCTACCACATGGGGAGGAGCATGCTGGGTTACTCCTGCCACTGCATTCCAGTAGCATTCATGCTGCTGGTTCTGGATGTCCTAAAATGGTTTCTCATCCTCCAGCCTCCCCTTTATGTGGTCACTCAGCATTCAGTAGTTAGCTCAAGCTTCCTTACAGCCAGCATTATGGGTAAATTTTATGAAGGATCATTCCTAAGGGACATGTCTCCATGGGGAAGTGCTTAGCAAACTTCTGATCCTATTTGGCCAAAGCCTTTCCTGTGACTAAGTCTGTACTAGGTATGGGAGGGAACTGCACAGGGGCATACTTTCAGGAGGTAGAGGTCATTGGAAAACATCACTGTGACCATCTGTCACAGGACTTGAGCCACCATGAACTACAAACCACTTGGGCCCTCTTCTAGAAAGACCAACTCCTGGGAGCTTTCTTTTCTAGTCCTTATCCACCTAGCTTGGCAAGGTGGCCTCCTATCCAGACCTTTGTTCTTCCCTGATTCTTGCAATAGCAGTGGGTTGTCCAGTCCTGAGAAAAAATGGCTTTGTCTCAAGGGCACATGGGGCAAGACTGTCACCCAGATGTGAGTAGCCATAACCATGTAGCTGTCATTTCCGTCTCCCAGTAGACATGGATACCCTTCTGGAGAGAGAGTACCTGTTCTGTACAGATGGATGGCCAGGATGTTGCATGTAACATAATGAATGAGCTTCCAGACTCTCAATTACCCTTCTCCACCATCCCCTGTCCTCAGAGGCTCAGACTCTGACAATACCAGCCTCATGGGCCTTGGCTTCTGATGGGGCCAGGTATTTACCAGACTTACTGGCCCATGACCAATGTGGCCAGACTGCCAAAGTCAAGGTTCAACAATGGGACAACGCTTTGTACCACTGTGGTCCTGGGGAACCTGGGATCCATGTTTCCAGCCAGCTCTCCAGGCCACCATTTGTTCAGCACTTTTGGCCAGTCAGAGGGCCACAGCATGGTGAAGGGCAAGAGGTGAGCAGTACAGGACTTCCCAGGGTCATGCTCACCTGTCCGTCTCTTGCCTTCCAGGCAGTTAACATCACTGAGCTGAGCAAGAACAAGGAGCAGAACAAGCGCTTCACCTTCATCCGCTCAGACAGTGGCCCCATCACCAGTTTCCAGTCAGCTGCCTGCCCGGGCTGGTTTCTCTGTACTGTGGTGGAAGCTGACCAGCCTGTCCGCTTTACCAACAACCTGGAAGACTCTGACATGGTCACCAAGTTCTACTTCCAAGAGGACCAGTAGTACTGCCCAGACCTGCCCTTCCCTACCCCCTGGCCATCATTGGCCTCTCCACCTCTGCTCATGTGGTTCCTGGCTGTCACAGAGATTCAAGGAGTAACTTTTGCAGGTAGACTCTGGAAGGAGTCCTGAAAACCCTGCTGACAGGACTCTGCCTCCAGTCTCTCACTGACAGCCTCCATGCTGCCTCCAGAATGGTCTTTCAAAGTGCAAACAGCCCCACTCAAACCTCTTCCATGTCGCCTCTGCCCTGTGAGTGAAATCTGGACCACTACCCAGCCTGAGTTACTCCTGCCACTGCATCCCACAGTGCACCTGCTGGTTTTAGGTGTCTGTTCCTCTCTTCCCATCTCCCCCTCCCCCCTTGCCCCACTGCCCATTGCCCACATCCATCGAGTCACTAGCTGACCCCCACTGAGAGACTTCCATACCCTATATTACCAGCCAGTGCTGGTCCATGGGGAGGTTTGTTATTGTTTATTGTTTTGTAGGTGCTGGGGATTGAACCCAGGGCCTCAGGCATGCTAAGCATGCATATACTCTACTACTGAGCTGCACCTCCAGCTCATGGAGACATTTTTAAGGATCTATAGAAATACAAATTAAGGAGTTTGTGATTATTTTAAAACCAGCTTTATTCAATGTGAAAGAGAATCCTTCATTTGGAGGTTTTGTTCTTTCTGAGAGGGCCTGGAAGATTAGAATGTTCTTCCTCTGTGAAATGGTGGCAGAAATGGGAAAGGAGGTGATAGTTTTTTCTCTTTTGGTAACACCCTAAACTGTAAAAATTACAAGTTAGTGGACTACCTTGGCGCCCCCCCTCCCTTGTGTATTTTTACTTTTTGAAACGTTCCCATAATTGGGCCTCTCTGCTGGGGCCCCAAACACCATCTCCACTCCAGATCTTCTGCAGCTGCCTACAGTAAATTCCCTCTTGTGGGAAGTGCCCCAACTCTGTAGTGTGGAAATGTGGCTCCCAGGGATCCTTCCCTTGCAGCCAAGGAGGGAAGGACCCACGAATTGCTCCTTGGCCATTTGGCCCCTTTGACAGTGAGATTTCCAAGAAAGAGTGCTGCACATCTGTCTGTCTCCCACCAGACTGGGAGCTCCCAAGATCAGAAAGCCTGACTGCATGTGTCTTGGGTCCCTGTGAGATGGAACAACTGGCTAGCCCTTAATAGGTACTCAGTGAATGACTGTTATATGTTGGATGGAAAATTTCTTACTCCCTGTGACTTTAGCTTTGTTTTACAGTAAAATCTTGAAAATGCCTACTTTTTTGGCTGTGTGCTTGGCTGTGATAGGCCCTGTGATAGGGAAAGGGGGGCCAGAGGTTCTTTTCATTCTAGGGGCCTCTGAAAGCCCATTTCCTTCTTGGTCCTAACCCTCCCTGGATAACTTTAGAGCAAATGTCCCTGCCTATAAGGGGTAAGACAGCATTGTTCACAAAAAGCCCCAGCTGGGAACAACCCAATCACCCATCACGGAAGGAATGAGCACATAATTCTGAGCTGCATATAATGTGATGTTCCATGACCAAGAAAACTAATGAACTGCAGCCAGCTGTGCCCAACACAACAGGTGAATCTTACAACATGCTGAGTCATAAGAGTCACCAAAGCTCAGGCACTTCACACAATCTAAGTTAAGCAGCAGGTTATAGACCAGTTATAGGCAAGGAAGCAACACATGCACTTGGCAGTTCTGGAGTTCTCCAGTCCCTGCCTGGTTCTCCTGTTGGGTTTGTTAAGCATGGATGAGCCAGTTAACATACTGGAGACCCAGTTTTCTCATCTCTAAAATGCAGATGATGGTTAATGTAGGGGACTGAGTTACCTCCTGTAATCTTGGCAATAGCTCTCTGCAGTTAAGTAATAGTATTACTACTATTGCTAGTCCTAGAAGAATCAGTCACAAAGGAATTTGTTTAAATCTTCATTGCTCCAAGTGTAATCTGTGGATTAGCAACCTAGCATGGCTCATAAGTTAGAATTCGAACTCCCAGGCAGCATACCAGACTCCTGGGTTTAGGATCATCTTCTTAACCTGACCTCATGGGTTCACAGAGATAAAGTTTGAGAAGTGCTGCTTTAAAATATGGCTCTTGCAGTGCATAAGCTCTGGTATCTTTATCAAAGTGTCTCTCAAAATCATAAACCCAATTCACATCCCTACACTCATTGACCATACCTAAAACTACCCCTCACTTCCTTATTAGACTTCAAAATGTGCTGTAAGGTATTCCAAAGGGAAATCTTTGGGCCATCATTGTCCTACTAAAATATCCCAACACACACAGGGATTTCCATCTGTTTCTTTTTTCTGTGTATCCCAAAAACCCAGATCAGTGCTTGGCATATACTAGGTATGCAATGGCTACTTGATGAACCATGAGGACACTAATATACCAATAGGAATTAATGGATTCAGTATATTAGCCAGCAAGACTGGGAACAGAAACCAGGGAATATTTGACAGGTCAATAAGAAAGGAAATGCCCAGGGATTTGGAGGTTGGGCAAGAAAAAAAAAAGATATGACCACCAGGTGACAGTAGAATTCAATAGCTCTATGGGGCAATGCTCTGAGAGGTCTGCATTGCTGTCCCTCAGGGCAGGAGTCTGTGCAGAGGATAGGGCAGAGAGGTGGGAACTTACTCAGAAGGGGAGGAGGGCAAGGCAGTTCCCAGGGGAGAGGGCCATGGAGAGGATCTTCACATGTCTTGGTGATGTCACTCAGCAACAAGGTTCAGAATGGGCCTTATCCTTGGCTAGCAGATACCAGATAGTTTCATGGGATATGCATATTGGGTACAGTTTCATGGGGCTCTAAATGGCCAAAGTTCTGATGATTGAGGCTATATTTAGAATAACTGGATGTGCAAACTTTGGAGTTTGGCATTGGTTGGAATTTGTAGCTAATGAGTCTAGTCTCAGCCTGCAGAGAACAAATCAGCACCAATATACAGAGGCTGCCTATAGATCATTTATATGACACAAGGCATGGGATGTGGCTCAGGAAAGCCAGGCCCAGGCAACAGGTTCAATAGGCATTACAAGGGGAGCTGGGAGGCAGGGGGATCCAGGTGGGAGCACGGAGAGGGAACCTGGATGAACAGCTTTGAGGAATATGGCCTCTTCTTTTCCCTCTAGATCCGACCAACTATAACACCACAGAATCACAGAATCACTAGTTCACAAATTCAAAATGGAATCCAAGGCTGTCTGGTTTCCACAGTCTAGTCAGTTTTGTTGCTAACTAGCTGGGTGGCTTTGATCAAGCAGCCTTCCCTTCCAGGCTTCAATTTCTTCCCTCATAAAGACAGGATTGGACTAGGTCTTTGTTCTCAGCTGGTTCCCCTGTAGAACCTCTTCAAAATGATGCCAATTCTGAACCTCATCTTCTCCACAAAGAGTCTGACTCACTTGGTCTGTGGGTGGCCTGAGGTGGGACAAGGACTCAGCATGCCAGGGCTGAGACCCTCTGGGGCCCAAAGGTTGAGACCTCCCAGCTGTTCCTGCCTGGCAACATCTGTTAATGCAAAGAAAGGAGATGGCCTTTCACTTTAGTAGTGGGCTCGTTACTAGGTCTGCACCCCATTTCCACTACATGTTTGCCTGGGTTGAAGAGAGAAGAGTTTCTACTTTCTCACTCACACGGCTGGCTAATGCTGCGAGCTTTCTCTTTTCTTTCTTCCTTTCTTTTTCTTTATTTCTTTCTTTCTTTCTTTCTCGCTTGCTTGCTCTCTTTCTGTGTAAACTGTGCTACACTACTGGGGTATGATATTCACAAATCTTGGGGAAGCCAAATAATTCTGTTTTCCCTTTGTGTAGCCATGAAATCTCTAAGCCACTGCAGCAAATTTCAGCATATTTGATATTAAACCCAGCTCTCTCACAGAAGTCTGGGGAGCCAGTCAAATAGATTTGGGGGTTCTAACCTTCAAACTCAAGAAAGTTTCAATAGAAGAATTCCAAACTTTTTGAAGGAAGTTGTACCTCAAGCACAAGGGCAAGAAAAGAAGTTCCAGAAATGCCCACCGGAGGGCAGGCTTCCATAGGCGTCTGATGGTCTGCTCCGGAAAGAACCTTAGGGAGACGGAAACGGAAATTGCTTCAGTTCCTGCTCTATCTGGTGAAGGTCTAATTTTTCAGACTTTTTAAGAAAGAAAACGCTGGGTTTTCACTCTATGGAAAGTTTTTTCCTCATTCCCATCCAGCTAATTCTGAATAGTTAATTCATAAAGTGCATGAACTTCATATTGTATTCAAGTATGTACAATAAATGTCTATTCTCCAAAGGGTGAGACTAAGAAGTTCCAAGGGTCTTCTGCACCTGCTTTATAGTCTACTCTCTGTGATCCTGTTTCTTTCCAAGGACCTTTTACGTGAATGGTTGACCAATGTGGGAAATAATCCTACCTTGCCACCCCCAGGACTTATGACCACTGTGCCACAACTCAACACAGTGACCCCTGGGCATGCCTATGAGCAAGATGTGTACATTTCAATCTTGGTAGATTATTGGCAGCACTCACAAAAGATAGGCAAAAAAAATTTCCTAGACATGCATCAGTGAAGAATAGATCTGTCCCAGGGCAACTATGCTCAAATTCTTTCCTCGGGAACAGTTGACAAGATTAAGAACTGAGGAATAATATTAGTGCCTGTGATCTCAAGCCACCCCACTTTGGTACAGCACCTCCACTTCAAGGGGCTGTCTGGCAAGAGACAGGCACATCTGTGCCCTAGAGCCAAGGCACATCTTCCTTGGCCATGGTGATGTCACACTGGTAACTTGTCCTTCAATCTTTGGCAGCATTTCTTATGTTATGGAAGTTTCCTTTCCTTCTAACACAGGCCTGTGGCTGGAACATGGGATTTAGGGAGAAATAGGCTTGGGCTGGATTCTCCTGGGCCTGCTAGATAATGGTAAGGACTATAGTCTCTTCTGAGCCATGAGTGGGCCTTGGGAACTTTGCAGTATACTCCTTCACTCCCCTAGGCCACACTGTGAGTGCCTATCTCATCGTGTGCAACACCTAATTCCTACAAATTCTCTTCAAGTCCAAGATTCTTGGGCAACTGTTTCCTTGAAGATATTAAGGACCATCCATGCCAACTGAATAACCCACTCTCTGCTAACTCCATGAGGGCCAGTGGCCCAGACCCCTGACACGCATGGCACTGATGAAGTCTTTCCAGGTGAACATGTTTGCACCTTCTCCTGAGAACCTTCAGGTAGGGACTGAGGGTTTTACTTTTTGCAAGTTCCATAGCACAGGGTCAATGATCTGAAACTAAAACATACTGGAATCATATTCTGATTGTATCAGTTTCACATGCACTTCTCTTCACATGCATTTACTCTTCTCTTTTCTGAGAAAAGTGACTTACCTGACTTACTTCCTTTTGTGCATCGAGTTCTCTGCACACATGGTACCTTATCAGGGAAGTGTTTTTGACAAGCATAGTAAAAATAGCATTCTATTCCTAAAAACCAGCTGAACCTCCTTACTCACTGTCTCTGTACCTGCTTTTATTTTTCTTCCAAAAAACTATTAATTTTTAACATATTTATTTGCTTATATATTTTCCTACTACATTTTAAGCCCCATTAGGGAAGGATATTTTCCCCACATCGGTGCCTGTTATTAATTCAACAATCTTCATGGATTGCCTTCTATCCATCAGTTCCAGTGCTGAGGACAATCCATAGCATTCTCCCCACAGCTCTCAGTCACAACTGAAAACCAGCCCGAGGGGGCAAGCGGCACTAGCAGGATTTTTACATTTTATAGGATTTCTAGTTGTTATCTTTTGTGTGTATGTTTTGGGTAAGTTGGGAAAATAATAAATCCTTGTCTTGGGGTAGAATATGTGGACCCTCAGTCATGAATTGAGTGTCTCTCTGTCCACCCAATGTGCAAAGAAAGCCAGTAAGCCTCCAGTCCTCCTCTGTGAGAGCCACACAAATCTCATAGAGAGGGGAGGGGTGAAGTGGAATAAAGTGAGAAGAATGGAAAAGGCAGGAAACAGGGAACAAAGGATCACAGTGCAGACAGCATGAGCCATAGCCAAAATTGACTGTGAGGTGTACGGTCCTACGCACTCACCACCCTGGCCACCCCACAGGACAAAACCCCATGTCCTGCCTTAGTGAGTGTCCTCTGCCCCTCTCTTTCCCCAGGGACCAACTCTCTGTAGCTACCAGCCTCCAACATCCATATTTCTGTTTCTATATCCTGAAGCAGTTCACATCTCTCAACCTCACCACCTTTCCCCAAACAAGCTCCTGGCATATCTTTGGCTTTCCAAACACAAACCAAAGTGCTCTACTATACACAGGATCCATCTACTGCAGGAGAGCAGAATTTGAAGTTATAGTTTATTTTTATTTTATGTATTTTATTTTTTTCCATTAAGTTTACTGGTACATTTTAGGT
>NW_004624749.1:13244270-13382723 GCF_000247695.1 Heterocephalus glaber
TTTTATGGTTCATGGATATAAAAGAAGGAATCAGGATTTTATTATTAAAGGCTGAATAACATTCCATTCCATGGATCTACTGTTTTGTGCTTATGCATTCATTAGTTGATAGACATTTGGGTTGTTGTTTCCACCTTTTGGTGATTTTGTGTAATCCTACTATAAACATTCATATACAAGAATTTGTGGAGATGTATAATATCATTCCTCTTGGGATATACTTAAGAGTGAAATTAGTAGGTCATGTGGTAACTCTATGTCTAATGTTTTTGGAAACTGCCAAATTGTTTTCCAAAGTGGCTGCTCCATTTTACAATCCCACCAGCAGCATATGAGAGTTCCAATTTTCCACACTCTCATTAATACTTCCTTTTTATTTTTTTAAAATTTTGAGTACATATTTGCAGTACATAATGTTTACATCTCTTATGTGGCTCTAGTACATGTGCATAACATATCTTAATTCCTTTCATTATCCTCTTTCCCTCCACTCTCTCTTGATCACCTTCACATTTGAGAAAGATCTATCTCCCTACTTCTTAGTATCTATCTATTCTGCTGTTTATTTATAAGTTGAGTTTTTCATATGAGAAACAATAGAAATGCAATATTTAGGGTTGCGTGTCTTATTTATTTCACTTAATATCATGGACTCCAGGTACATCCATTTTCCTACAAAAGACTCAAGTTTATCATTCTTTAAGGAAGATTGGTACTCCATTGTGTGTATATACTATATTTTCTTTATCAATTCATGTGTTCATGAACACATTGGCCACTTCAATATTTAGCTATTGTGCTGGTTGAATGATTGTGTCAACTTGAGAAGTTTGACTAAGAGAAACTTAGCTAAATTGGCTCAGTAATTCCATGCCCTAGGGCATGGGAGATCCATCCTAGGGCTGCTTGTCTTTGCCTGGGTGTTATAAAGGGGAAATGAGGAAGAAAGTGACTGCTCCTGTTCCTTTGGAGGAGTTCCTGTCTTGCACATCATCTTCTGCCTTCCAGCATGGATCCTTCAGCCTTCGGACGGACATACTCTTCAGCCTTCCAGCACAGACCCATGGGCCTCCTAAAACTGCAGTGAGCTCCAGGCCTTCGACTAAATCCTTAGGTCTCCAGTGTGCAGACAGACTCTCTGGACTCTTCCTTGTCTGACTCTATAGGTGGCCATGGTAAACCAATCTTGTAAATTCTTATATATTTGTGTATCTTGTGTTATATCTGTTTCTCTAGTAAATACTAACTGATACAGCTATTATAAATTGTGTTGCTATAAACATGGGTATCCATGTATCACTATGATATGATGTCTGTAACTCTTTCAGGAAGATACCTAGAAGGAGAATAACTGGCTGAATGTAATTTTTAGTTTTAGCATTTTGAGGAATCTCTACACTGATTTCCATAGTGTTTGTACTAATTTACATTCCCACCAACAGTGTAGAAGGGTTCCTTTTTTCCTACTCACCAGGATTTGTTATTGTATGATTTCTTGATGATGGCCATTCTTTCTGGGGTAAAATGGAATCTCAGTGTTGTTTTAATTTGCATTTCTCTAATGGCTTGTAACATCAAGCATTTTATCTGTCTTTTCAAATTATAGCCACTGTAGTGATGTGTTATTTTGGTTTTGATTTGTACGTCCTTGATTGCTAACGATGTTGGTCATCTTGTCAAGTGTTTATTGGCCTTTTGTATACCTTCCTTAGGTAAATGTCTGTTTGGGTTCATTACCTAGTTTCTAAACTGGATTATCCCTCTTGAGAGCTTGTTTGGAGGTTCTAGCTAGGGAGCGCAGCTACTTGTACACCCTTAATGAAGGAAACAGTCCTCCACTCTTGGGGGTGGTCATCCTCTTTGAGCTTACAGCTTCGGGAGAGGACACACATGGAGTAGTGAAGGAGGAAGGGGACACCTGCCTGGCTGTCCAGATCAGCCAGTCAACACCCTGGCAATCAATGGGGTGACAAATGTTCCAGCCAGATCGCCCTAACATCCTGGATTATCCCCCTATACATATTAAATTATGAGTTATTTACATATGTTAGATATAAGCCCTAGGATTCATTTTTAATCATATGGATTTCTAGCTGTTCCAGCACTATTTGTTGAAAAGGCTTTACTTTCTCCATGGATTGCCTTTGACATTTTTGTCAAAAGATATGTTGATCTAGATTTGGATATTCTAATTCTGTCACTTTGATTTTTTATATTTAGGTCATTTCAGTTTGAAATAGTTCATCATATTTCCTACAATCTATTCTTTGACCCACAGGCTATTTAGAAAAGTATTGCTTGATTTTCGCATATATGTGTAGTTTTCTATATATTATTATTGATTGCTAATTTAATCCCATTGTGATCAGATCAGAAAATATAATCTTATTATTTTATCCATTTAAGTTTAGATATTCCCTTCTAGTCCAGTATAGTCATTCTTGGCAAATGTGTAGTGTGTATCTGAAAAGAATATGTATCTTGCTAGTGGTGGTATAATATTCTATAATCTTAATTTTGTCAAGTTAAATGATAGTGTTTTCAAATCATCTGTATCCTTACTGACTTTTTGTGTATTTGTTTATTAATTCTGAGGAAGGAGTTTTAAATTGTCCAACTATGATTGTGGATTTTCTATTTGTGTCTTTGGCTCTGACATTTTTTATTGGAGGTATTTGGAAATTTTGTTGTTATGTTTATACACATTCAGCATTGTTATGTCTTTGTGATAAATTGATCATTTTGTCCATTTTAAGTGACCTTTTTAATTTCTGGTAATAACCTCATAATAAAGTCTATGTCTAAAATTAAATATTATATACTATAGTTTCCTCATATTTTCGCTTTTAAGGAGTCTGCATTTTTATATTTAAAGTGTATGTCTCATAAACAGTTTAGTTTTGTCTTATTTTCTTAGCGTCTTTGACAGCTCTACCTTTTAATTGGGGTATTAAATGTCATTATTGATAAATTTTCTATCTTACTATTTGTCTTATATGGCCCTTCTGTTTTTTGTTTATTTTTCTTACTTTCCTGATTTTGGGGGGGTTAGTTATTTGTTAGTGATTATTTTTATGTTCACTACTGGATTTTCTTCTGAACAAATACAAAATTTCACAGAATTGTACAGTAATACACTTCCATCTATTGTTCTCTTCTGTGCTTATTATATATTTTGCTTCTGTATATGTTAATATCTCACAATATGTTATATTTTTGCTTTAAATAATGACTTTTTAAAAGTTTAATACAAGAAAAAAGTTCTTTAGATTTATCACCTCAGGGCTCTTCATTCTTTTGCTGTAGATTCTAATTTTTATTTTGTATCATTCCCTTCACTTTGAAAAATTTATTTACTTTTACTGTAATACTGCCAGATTTTGTTTACATGAAAATGTCTTACTTTTTATTTAAACAAAAATTAATACATAGAGCATAATAAATTGAAAAATTAGATTTTTCTTTCAGCACTTGAAAGATAGCATTGCAGTGTCTTCTAGCTAATGAAGCTTCTGATGAGAAGTTGGTCATCCTTCCTGAATGTAATGTATATTTTTCTCTGAGTGCTCTTAAGAATTTTTCCCTTTATCTTTGTTCAGTCAGTAGCTATGAAAGGGTCTAAGTCTTTATTCTGCTGACAAACTGACTGTTAACCTGCTGAAACATCATAGGTTCTGAGCAGAGACAGTTGAAGACAGTTTATTACACCGATGGCAGAATAATGTGCCGCTTAGTCTCCCTGAGCCCATTTCCACAAGATGTTGTGTTATGATTTGGATCCTAAAAGTCCCTTTATGCTAAAGACTTGGTCACCAACCTGGAGTGCTATTGGGAGGTAGTAGAACCTCTAGGAGGTGGGGCCCAACGAAAGTAGTGAAGCAATTGAGGGCATGTCCTTGAAGGAGATATTGGGACCCTGGTCCCTTCTTGTCTCTCTCTTTTGTTTCCCAGGTGCCATGAGGTGAACAAGCTCATGGGGCACGTGCTGCCCACCATAATGCCTCACTTCACTGCAAGCCCAAAGCAACAAGGCCACGTGATCATAAGTGAAATCTCGGAAATTGTGAGCTAAAATAAAAATTTCCTCCTTATAGGCTTTTTTCTGAGGTCCTCTGTCAGAAAGTGAACACAGGGCATGACTAGTGTCATATGTGGAGGAGTACATTATAGGAGAGGAGCCCAATAGTAGGAAGCACTGATCTTATTTAGCGGCCAATGGAAAACCTGCCCAGCCTTTGCTCTGGAGGGCAAAGATTGAGGTGTCTTTACATTCCAGGGTAATAAAGATAAGAGACAATCCTCACTGGAGCAGATTTATTTATATTCCATTTGATACTTATTATATAAAATGATTGTACTATTTCTCCTGAAATTCTTGATCTTTTGACTCAGTATGTTTTATTTTCCCCTATAGGTTCTTTATCATATTTAGCATAGTTTTGTTTTTAATTCCTTAGCCCTTAATTACTTATTTCATTTGACAGTTGTTGGTTGTCTTTCCTCTCATCTATGATCCACATTTTTCTGATTCTTTGAATGTCTAGTAATTTTGTGTTATAAGAAGAACAATGTAAATGATTCATTTTAAGTGCTCTAAATTCTGTTATTATTTCCCTCTGAAGAAGGTCAAGCTCTGTTCTAACAGGAAATTAAACCATTGGAAGCTCATATTGGTTTTATATTTTGGATGAATTCCTTTTAGTTTCAACCCTAATTCTAGGGTATTGCCTCTCATTCTGAGCAGTCTTTCTTCCTTATGTATGATCATTATAGGGTTTCAATGGAAAGGCTCAACAGTTTCCAAAGCCCCTTTACAATGGCAAGGTTTAAACTCCATTCCCTAGCAATCTACAACTAAGGGTGCAAATCTGTGCTCACTATTGTTTTCCTTTGGGTTATTTGAACTCCTGTCCCATGTGTGTGTGTTCAGGAGTCCACTGAAGATTTGAAAGGTGTTTGTGTGCACACATGGTGCCTCTCCCCTTTGTGATCTCTTCATTTCTAGGATTTTCCCTTCCAGGAAGCACCCTCTGCCTCCAGCATCTTTATGTCAATCACATTACTGCTCTCTGCCCTGTAGGCTGTAGCTTTCCTTATGTTTGGTTCATCATTCTGTCTCACAGTGCCTAGCCAGTGCCTGCATACATTCAGCACGTGCACAGTGAATATTCATAAAGTGAACAAATAAAGATGACTGGCCTAGCACCAGGCTCCCATCTTAACAGACACAATGGCAGCCTGGCCCAGTGATTTAGAGCACGGCCTTTAGGTTCTGTCTCATTCCGTGAGCTCAGTCAGGTTACTTAACTCCTTTGTGCCTCAGTTTCCACTTTAGGTGAAAAGCTTCCTATTTCATAGGATTGTTGTGAGAATCAAAATCGTTAAGAAAGAGGGATGGAGAGCTT
Organism: Heterocephalus glaber; assembly: GCF_000247695.1. The sequence goes on from NW_004624749.1 coordinate 13,249,676, forward strand.
AGGACCTAGCACACAGCATTCAATCAGTATTAGATGTTGTGGTTGTTCCTCAGAGAACACGAGATCAACTCACTATAGGCATTTAAGAGATGGACTTTTTCAAGTTACTACTTTCTGGGGAGCTAAAATTTTACTGGGTCTACAGGAAGTACAGAATCACTTAACTCAGATTTTCACATATGGTGCTTTACATAGTTAACAGAAATACTGAAGCTGGATATTGCCGTCAGGACCTTCAGTTATTGCCTTGTTCAAATTGGGCACGTCTCTGGCTCTGGGCTCATTTTCGCGGTTATGCTCTGGAAAAACATACTGGCGAGGGCCAGGGGTGCCAGCCGCTCGGGTGCACGCAGGCAGGCGCAGGGACTGCAGGAGGTGCCAGGCACCCAGCCCAGCGCGCTGGCGGTCGGACCAGTCGGACGGCTTCGCACGCGCCCCGCCTCTCCCCGCCCCGCGTGGACCCCGCCCTCCCGGAAACCCAGACCTCCTTCGAGCCTGGGTTGCACGGGCCCCGCGCAGCCGCCGCCTGGGCGCGGAGCCATGGGGCGCCCGGGCCGGCGGAAGGCCGGAGCCGGATGCCTGCGGGAAAGGGGTAAGGGCACGTGGGAAAGGTAGGGCTTGGGGCTGAGCCGGAGATGTCTCCCCTCACCCCGCTTGACTGTGACGGAGCTGTCAGTGAGCACCTGTGGAGCTGCTGTGTGGCCCAGATGCTGAGGACAGTGGGCCTGGAGCTGGAAAGGGGTTTCAGGAGGGCCAGGAGCAACCAGGAGACCCTAACAACCAGCCTAACCAGATGGTAGGGACTGGGGCAGTCAGGGAGGCTTGGCTGCGCTCCACTGAGAGAGTGAGTGCGGGGCCTTGCGCAGCCGGGGTGGTGGGTTTGTGTATCAAGGCCCCGCAACAGAGCAGGGAGCTCATGAAGTTATCAGTATCAGAACCAGGGGACACTGAGGGCTGGTGTGCATGACCAGCTAGGCCCTGCTTGGTAGGAGCTGGTGAGCTGCACCCCAGAACTTCCCTGAGTATGGAGATCCAAGCTCTCCTTGCCCCTGGTGAGTGCATATGCCCCTGTCCTTGGCCCTTCTAGGTGTGTCTGGCCAGAAAGCATCAGGCATTCCTGGGAAGGTAAACAGTGTCTGCTCAGCTGATAAATCCCTCCCTTTTTGGCCCTAGAATTGAATCTAGGGCCTTGTCCTTTCCGTGAGGAGGGAGCCAGGGGTGAGCATTCTCAGTTGGATTTTACCTGGCCACAGGATGGATTTTGCTGCCCTGATCAATGTGGTCACACACCTCTGTGTCTATGGCCCATATGTCTAGGTCAGGAGGCCAGGATCACACAAGTCCCTGCAGCTGCAGGTCCACCTGCCCTTGAACCTCATTAGCCAGGCTCCTTCCCCAGCCCAGCGCTGATTGAATGTAATTAGCATTTAATTGGATGTCTGTGAGCCCCTCTACTGGAGAGCCAAGGTCAAGTTTGGACGGCAGGGAATGCCGTGATTCATTCTTTTCTTCCTGACACTTCCATTTCCTGTATTTGGAGGGGGTAAGAAGCGTCATTTCTTCCTTCATTTATTCAACAGATAGTTACTGAGTGCCAATCACAGTCAGGTGTGCAGGCACCTGGAATACCCAGCTCTCATTTATGTAGGGGTTGTAGGAGAGAAAATAAGCAAATGAGCAGATGAATCACACCATTTCAGAGAATGCTATGTGCTGTAAAAACAAGAACAAAAATGATGAAACAAATAAGAGAAACTGGCCCTTATCAAGAAAGGGTTGCAAACAGACTTGTGTGTGTGTTGTTGCTTTTTTGTTTGTTTTGCAGTACTGGGATAGAACCCAGGGCCTTCACACTGAGCTACATCCCCAGACTTTTATTTTTTATTTTGAGACAGGATCTCTTTAAATTGATAAATTGCTCGGGTTGGGCTCAAACTTGCTAGCCTCCTGGCTCAGGCTCCCAGAGTGCTGGAATTACTGGAAATGTGCACCACTATGCCTGGTGCAAGAGGACTTTCTAAGTGAGGTGAGGGAACTGGTACCATTTTCAGGGCCTGAAAATCCGGGAGCCCAGGATAGAGACAGGGAGTTATGTATAAGCTTCCTATAAGGATTCTGTGAGCAGTGATAAATGGTGAGCATCCCTGAGAGTATTTCTTTTTGGGAGGCTTAAATCAGAGGCAGAAATCTGTGTCTCACAGGAGACTTGCTGTGTTGTCTCTCTCGTTCATTCATTTCTTCATTCATCAAACATTAATTGATGGTCTGTATGTTCTAGGCACTATTCCAGGTTTAAAAGGCACATTATTAGACAAGATAGTCCTTCTCCACGTTGGCCTTATTTTCTGGTGGGGAGAAATGGAAAATAAGCAACACTGTTTATGTCATGTCAGATAAATGCCAAGAAGAAAAAGCAGCTAGAGAGGTTTGAAGGTGACAGGGGCTGCTCTGTTCTCTAGAGTGATTAGCACAGGCCTGGAAGAGGTGACATTTGAGCAGAGACCTGAAAGAGGACATGTACTGTCAGGAAGAAGATTCCAGCCAAAGGTAACAGTGAGTACAAAACCCCTGAGGCCTGAGCAAGGCATGAGCATGGAATTTGCTAGAGGAAGATCAGGGCCAAAGCTGGTGTATGGCCTTGGGAGGGAGTGGGTATCTTGGAGTATCCCCAGGTGAACTTGGGGTTGGGTCTGGTTGCCAGAGGTGGTCACCAGAGATACAGTGTATCTCCTGCGGGAAAGTTTTCACTTGCTTTTCTTACACCCTGTATCTATTTGTCAGGCAATGCATTGTGGGAACCACACAAAGAGGTCTAAAGCAGGAAGCAGATCCCAAGGTTTTCAAATCAATAAAGACCCTGGCAACTGGAAATAGGAGAAAAACTATTGCTCTCTGGGAAAATTGTGATCATCTATTTTTTCATCCTTAAAGTAATAAAATGATCTTATTAGAAGTCTTTGAAAAGCCAATAGATCATAAAATAATTGGCATTTGTTGAGCATGTACTATATATCAGACCCTCCTTTGAGCTCCTTAAATACAGTAATAACACAAAGGATCTTCATAGCAAGCTGTCAGGTCTATGCTATTGCTGTCCCATTTCACAGATGAGAAAACTGAGGCTCAGAGACAGGAAGAAAATTGCCCAGGGCTGCACCTCAAGGAAGTGAAGAATCTGCCATCAGGTGGTGCAGTTTTCTGGCCACTGCTTTTAACCACTGGACTGTAGTCAGGTCAGAGACCCAACCTCAGACCACACTGTTCAGAGATTCTCTCAAGATGGAGTTCCATGTGCTATCCCAACTTTTAGGGAAGTATGGAGTTGGCACATGGAATTGGTCCATTGGTAAAGTAGTTGGGGCCATGTGGCTTTTTCATGCAAGTGCTGGTCCTAAGCTGCATGAGGATATGGGTGCAGGTGAACACTGTAGGGTGCAGCAGGGCTTTTGGTCAGGTTCCCCTAAGTTCTGCTCGCTCATGCTCAGGACTCAGTTTTCCCCCTCCAACTGTTACCTTACCCCACACATCCCTTAGATATCAGCCCTATTCCTATCTCTTTCTGCCCCCCAGCTGAAGCTGGGACACCTGGATCACCAATACCATTGCAATTTAGTCAAGGGTAGGGAACAGTGGTCTAGAGGAAGTTGGTGTCTTAGTCTGTTTTCTGTTGCTATAACAAAGTACCACAGACTGGGTAATTTATAAAGAATAGATGCTCATTTAGCTCATGTTTCTGGAGGCTGAGAGGTTCAAGTTGGTACCTGGTGAGGGACATCTTGTCTTGAGACAAGGACCAAGCTGCAGTGTGGCAGAGCAAGTTCACCAGAGAGCTGCCTGTGTAACAGAGCCACTACTGTGATACCCACTACACCTTTGATCAACAAGTGGGCTTGTTCATTCATCAGAGCAGAGCCCTCATGATACCATTAACACATGGCTTTGGGGGCTAAGTTTCCAATCCGTGGCATTTTGGAGACACATTCAAATCACAGCAGTTGTATTTCACTTGGCTCCCTTAATGTTCACGTGAAAGACCTAGGTGATGGGGAAGACTGGTAGGTATATGCTCAAAATGTGGCCCAAAGAAGCAGGATGTGGGAACTGTCCCAGGGTTGAAACCAGGCCACAGGAGGCCACAGGAGGCCTACCCAACCTCAGACCACACTGTTCAGAGATTCTCTCAAGATGGAGTTCCATGTGCTATCCCAACTTTTAGGGAAGTATGGAGTTGGCACATGGAATTGGTCCATTGGTAAAGTAGTTGGGGCCATGTGGCTTTTTCATGCAAGTGCTGGTCCTAAGCTGTGTGAGGTGGGGTGGGTTTTGGCCACAGTGGAGAGGACTGTACAGAACAGGACAACAGGAAGGGAGGAGAGAGGACCACAGGGGTTGTGGGTGCACCCTACTTCTCTCCTTTAAAAAAGATGTTTTTAAGTACTTCTTGCACAGATTAAGTATTGTTTTAAAATAATTTTTAGAGGTAATTCTTGGATGTATCAAAATTTAAAATACTAATTCAAACAACCCTTAAGGTACACAGTGAAAAATCCTCCTCCTTTTCCCCATCCTCTGCTCTCTGATTTTTCTTGTTACTGAGCCCAAGTCTACTTACTGACCTGTCCCAAAGTGCCCAGTGAATTAAGGACAAATCTTGTAGCAAGAAAGATTTATTCTGTAACCCCCAAGACAGAGAAGTCGGTGGACTAGCATCCTGAAATCCTGTCTTCTGAAGCCAGGTTCAAGCTCCTTTTATCCTTGGAAGAAATGGTTGGTGAAACGTGGTCTATTGATTTGCATGTCTTGAATGGGGGAGGAGGGAGATTAGGGAAGTTTGGGGCAAATCAACCTTGTGCTGCTGGTTTAAATGATTAATGAGAGCTGCTTGCTGAGGGAAGCATAGGTTTTCTCCAGTGCAAAGTAGAAATGTGGTTAAGTACAATATGGAAGCTGTGGGGCTAAGTTTCCTTTGACCCCTAAGCATGGCTACATCCTCAGAGACAGTTTCTTAAGAATGCATATTCTAAAAAAAAAAAAAAAAAAAGAATGCATATTCTATTTTAAAATAAGCATATGTGTATGTATACCTTCCTCTTTTTAACACAAATAGTAGGAAATAACACTCAAGAATGTTTCTTTTTTGAAAAACTTAATCATTTGTTGTAATCATTTTGCAAGACACATACATGGACATTATCCTTTTTAAGTCAGTGTTGACTGTCTCACTGAATGTACCGTATTTATTATGTTTATTAAGGTAGTCCACTGTGGGTTTGTAGCTTGTTCTTCCTATTGTTGCTTATTGGCTATGATAGACAAGAGTGCTTTAAGCCTACTTGTACCTCATCTCTCACTTCTCTGACTGCCTCAGCAGGAGAAACCCCTAAATGTGATTTAAAAGTTCTGCTATTTTAGCTTGTGATTGTATTGCTAGACTACATTCTCAAGACATGGCGTGACTGTGCATGTGCTGGTTTCCCCACAGCTCCAACTTGGTGTACCATCAGGTTTTTGTTCTTGCTGATTAGACAGATAAAAACAAATATCTGTAATCTTAATTAAAACACTATTATTAATAAGTGTAACTTTCTGGTGACTGATGTTGAGTCTTACATATGTTTTGAGCTACTGGTCTTTGTACTGTTCATATCCTTGGTATGTTAGCTTTCTGTTACTGTAGCAGAATACTTGAGATAAAATAACTTATAAAGGGAAAAGGTTTATTTTGACTCATGGTTTTGGGGTTTCAGTCAGTTGGCCTCATTGTTCTGCAGCTATGGTAAAGTGGGAGTGCATAGTGGAAGCAAAAGAGAGAGAGAGAGAGAGACAGAGGTGGGGCTGGGGTCCCTTTGAAGGCATGACCCCAATGACCTGAGACCTTCTGCTAGGTCTGACCTCTTAAAGGCCCCACCACCTCCCAATTACTATCATGGGCTGGGGACTGAGCCTTTAACACGTAGGTCATTCTGGATCCAAACTGTAGCACTTGGCTTATGTTTTAAATAGAATTTTTCTCTTTTTTGTTCATGATTGAATTATAAGAGGACTTAATATTTTCTCCTGCATCCCTAGTCCCAGTGAAAGCTGCTTGTGTCTGCCAGCCCCCTGCCCTTATGGGCAGCAGCCACTCTGATATATTTATGGTAGGTTTATCCCTAGAGCTGGGTATATTTTAGAAAAATAGATGATGCTGATTTATGCATGCATGTATTTTAAACTTACATAAATTGTATTGTGCTATAAATCCTGACCATTTTCTTTTTAAAGACTCTGTATGCCTGCCGGGCAATACTTGGCTTATTTCTTCTGATTTGCCACACTGTGTTCCATAGTTGGAGTTAGGGGAGTATTGTGATAGGCAGGAGCCTCAAAGGACGGAGAGGATAGGATGGGTGGGAAGAGAACAAAGGGGACAGCATAGGGACATGTACCAGACATTTAGAGAAGGTTCTGCAAGACTGCTGGGGCCATAACCAGGGCAGTGGAGGCGGCGGCAGCGGTGGTGGTGGTGATGGTGGTGATGATCATCATGAGATGAGATGGGAGAAATCTCAAATGCTAGGGTGGGACTTTCCCTAAAAGAACAAAGGAGAGGCAGTGGGTGTGGAGAAGGGTGTTGGCAAAGGACAGTGTCCAGTCAGGAAAGACTTTTCAGGAGAGCAGTGATATCCCAGGGGCAGAGAATTAGGGTGGACTGAGGATATAAACTCTGAGAGGCAAAAAGTCCCTGCAGTCTTCCAGATCGGGGAGCAGGAGGTTGGGGGTGGATGGGTAGGTGGGATCTGTGTGGGGTGGGGCGGCAGGGCCAGCAGAGATGTAGAACCAGCAGAACTGGACCCTGCAGGCATGAGGGGAGAGGAGCCCAGAATGCTGGCAAGGCTTCTTGCTCGCTTGGGAAACTGGCAGATTGGAGGCTGCTACCCAGACTATGGAATCTTTGACCCAGAGACCGTAGCCATGAGACTGGGCCAGACACTGCAAGCATACACATCTCTGCCCAGGCAAAACCTTATTGGAGAAGGGGGTTTCAGTTGAATTGAGGGTTCAGTGAAAGGAGTTAGTATTGGTTGAGACAGGGACCAGTCTGCTCTCAGAATAGGTGTGTATTGACTTGCTCTGGTGTGCTAACATCTGTGAATTTCCATTCGCCAGGGACACAGTTCCACAAGATATTTCTTTTTGTGATAGACTTGGATCCCTGGGTGGTCATGGGTCAACTTGTCTGAGAGGTTTTAGAATTTTTGTGTAGCTCACACCATGATCATGTGCAAAACATCCTGGCCTTTTGAGTCTGGCCCCTATGGCAAGGCTGAAGGACTTCAGGTGTTTGGACTTTTGTGGCTTTGAAGAAGCTCAAGGATGAGGGTGGAAAAGGGAGAAGAGAGAAGGAAAAGAAAACACCCACCAGGTCTACCAGGTCATAGACCACATTAGCCCTGTAATATATTATTTATTTATTTATTTATTTATTTATTTATTTATTTTCTCACGCACCACATCGGTCACATGTGTAATATATTTTTAAATGGTTGACATGTCTATGTGCAAAGTTGAGTAGAATTTGTCCTAAGCATTAAGACAGTGAAGGGGACAGACACAAATGAAAACAGAGATTCTAAGATTTTTATCCCATTTAGTTACCCATCAGATGTTTGTAGACTCAAGTGAAGGATTAGTGATTTTAGCAAAAGTGGCCTTCGGGTCCCTGGGAAGTAACTCAGGTAACTTTTATCATAACCCACACATCAGAGGTCCATGACCTCCAAAATTAGTGATTTTTAGGTTGACTAAGAGCAAGTGAGACTAGAGGGCTAATTTAGGCTTTCTCTTGGTAAAAAAAAAAAAAAAAAAAAAATTCTCATTTCATACATTTCATTTCATGCTTCTGTGGTTTTATCACGACCTCATGATAGGGCTGTTGAAACATGCTTTGCTACAAAGAGTAATGGTTTACTCTGCCTGGGGATTTACTTCACTGTCCCAGTCTCCTGTCCATCATGGTGATCCCTAACTGTGTCAAGGCAATCGCTAGACAGGCTCTGGGAGGGCAGGCTCCTACATCTGAAGTCTCGCTGGAGGGCTCCTGCTGGCAGTTAGGACTCTGGGCTGGAGAGGGGTTTATGAGTCTTCGGGAGGTCACTGGGAGGTGAGCATGTGGGAGTCAAATCACCTTGGAAGAACCAGAAGGGTCAGAGAGGCCCAGCCAGACCTGAGTGAGCCCAAGGCAGCTGCCCAGCCCAGGGAAAAGTGAACAGACAGGCTGAGCCAGCCGAGGACACCAGCGCAGTTTTGAACTTTTACCTTTCTGGCTGCCAAGCTCAGGAGAGCATCCCTTCCACATGGACTCTGCTGCTCTGAATTTGGGCAGGGGTGGGTAGTGGTTTATGTACAACAAAGCCCAAGGAGGATCCCTGCCTTCCCGGAGGCTCTGGGTGGGTATGGCCTTGGAAGATGTGTAGGCCTGCTGAGGCAGGAAGGAGGAAAATGGCTTTAGGAAGTGTGGAGGTGCAGTCTCAGTTTCCTAGGCATGAGCTTCGTGGAGGCCTGGGTGCTGTTCCTGCTATAAGCTGCCAAGCCAGGGTGTCCATTTGTCCCTCAGTGATGATCACAGATAGAGCGTGAATTTTCCCCATTGGTATGGAGGGCTCTGGAAAGCTCTCTGCTTTGTTGCTATGGGCAGGGTGAAGGGTAGGTACCACCAGGGGGATAGGTCACCTTATGGGTGGCCCAGGAAATACCCTGCTCTAAGTTGTGTCTTCCTCCTTCATCTTGTCAAAGCTCACCATGCCTTGCTGTCCTGCTAATCATACAATCTAAGGTCCCGAGTTCAATCCCTGGTACCAAAAAAACAAAAAAGAAGACTTTCTGTTCTTCCTCCAGAGTCTTTCACCTCTAGTATTACTTCTTTAATATTTTTCTTCAAATTCATATTCTTAAAAAACAGCAAGGCTGGGGATTTAGCTCAGTGGTGCCAGTGCCTACCTCGAAAGTGCAAGGTCCCGAGTTTGATCCCTGGTACCAAAAAAAAAAAAAACCAGCAGCATAAAGTAGGTATAGTATTAGCTCTTTTATCATGCTCCTAAGCATGAAATTCCAGGTTTTCTGCACCAGCTATATTTTTTTCTAATGCATGTTCAGATAAATACTTAACCATTAAAATGTCCACTATGTGTATTATATACCCTAGATAAACACAACCTTAGACCTGGGGATTTGGGGAGGAGGTACTCTTGGGGCAGGTGCTTTCTCCCAAACACTTTTCCTTCTATCTTCTTAGATTTAGGGCCTGGAACTTGTGAATTAAATTGACAAAAGATTATTGATAAAGGCAGAAAAAGGCTGCTGTGGGTAGAAAAAAATGGGCTTCTGTAGGAAAGATAGATGGGCTTTGGGGAAAACACATGAGAGAGAAAGTTAGTGATCATGTTTGTTTGTACAGGCAGGAGTAGGTTTACTAGCTCCCTCAGGACCAGAAAACTCTCCTGGACAAGGATTGGGATGGGTTTTATTTCTGTTCTCCCTTCTGGGAGTAGGTACTCTCTGAAGAAGGAATTTATGGCAGCCTTGCTTCCCAAAAGTTGTTGCCTTACCTCATATGTGAAGGTCCATGAAGGCTTCTTTCTGCATCTGTTGAGTCTCAAATGTCCTCACCTTAGAATAATTTTTGTACCAACTTAGGGTTTCCCAGTGGGTCCTCATGCCTCCCTCAGAGAGGTCACAGCGGCAGCCTCATGAGAGATGGAGACAGTTAATGGTTGAGAAAAATAATCATGGCTGAGGCTGTAGCTCAGTAGGATGGTATGTGGTTAGCATGCACCAGGCCCTGGGTTCCATCCCCAGCACCGCAAAAACCAACAACAATAAAAATAACAAGAACAAGCACCTGTGCAGACACTTTTCAAGCCCATGCTGGTCATCCCTTCCCATCCTCCACTAGCAATGGGGGTGACAGTGGCTAGAGGTTGTAAAAGTGTCTTCCAGTATCTGAAGTAAGCAGAAAAATTCAGTTGTTGTTTAACCCAAAAATTTAATCTGCTAACATCTTTATTATTTTTTCCCCAAGATAAACATAATACATATTTATTTTTAAAAATTAGGTAGATCTCAAACAAGCATAAAGAAATTAAAATAATGTATACCATTGCTATGCATAGATAGCTATCAGTTAATGTTTTGGTCTTTTATTATGAAAGTGTACAGACAAGGCTTTAAAAATTGAAATCATACGGAATATATAAATAATTTTCTTAATTGTATGCTATGAGAATCTTTGTACTTCTTTAAATTTCAAAAATAATATCCCTAAAGTTTACCTAGATTCACCCTACATCTATAGAGCTACATTGTCATCTGTTTATCTGGTTTCCTTTTGTGGACTTTGAGAGTGTGAGTGTTTTTGCAGTTGTAAGTAATGGCATGCACATATGCTTTGGCAGATGTTCTGTGGGTGCCCTCTGGTGCCAAGGGAACTGAGATGGAGAGTAACTATAGAGCCCATGAGGAGGGACCTAGGACAAGTGGCTGCAGAGAAAGTATTCATGTTAAAAGCACCCAGCTTTGGAGAGTAGCACGGGGTCAGGGAATAAAATCTGGAGCAAACATTCATTCTGGAGAGAGAAGGGCCTGGGTGCTGTAGCCTGGGCACTCTGCCCTTGGGCATCTGTCCCCAGACACGAAAGTCTCATTTGACTGGCTACAGGCAGGGTAGGGACAGTTCCCCACTGTGGGATTGGGCAACCATGTGCAGCCATAGACATTTGTTCACTTTTGTAATCACTTCCTGCCCTTCTCCAGGAAACAGCGTAGCACTGATGCACACATATGTGTTGGGAGGTTGATGGTGGTGTTTACCTTGGGTTGTTTCCTCTTCCTTTCTACCCCACCTGTAAAAGACTTCTCCCTCCCTTTTAAGACATAGGCATTCAGGAGCAGGGTGCCTCTGGCTCTCCCATATGCTCAGTCATAAAAAACCCTCACCTCCTGGCCCTACCTCCAGGTCTGTGATCCCTGGGAGCCCATCATCAGACGGGCCGGCAGAATGGAAAACATCTAACCTGGCAGAAGAATGTGTGGAGAGGCAGATGTCCTCCTGTCTGTCCTTCCTGGTTCAGGCTTGAAGGGGTGAGAGAGCTATCTTTTCTAAAGCATGGCACCCAGGGCTGTCTTACTCCTAGGCTTCCTTAATGAAGAGAACTTCTACTGAGTGGCATGGAAATACACTGAGGTGCCTCAGGCCTCCCCTTTCACACTGCCAGGTAGCTGGTGCCCCCAGAAGTTCCATCGGCTCCAGAATTGCAATAAATTTTGAGTTGGGAGAAATGGTTTCAGGTTTATACCATGGTAGCATACCTGGCTTGCAAAGACAGCCTGCCCTAAGCCTCCGTTTTCATACCCTTAGCATGTAGATGATAATGGGTAGAGCAGAAGGTGTATTTGCTGGGGTCAGCAGTCTTAGGTTCAAATCCGTTCTTTACCATTTACTGCCTGTGTGAGCCTGAGTGACTGCTCTGACCCTGTCTGTTCTGCTGCGTGGGGATGGTAATACCCCTCCCCAACCTGGACCCCTAGGGCCTGGAGCTTATGCTTGCAGAGGGCCTGGTGAGTGTCAGCACATGTGTCCTCAGGAAAGAGCAATATGAGTCAGGAACCCACACCCTTTCCTTTACCACCTCCCTCTTCTCTTCCCTCTGTCTCCCAGAGGCAGTCTGTGTGCCAAGATCCCCAGTGCTCCTGTCTGGAAAGTGGGCCCCACTCCCCTCCTGTGCTCTGTGCATGAGAAGCCACTTGACCATCACCTGGGTTTACCAGGTTCCTCTACAGGCAAACAGGAAGCAGCTCACTAAAGGCTCTGTGCTGCTTCCGTGTCTTCATGTCAAGGGGCTGTTCTCTGGGCCCTGGAGAGGGGGATGACAAGGGGACACCACATTAGAGCTCACCGTTGCAGGGCTCTGGGGCAGAAGCCACAACATGCCCCAAGCTAGAGGTGCTCCTTGTCCCCACCAATGGGGCTTCCACCCAGGGTTTGCTCAGCACAGGCTTGGGAAAGAGATGAAAGTTGTAGAAGATGAAATTGAGCTGAGGACCCAGGAGTCTGGGAGGTTCTACCAGAGTTCTGGTTTAAGGAAGAATCACATCTCCCAACATTGCTTATCCATAACTGTTGCATGGCCACATTAAATGATTGATCACTTTCTCTTTTCTTATCTTCCTGGACTTGCCAGTAGCTTTCAACAAAGCCAACCACTTCCTCCTTCTGAAGCAACCTCCTCTCTTGTCTTGGGCGACAACATTCTCTTCTTTTGCTTTCACCTTCCTGACAATTCCTTGCAATTTCTCCCCTCCCATCCTGGTGAGCTCCACCACCCCAGGCTCTGACCACCTCTCTGAGGGGCACAGTGCTTTAAGAAGCTCCAGGTGGCTTTTTCAATTGCCTACTTGAATACCTATTTTATAGATAGCTCAGTAGTTTAAAATCAGGCTTTTGATTTCCTCCCCTAAGTTTGTCTCTCCAATTCTTTCCTACTTCTGCAAATGCTACCTTTACTACCTATGCAGTTGCTTGAGCCAGAAATGTGGATGTTGCCTTTGACTTGTGTTTCACCTTTATACCTCCCATCTGCTGTAGCATCAAGTCTTCTCAGCTGTTCCCGGTGTAAATCCCAAGTCCCAGTAAGTGCCTTCCTCATCTGGCCTTCCACAGGTCCTGCTGGTCTCCTTGCTTTTATTTAACCCTTGTTCTTCGTGCAGCAGATAGATGATCTTAAATGCACAAATACTCCCTGACCTGCTATTTGCTCGACTTAAAAGATACGTTGGCTTCCTGTGGGGACCCATCGTCATCTGGCTGGCTCTGGCCGCTCTGGCCCTGGCCATCTTCTCCCACCTCTGACCTGCTTTCTGTTCCCACCCCAGGTAAGGAACTAGACTTGCAGTTCCCTCAGCATGAAGCTCTCCTCCCTTGGTGGCCCTTCTGGCCTCTTCTGAGGTTCCAGGGCAGCTGCATTCTTTCTCTCACTTCTCATTCCTTTCTCCCCAGCATTCATCATAGTTTATAAGCAAGTGTTGATTAATTTTTCTGTTGGTTTATTTACTTTCTGTCAAATATCCTGTTTGTTTTCTCTGTCACTAGTTTGGAAGCTCAGGGGTCCTGTGTTTTGTTCCTGACCCATCAGCAGCTTCTAGCATAGGGACCACACTGAGCTAGTGATAGCTTGAGCCAAACCCACAGTCCAGAAGCATCCGGGAGTCTAGGGGCTGAGAAGAGTGCCTGCGTGTAGGTCTCAGTGACGTTAGGTTTCTGGTGTATGCAGCAGGGTGGAGAGTTGTAAAATCCAAAATGCAGGAGGAATTACAGCTTGGTGGAAAGAATGAATCAGGTTTTTGTTCTGTTGAGTTTGAGGAGCTTGAGAGATAAGGCTGCCCTAACTTGCCAGCCCTAGAAAGGGGGCTGGAGGGCCCCATATGATAGATAGGTCCAGTATGGACAGGTTCTAAATGACGCTGACACGCTGCCATATAAAGTATGTCCTGTTCATTCACCTTAGTTCTCCTCTCCTTAGTGGCGACCTGAGGTCCAGGCCTGAATCAAGATTCTCAGCCTCCTCTGAGCCCAGCCCAGCCTGTGCCCCTGCTGAGGCCCCACCTCCCTTCTTTTCCCCCACCCTGCCTCTCAAGGATGGTGATCCACCCACAGCTCCTGATGTCAGCATTCTTGCCTCCCCTCGCCCCAGTCTAGTGCTGCACAATGCAGCCAGGCCTGTCCTGAAGGAAGGAGAGGGATGCCATTGGGCCCAGAAGCAGAAAATTCCAGCATCCTGAGCACCCAGAGTGTGATAGAGAGTGGGGGGTACATGGACTCCAGGCAGCATGTGCTATGGTCTCCCTCATGCAGTGGGAGCGAGCCGCTAGAGGATGCCAGAGCCTGAGCTGGAACCAGAGCCCAGACATCTCAACTATGGTGGCCTGGTCTGAGGGCACCACTTTTATGAACACACCAGTGCAGGGGGCTCCTGTTAGGGGGTTCTGAGGGCTGGAGCTTGGGGTGGGGCAGTGGGCTTTGGACCCTCAGCAGTGAAGTTGGTGGTAGTTGAGGCTGGAGAAGAAGCTGACTATGTAAAGGGAAGAGAGAATGGTATGTTGTGTGTGGCCCCTCATAGGCTCATTCTCATCCTGGGGATGCCTGCAGCCTGGATCTTGAGGACATATTGGGAGTTCAGCCATTGGGGAAGGGATGACTTGGGGTTCATATGCTCAGAGGCCAACTTTGAACCCTGTCTTAATGACTTCCTGTTGTGGAAGACTGGGCAGTGGTTTAACCTCCTTGTGCCTGTCCCCAGATGTGGCTCTGTGGAATGGGTATCATGAATGTGAACAAAGTCTATATGAGAACTGATGGAGGACACTTTGTAACTACCAGGTGCTTGTATCAGGTGTCTCGATTATTGGGAACATGAGACATATCCATATAAAAATTGAAATGCCATATGTTTAAAACAGGAGAAGAAAAGCTACCCTGCAGGTGACTGGAACATCAGAACTTGGGGAAGAAGCACGAGGAGGGAGGCAGGAGGAAGGTGGAGGGGCCAGTTCCTGTTCCACACCTCCCCCTTTCTTTTTCCCAGGCCCTTCCATTTCAGAAGAGGCCAGTGCACTCCCTGACTGGTTACTTCTGGGCCAGTGCTATAAGGTTGCTCCAGGGAGCGGGCCATGGGGAAGGAGCTGGAGGTGCTTGAGCTGGAAGCAGAGGCTCTTGCCTTGAATGCAGGAAGTGTGAGGCACTGAGCAGCCCTGAGTGCTGGGGAGTTCTGGGGAGCGGGAGGGGTGTGTGTCACCCGGGCCGGTGAAAGGGAGCGGAAGTCGGAAGCACCCGCCACCACATTCTTGAGGCAGACAGACTACACTGTGCAGCAGGAAGTGCCCCCGAGGCTGGGGAGCCCAGGACAACCCTCTGCTTCTGAGTCCTTTGGAGGTGAGCCTAGTGGGTCTGCCTAGGTGAGGATGGGGGGAGCAGGGAATGTTTTGAGACACGTGGGGCCCTCATAGCAGGGGCTGGATCAGGTGGGTGGGAAGGAGACAAGGGGTTTGGATTGTGCTGTGTGTACTTGGCTTGAGCTGGCCTCACTTGACCCCCACCTCCCCTTTACTTCTCTCCGTTCTTTCCGCCCCTTACCCTGCCCCTCCCCATCTGGGTTTTTTCATGCCTGCTGTCTCCCCCTCCTACCCCCAGAGCCCCCGAAGGTCTACAGGAATGAAGGGTCTGGGGTGGAGGAAGCCCTCCCAAAGTCCCAGTGACTGCTGAAGATGAAGCTGACTCTCCAAGAAAGCCTTGATCCTGGGGCCTGGACAGAGGTTGTATGTGCAGGCCTTGGGCTGAGGCAGCTCAGGGTGTGGTCAGTCACTGTAAGACTGGAGATCAGACTCAGCTGTGAGCAAGCTCCCAGCTTCTCCTTGGGCTAGAACTGGAGGATCTGTATGTTTAGCTCTGGTTTAGGCCTGTTGCCCTGATATGCAAGAGGAACCATGTCATTCTCAAAAGTGTCCCTGTTTGAGAAACTCTGTGGCCTACTAGTTACAGTTATTACCCTGAGGTAAAGGGAGTCTTGGGAAGAGAAGGCTCCAGCCACTGCCTGCGATTCTAGGATCTAAAATCCCACTGTTGAATTCATCCCTCTGCTGAAAGGCTGGGAAGGATAACCTGCCATTGGCTGATAATAAACTCCTCATGGGACTGACGGCCTTTAGCCAGGCTGCCACAGCCTCTGGGAATTTAGGGCATCACATACCCTGTCCTTCTATGGACAAGGAAGCACCTAGCATAGGGATTGGCACCTAGCCCTGAACTCTTTGTGGGTGAGGGGAATTCAAAAATAGGGGTAAGGAAGGCCCAGCCTTTCTGGAACCTCCTAGGGGTCCCTGACTTTCCCAGGCCTCAGCTGTCCTGGGCTCTTTGGTGCAAGCATACCACCCCCATCCTCCTCCCCACCCCCAGCATGCTCCTTCCTGACCCAGCTGCTTCTACCACAGTGGACACCCCCTCCTCCACCCCAGCCACCTCTCTCTGCACATTTGCATGAAGCTCCTTCCGTGGCAGGATGTGGGCCTCACCTGCCAGTTCTCTCACGGAGCAGCTGGGCCCAGGTTCAGGCAGGGGTGGCTGTCTTGCAGCTCCAGAGTAGGGACTCTTGAGCTCCCTTCCCCAGAAATATGTCTAATGGGCAGCTGCCTGGGTTCACAGGGACAGGACAGCTTACCTCTCCTAAGTCCCTGAACAGGCATAAGCTTTTGTGCTTTTTCCACAGGAAGGAAACTTATTTCCAGGGTGGAAGGGAGGAATGATGGCTTCCTGAGTCTGGAAGCTTATAGGGCAAGAGAGACAGAGAAATGGACCTGCTCCAGATGTAAGGCACAAGGCTAACTCCTCCAGGAGGCAGAGAGCTGGGGGAGCCTCACAAAGATGGTTGTGGTTTTTGTTTATTTTGACTTCTCTGAATGGAGGGCAAAAGCTGCAAAGTTAAAGTGAGCAACATGTGAAACGTCTTATGTACCCTAGACCATTCCTTTACCTTATTTCCTTATTGTGCAGATAAGGAATCAGGTGATACTTTCCTCTTCATCACATCACAGGCCGATCTATTGTAGTCAGGATGTGAGTCTGGTCTGTGAGCCTCCATGTCTGCGTTCTCCAAGTGGGTGAGGCACACGGTCAGTGGAAGGCAGCCTGGACTGTCTCCTCTCCTACTCAGGGTAGTTTGTACTCAATCCGAAGGCTCACTGAGATCAAAATGAAACTGCCTTGAAGAGCTGGGGCTGCAGAAAGGGTGTGTGCAGGGAGTCTGTCCTCCTTGTCCCCCACCCTGGCCATATCACTCTCTGTGACCTTTACCTCCCACCAGCTGGATTCCCAGCTTAGCCCCTGCAGTATTCTCCATGCAAAACATCCCTTCCTATGGTGAAAATTCTCTGAAATGTTGTTAACCTAGCTCAAGATATAGGGGAGCCAGGGCACTTGTCCTCAGTGGAGCTCCACAACTGTTCTCTCGTCCTTGCTGAACCCCCCTGCTGTTTCATTCCCTCTGTATCCTTGGAGCACCAAGTCATTTTACCAGATTTTGTAGAGCCCTTTCACATCTCCTAGAACATATCTCTAACTTTCCTGAATGTCACTGTGCTTAGGAAAATGAGGGGCTGCTGTATTTTAGAGGTATCAGAACTTGCCTTATGTAGCAGATTTTATTTATTTATTTTTGTCAGTATTGGGGATTGAACCCAGAGCCTTCTACCAGAGATACATCCCCAGCCCTTTTAATTTTTTTTTTTTTTTAATTTTACAACAGCATCTCACTAAGTTGCCCAGGTCTAGCTCAAACTTGTAATCCTCCTGCCTTAGCCTCCTAAAGCATTGGGATTACAGGCATGTCCCACCATACCCTAGCTTGCAGCAGATTCTTTTAGTGCTAAATTCCCTTCCTCCCACCTTTGCTCTGCACATGAGAAAAGAGATTTCAAAAGAGATTTTACTAAATTCTGGGTTGGGGAAAAAGATAATTAGAAAATTCTAGATTCATGCATATGACATGAGCTGTGCTCTGCTCTCCCATTCCTGTCTGCCTGTGCCTAAGAGGTGCCATAATCCCTCCAGGAACAAAGGCTGGTCTCTTCCCTCCCCCAGTGATTTGTTGGATGGTCTTGATGGCCACCAGAAGTGAGTACAGCCTTCAGCTCATCCCATTTGTCTATTCAGGGAGGAGAAAATAAAAATTGAAGGAAGGAAGGAAGGACAGGTGGACAGATGGATAGAAGGAAGGATCGACTTCATGAAATTAAGGGCAATTGAGTGGTGGGTAAGAAGAGAGGTGCTGAAGAGAACCATAGACCTGGTTATATGCTTCATAGGTCCCTTGCTTTCTAGCTGAGCCACTTGAGGCTTGAAGTTCTGGGGCTGTGGTAATGTTATTGGATGGGAGGGACTCTGAATTTCTGAACCTCTCTGGGTCTTAGCTTCCTTCTTAGTAACAAGGGTATGCTACCAGTTGCCTTCTTTTGTGGAGTAGCTGGCAAAAGAGATGAGCTTAGGGCTATAAAGTTGGATAAGGGCACATTGTAAGGTTTGGCAACATTGTTTATATCTCCCCACAGGTTTGGGTTGGCAGATAAAAGACAGAATGCCCAGTTAAATTTGAATTCCTGGCAAAGGGTGAATAAATTATATAATGTCACAGATACTGGTCATTCCAATATATTTTTGTTAAATTTGGCCACCCTACTGTGAAGGTGTATGGCTCCTATATGACAGGGCCCTCATGAAACTAGGACCACCTCCAACCAGGCTCTGGGACCCCAAGTATCTGTGGTGTCCCTGAACTTCTGAAGTCAACGCCATCTTTAACTTTCTGATCCACTTGAGCTAACAGATAATGACATGTCCCCTAAAATTTGTGGGAGAGAGTGGCTCTAATAGCTACATCAAGGACTGTTATGTTTATATCTGGATGTCCCTCCCAAAGCTTCATATGCTCAGAGGCAGTGATTTATGGAAGGTTATTGGATTATGGGATCAGTATAGCTGATTTGCTGTTAGGTGGGGTCTAGTTGTAAGAGGTGGGTCACTGGAGGTGGGACCTGGAAGGGTATATCTCTCTTCTTGGATTTTCCCTTCATTCTCTGCTATCCTGCTGATGAGGTGAGCAGTTTTTCCTCTCCTATACCCCTTCACCATGCTGTCCTGCCTTGGAGCCAGCTGACCACAGACTATAAATATGAGCCAAAATAAGTCTTTCTTCTTTAAATTGCAGGTGTTGGGTGTTTTGTTTTAACTATGAGTAAAGTGACTAAGACAAATTTTGGTACCAGAGAATTGGGGTTATTGCTGTGATGTTCCCCGACCATGTGGTTCAGAAACCATTGGAAATGGTTTACAGGAGGAGTTTGGAAAGGTTTGGAGATTCTGGCTGAAGAAGAAACTCTGGAGTGTTGTAAGCCAAGCTTGACAGGAGATTCTGATTGGAATTCAGAAGACTAGAAGGCTGATAGGCAGATGCTAGAGATCAGGCTCAGGAGATTTCAGTTGGGAACAAAGATTCCATCAGCAGGAAAACTCAAGACCATGTGGGTTATGCTCTGGGAGAATCTTTGTCTACATTTACTCATGTCCTGAGACTTTTATGGCAAACTGAGATTAAAAGTGGTAGACTAATTAATCTGGTGGAGGTCATTCAAGGTAGCTTAATCTTCAGGCTGTAGCATGGGTACTTCTGGAAACTTTTAATCAGGTTTATACTGAAAATCAAGAGCAAACCAAATAGCTAGATGATTTCAAATGTTTTGAGTTTGGCCAAAAAGGAAACTCTGGTAGAATTGGGGCTTATCAACTTTTTGTCAAGGAGAGCTAGGTTGTTGAAAAGAGTGAAAAGCAGCCAAGCATTTTGAGTTAGGACAATGAGAAGGATGCCTTGAGGGCATGTGAGGAAATAGCAAGACCTGCCTTCTGCTGCTTAAAAGTAAAAGACTTT
Organism: Heterocephalus glaber; assembly: GCF_000247695.1. Next base: position 13,269,181 of record NW_004624749.1, read on the forward strand.
GCTTTGAGAAGAGAGCTCCAGGACACCCTGCTAAAGAAAAGCCTCCTAGGGAACTGGTTTGCTGGAATTCAGTTCACATTGCTCAGCCATCAAAGTACATCCAAATGCAAAAGGGCCTGGCTATGCTGGAGCTAGTGGCAGACCTTGGTGTCATCCATGCTGGTTTTACAGGCATGCAAAATGCAAGCATTGTGGAGTCAGGGAGGCTTCTACCCAGATTTTAAAAGAGGGCATGGAAGGCCAGGCAGTTTTCCCTGAGAGCGCAGTGCATGAAGCTGTGAAAATGAAGCCGAAAGTGCAGCAGAGACCTCAGAAAGTTGGAAGAGCAAGAACATGAAATAACTGAGGAAAGCCTCAAGAATGGAGCAAAGCCACCCGAAGAGAGAAGCTATGACATCTACAACCACCACCAGTGCTTTAGGTGTGAGACCACCCAAGATTTTCAGAGCTCACATCTTTGGTGCCGGACATAGACTTTGGTCTTTCTTTGGTCTCCTTTCTTTCTATCACCCCGTTCCTCCCTTTTGGAGTGGAAATGTTTGTCTGTGCCATTGTATGTTGGAAGTATTTGATTTTCTTTCTTTTTCATTTTTACGGGGGCTCACAGGCAAGAATTTGCTTTGAGTTTCAGAGGAGACTTTGGACTTGGACTTTTCAGAAATACTGGGAACTGTTAAAGCTTTTGAAACTCTTAGAAATGAACCAAATGCATTTTTCATAGAGATGATCATGAGCTTTTGGGGGTCCAGATGTAGAACAGTATGGTTTATATCTAGATGTTCCCTGTGAAGCTCATGCACTCAGAGGCAGGGCCTTTTGGAAGGTGACTGTATTTATTCTTTGCTTCCTAGCTATCATGAGCCAAGCAGCCTTTTCTCTCCTATGCCCCTCTGGCATGCCATCTTGCTTTGGAGCCAGCTGATCATGGACTAAAAATGTGAGCAAAATAAACTCCCTCCTCTAAGTTGCAGGTGTTAGGTATTTTGTCCCAGCTGCAAGGAAAGTGGCTAAGACAAGGACACACAGCAGTGAACAGGAAGAACAGAGAACCTGCCTTCTTGGTACTTAATCCAGGCAAACTAGCACCATGTGAGTAAACGCCAGGAATTACACTGGGATAAATGCTCTGAAATCAAAGAGTGAACAATGGAATGTAATCAGGTTGCATTTAATTAATTTAAAGAGTGTTGGCTCAGGCAAACCACATACCTTGGCCCCACAGTCTGTGATCTTTCTCTAACACAGCTCTTCTTGTTGCCTGGGGCTCCTTTCCATTTCCCAGCTCCTTCCCTCTTTAGGCCCTTCAGATGCTGGAGGCCCTAGAGATCAGCTCTTGTCTCTGGAAAGTTGCTGCAGCTTCTCTAGTTTTCTTTTCCCCTTGGAATATTGGGTTTCTTCTGGCAAGACAAATCTAACACTTAATAATGTCCAGCATAACTATTAATATATTCTGGTATAAGTTCTCTCTCTTTCTCCCCCCGCCCCGTCTGTGTGTGTGTGTGTGTGTGTGTGTGTGTGTGTGTGTGTATGTGAGTGTGTGTGTATATATGTATTTATAAATACATATTTTTAAGGGGAGACACATGGAACTCCCTCTAGTTTTATAAAAAAAAATTACAGGATATCCCCTCCACCAGTCCTGCCCCAATTCTCATTATTGACAGGTGAATGTGTCCTGTCAAATGAGTTCACTAGTGAGAGTAGGTGAGTTGATATCATCCTGGAGGAGACCAGAACAATGTGTGGGGCTGGGAGATAAAGACAGGAGAAGGGATGGAACACAGGAGGGGCACCAGGTGGGCTCAAATGGAGCAGGGGTTAGCAGGGACGCAGAGGCAAGGGAGAGTGATATTGTTGTCTGGGAAGGGAGCCTGTCAAGTAGAATTTGATTTGCCCCTTGTTCAGGCACCTGTAATTTAGGTGAAGCATCCCTCCTGGGCATTTCTTGCATCCTGTGGACCAGTTACCTGAGGAGCCAGCAGTGGAGGGATGTTTCAGCTCCTTACTCTCATGTGTTCATTCTCCACACAGACTTTGGGAAGGAAGTTCATGGCTCAAGGAAGTTGCTTGAGCGTAGCTAGTGGGTCCTGTATTAGTCAGCTTTCCGTCACTGTAATGTATACTTGAGATAATCAACTGATAAAGAGAAAAGATTTGTTTTGGATCATAGTTTTAGAGGTTCCTGTCCATGATTAATTGGAACCCATTGTTTTGGGGCCTGTGGCAAGGCAGCAATCATGGTGTGAGTATATGGCAGAGTAACCACGCTCTCTCATGGCCAGGAAGCAAAAAACAGAAGAGGCCAAGTCTCACAGTCTCCTTGGAGGCCAGGCCCCCAATGACCTAAAGACTTCCCACTGGTAACCCCCCCCCCCGTGAGTGTGTGTGTGTGTGTGTGTGTGTGTGTGTGTGTGTTGAAGATTGAACCCAGGGCTTCATGTATGCTGGGAAAGCTTTCTACCACTGAGCTGTACCTCTAGACCTGGCTCATCTTTTAAAGTTTGCACCACCTCCCTATATTGTTTTTTTTTTTGTTGTTTTTTTTGTGCTAGGGATTGAACTCAGAACCTTATGCGTGCGAGGCAGGCGGAGGCACCATTGAGCTAAATCCCTGGCTCCCTATATTGTTAAGCTATGGAGCAAGCCTTTAGATACGGGCCTTGGGTGAACATTCCAGATCCAAACTGCAGCATATCCTGAGGCCAACTTGTCCATTCCCTGGTTGGAAGAAGGACTGTCACAGGCCTCTAGGATAGAAAATGGGGTACAAGGTAGCAGGTATTGCTCCTCTGACTTAGAGAGTGTCTTAGTTGCTGTCTTATAGCTGGAACTCAATACCCAATACCAACAAATTAAAAGAGAGGTTTATTGTGGTTCCCAAGTTTTAGAGATTCTAGTCCATAATCATTTTGCTCCAGGATAGAGGCAGCATGGGGAAGGACCTGCCTCCAAGGAAAGCTGCCCTCATCATAGCAGCCAGGAAGCAGAGAGAGTGAGGGGAGGAGCCAAGGAGGGAGATATACACTTCCAGGTCACGACCCGTGACTTGTGTCTTCTGATCAGACCCCCACCTCTTAACAGAAAGTCAGCTATATGGCCCCCATGATTTAATCACCTTCCAAAATCCCCATCTATGAGTGCCTGAGGGTCTTTGGGGGGCATCTAGATATAAACCACAACAGGGAGAAAACCAACTACTCTTCAGTCTGTAGGCTGGAGGATGGGGATGGGGTGGGCAGCTGGAAACTAGAATGATGGAGACTTAGCTAGAACAGTTGCAGAGGAATGACAAGCAAGTAAATTTGAATCAGTTCAGTTCAGAGCATCAAATATAAGATTAAACAATCTAAATTATGGTCCTGTCCTCCTGGAGTCCATCTTCTGAGGAGGCTGATATCACTAAATGATGCAAGGACCCTGAAGGCTGCTCAGGGACCTGTCCTGGTGGCTGAAACTTCAAAATCATGAGGTTTTCATTCAGCAAGGCCAGGTTACACTGAAAGTGAGAAATGAGGGGTCAGGAGAGAGGAATGGTGATTTTTTTTGAGGAAATTTCAGAAGGGTTCTTTGAAGATGCCTAAGAAATTGACATATATATTAGCCCTACCTAATCTCTCTCTGGTACCCATGAGCAAAGCCACACCTTCTAGGAGGCTTTAGATATTATTTGAAGCCCACCTGGCCTAGTTTGCAAGTCCTGAGAGCTACTGTGTGTTGAGTGGCTGGGTAATGGGCTGAGCCCAGGCTGAAGCTAGATGTGAAGTACCCAGCTCTGCTCTGATGCGAGGGCCAAGGCCCTGAGGTCCATTCATTCAGCTCTCAGGGGCAGGGAGGGGACTAAGCCCTGGCCCATGTGGTCATTGATTCAGCCCAGTGGTCTCTGCTGCCAGCAATGGAGGAATGGCTCTGGTGGGTAGGCCATGTGTCTCTGGGGCACCTGAGCACCAGGTCAGGCTCCGTCCTCTTATAGCTGCCTGGGATAGGACCTCAGTGGGAGGTCTGGAGCCTGGGACAAGGACAAGCCATGGTGCTGGGACAGAGAACATACCCTCTGTGTTAGAGAAGCAGCTGCAGGTGAATGGTCTGGAGTCAGATCCAGGCCTTTCTCTCCAGTTGCGGGTCACTAATCCAGTCTCAGGCTTTGGCTTTCTTATTTGTGAATGGACACAACAGGTACCCCTTCATCCAGGTGTCAGGTAGGATGGACTTGGTTAACTGGACAGGCAAAAAGGGCTATTGTATTGGGTATCTGGACGTCACATGTAGCTATATGTTCCATATAGATATGTGTATAATTATCACTCTTGTTCCCACAATATTTCAGTACAGCTTACAGGCATGCATGCAGTCTTTTAAGATAGAAATTTATAGGTGAAGAAAGTGAGGCAGAGGCAAACAGTGGAAAGATGTAGTAAAACCAGAGGTGTGGTTAGCACTAGAAATACACATCACAGGCCTTTGTACTTAACCAGGCACCAAGAGGGAAACTGGTTACAAGTTATGAGTTTCACGGTGTCCATTGGGTCAAAACAAGCCATTGTTCCAAGGAAGTAGGGCCACTCAGAGAGGTGTAGGCCATCCACATGCAGACTTTAGAGACCCATGCTTCACAGGAAGTGCCCTCCTTGGTTCCTCAGCTTTGTCTAATACAGCTTTCCCTGAGTAGTCATGTGTGTAATGCTCAGGGCAGCTCTAGTAGATGTGCAGCCCAGCCAGCCTTGGCCACTGCTTCCCCATTCCTCCCCAGAGAGCAGGAATCTCCTCCCTAGGCAGCAGGTAGTCTGCTCAGCAGTAAATTAGGAGGGCTGGTGCTTCCTTTTCCAAGAGGCCAGGGCTGAGCTTAGCACAGAACCTCCTCCTGCTTCCTTCTGGGCCAAGGTGTACAGCTGTGTACAGCTTGCAAGGGGGGCACCAAGACCCCACCTTATAAATGATGCAGGTTGCAAAAATGGGACTGTGCATAGTGGAAACCAGGCAGCCTGTGGCCTTTCTGGGTGCCTGCTGTTCCCACAAGCCTGCTCCTTCTGGCTGGTCCACCTCTGCTCAGCTCCCATATATATCTTATTTGATCAGTTTATCCTTTTCAGCTAAGCCACAGGGGATTGTGTCAGCCTACAAATGGGTGTTTTGGAGGAAGATGCTGTCATGATGGGAAGTTGAGACTATGCTCAGATAGCTTAAATGGTATACTCCTAACCCTGGTGGGGCTGTAAGGACAGTGTCCCTTTGCAGCAGTCATAGACATGGCAGGTACTTGACACATGTCTGATGCTCTGGCCATGTGCTTCTGGATGTTGATAGCCCTTTTCTAACCTGCTTCTCTTTTGGGGGATTTCCAGGATAGATATGGATACCCAGTTGACACCCTAGCTGTGCTCCCCCTAGTCCACAAAATGCGATTGTGAAAACAGACACTCCTGGAACTCCTACATAGCTTTCACTGTGGATGATGGGTGACGACAGACTCTTGGACCACCCCCAGCCTGTGGAATTGCTCAGTATCTGCTCAGGAGACAGCCTGCAGTCCCACCCAGGAGCATGCCTGAGGGAGATGGGCCACGACCCAGGTCCTCTGGAATCTCGCCAGGAGCACACCTGGACCTTCGAACCTCCTGAACCCACCAGGACAGATGCTCCTCTCAGGGGCTCTGCTATGGAGCCTGCCTACTTGGGAAGCTGCTCTTCGCAGGAGGGGCTCAGGCCAACAGCAGCATCGCCAGAGGCACAGGGGGACAGCTGTCCTCCGGGGACTCCGCTGCAGAGCCAGAGCTCGTCCACACAGGTGATGTTCTGGGCTGGCATCTTACAGGCCCAGATGTGCGTCCTGGACCTGGAGGAAGAGCTAGAAAAGACGGAAGGACTCAAGACCAGGCTGAGGTGCTGCCTCCCCTCATCCACTCCAGACCTCCCTGGTGACACAGGCCTGCACCCCAGCCCACCCACCGAGGAGGACTCTGGGGAAGACAGCAGTGGGCCTGAGGGGGAGAGCAAAGCCTGGCCCAGGGAAGGATCCTCCCCAGAGTGGGGTCCTGAGGAGGAGAGTGTGTTCTTCGACAACCCCCTCTTCCTGGAGAGCCCTTCTTCTGACATCAGTGTTTCCAGGGAGTGCTTTTCCTGGGGCTTCCCAGACTCCCAGGCAGATGTGAGGCCTGGGGCTGACTGGCCATTCCCACACAACAGTGGGCCCTGGGAGCTAGAAAGGGCGCTGGATTTGGGGGGCAGCACCGCTGGATCCAGTGGGTGCACCACCCCTCCATTCCCTGTGCCTCCCTACAAAACACACCCTTTCTGCTGGGCCTCGGTGGCCACTGCTGAGGGGACTCCCACAGCACCTCCTGCTCAGGAGGAAGGCGAGGTGAGTTCAGTCCTGGAAAGCCACTGGGGCTGTGCTGGGAACACCAAAAGAGGGCCTTCCTCAAGGACCACCAGGTACAGAGCAGTCTCTATGATACTGGGACTTTTTGGAATCTGAGGTAATATAGGAGAAAATCACCAGTGTGGCCTGCAGAATTATGGGAAATTTTATTGGTGCCATGATGTGGACTGAATGTGATGACAACTAAGTCCACAAATGCCATCAGTTCACCAGCTCTTGGGGTTATGTCTGGATACATCTAGAGAACAAACAGCTCCTCTCCTTGCAAGATATGGGTTGGACCTTAGCCCTGCCACACACCCTGTGCAGCCATGGGCAAGTTACTTCCCCGCTCTGGGCCTCACTCTCACCTGGGTTTCCAGGGCCCAGCGTCAACACTACTAGGATGTGGGTCTTATCCCATCCAAGAGTTTGCTTCTGAGCTGAGGATCAGACTGGTGCCCGTGCTGTGGGTGGGAGGTTGGCAAGAAGCAAGGGGCTTCTGTATACCTGAGCATTCTGCCTTTCTCCTCCTCCTCCCCTTCCCTACTCACCCCTGCCTCTCTCAATAGGCCCCACCAAGCCCTGAGGGCTGGCAGATAGAAGAAGGTCCTTCCTGGCCCCAGGATAGAGGTGAGACCCATGATTGGAGTCTGGGAAATTGGGTGATAGGAGGCTTTGGGATTCAGAGTGGAGACAGAAGTGGTTCTTAGATTTGTTTTATTGTGTTGGAGCAGACAGACTTGGGCTTAAATCTAACCTTTGCTTCTATGCCTTCGTCAATAAAATGGGTTTTCAAATATGCAGAGTAAGTGAAGGAATGTATGAAAGACCCAGCACTTCTCATGTGCTTCTCAAGCACTGAGCCCTGCCTTGCCCAGGGGCTAGAGTCCTGGGAACCAAAGGAAGGATCACTGTGGGATGGAGGACAGGGCGTGCTGCCCAGTGCCAGGGGAGGTACCTGGGGAAGGGTTCTGGGGGCAGCAGCCAAATGTTCTGCACCTGCTCACTGTGTGCTCTTCCTCAGGTGAACGGGATGCCAGGTGTCTCCAGGAACCTGCTACCTGCACCTTCACTCCCAGCCCCTGTGGAAGCCCAGTATCCTCATCTGAGCCTGGCAGCCCTGAGTCTGAGGGCAGAGGCCCCGGCCCCAGGCCCACCCCAGTGTCGTCCCAGGAGGGCAGCCCCCAGCTCCAGCACCACAGCCCTGGCATTTTCCCCAAGTGGCCACTAGATGCCTCACACCCTTTGCTCCTGGAAACAGATGGGATAGAGCCAAGTTCCCCGAAGAAAGAAGAGGCTGGGGAGGCCCCAGACCCAGGGCAGGAAGTAGAGAATGAAGGCACAGCTAGGATTGCTGCAGGCACCCAGCCCGACGTTCACTGGACTTCTGCAGAAGGGTAAGTCTCAGATTAAGCAGCTTCTGGCTCCTCATGATGACCACACATCCAGACCCTGGTCTGGATTAAGTCTAGGAAATGCACATTGAGATCTAACATATTTAATTGCAGTCTTCATGACCTTATTACGGGGATTATATAGGATTGTGTAACTGTGCACCAGTGGAGTTTTGCTGAAGACTAGAGAGTTTAAAAGCACAAGAAACCAGAGAGCAGACTGACACACATGGAGGCAGGATTTGAGTATGCAGACAAGGCCAGGAGAAGTGCCCATAGCTGGACACCAGAATGGGAAAGAGAGGACATGTTCAGGGACACTGACCAGGGCTGTGATAGGAAGGCTTTGGGGTAGAAGGTCAGAGCTTGTGCTGTGGGGATTACAGACTGCTTTGAGTTGGAAGAAGTTTCTGGGAGAAATTCATCAAAGAGCCCAAGGCAGGATGCTGGTTTGTATCTTACCAAGGAGAGGTTTGATTGGGACTGAAAGAATGGATCTTGGTGCCCACAGCAGGATTGTGTAACCTCAGAACTGTGGCCAGGGGTAGGGATAGGCCAACTGGGAAACCAGCTTAGATGTCTGTCTGCCTCAGGATGCCAGCTCCTAGGAAATCTACTTGGGAAGAGGGTTTTGGTCTCTGATCAACTAAGTAGGGGCCATATTGAAGAGACAAAAGAAGCTAGTGGTGGTTCAGGTCATTAATGGTGGAGAAGTTACAATATAACCCTGCTCCTATCTCAGTGTCCTTGGCTGATGGTCACAGAATATTGGTCTGGGCCAGAAGCCCAAGAACCAGTTTTCCTTGTATCCCTGGAAATGATACCCCCTTGTAGCTGTTCCCAGGATGGGTACCAAAGATGTCTCAGTATCTGAAAAGGAAGATTTATTATCCCAAACAAAACTCTGTCCACCTAATGGGACAACTACACTTTCATGGTAAATAATGTGAAAAGGTTTAATTCAGACTTTATCTTGATAAATGGCACTAAACATTGTATAAATAAGTTTTATTTAATCTTATATTTAGCACAGTGTAACAAGCTTAATTTTCCTGGTACACATTTACTAGCCTCATTCACTTATGCTTGATTTTCACAGTGAGATCATAAAGATCATTTCAAAAATACAGACATTTATTGAGATGTAATTCACATACCATACAGTTAACCCATTTAAAGTATACAATTCCATGACAATTTTTGTTTATATAGTGTTTTTTCTTCCCTGAAATTCTTCCCCATCTAGACATTATTTTACCGACATATTTTTGACTAAGTAATTTTAAAAACAAAACAAAATGTATTTTAGGCCTTTGTCAGTAGATTATTCAAATGATTCTCTTTGATACTACAGTTGCATCATTATTTTTATTTCCTCTTCTTCAGTTATTCAGTGCACTAACTCTTGGAGTCCCTTATTGACCCATGACTTTCCTTATGACTCCTGGAGACTCTGAGCGTTGCTTTTGAGGACTCCATGAAATCTTATGTCTTCTTTTGTACTTTGCAGTTTCTTCACATGTATCCTCTACTGTGGGATGTTTAGGATCCTCAGAAAGTGGAGAATTTCTCAGGAGAGACCTGACCCACTCATGTTAAGTGCAGAGGCTGTTCAGTGAGGTCTGTTAGGTGGTCATTTTGTTAATGACTGTTTTCGTATTGTGATGATGTATGCCTACCTGTATGTACAACCCTCAACTGTGTTGACTTGGATCAAGCATATGGAATGACTTGGAAGCCCCTCACCTGGTTGTAACACTGCGGGAGAACCAGCATAGTCAGGTGGAAATGGACTTTTAAGAGTCTGAGTGTTAGCGTCTGAGCACGCTCTGACACTAGTAGGGTTGTCTGGGCCTGTTTACACTGTCATAGGTCACCAGCCAGTCACCTTGTGACTGGCAGGGGCAGAGGGAGACTGGAAACCTTCTCCTTGACTTTCCAAGTTGTCACCATTCCTAAAGCTAGTCTAGATCCCTGGTTTTGGCCTGAACCTTACATTCTGTTAGCTCCAGAGCTAGGGGTGGAGGCTGAGGCTGGGGCTGGGGTAGAGAGGTGGAGACCTGTGATAATGGGCTCAGGTGAGGGAGACAGTCCCATCCTACCGTGGGTCGTGTCCAACCCCACTGGGGCCCTCAAGGGCTGTACCTACCTCCTGAGTAAGATGGCTTGGAAGACCCCTGGAGTTCACCTGAGGATGTTCAAGGGATCAAACTTGGCTCTGGTCCTTGTGATTTTACCTGACTACTTCCCCTTGGGGTTCTCTGATCCCGGCCCAGGCCAGGCCAGGCCAGCCATGACTTTTTCTCTCCCTGGGCGAGGGCCTAGGTGTAGCTCCTCCAGGACGGGCGTTCAGGACTCAGGCACACCAGCCCCAACCCTAAGTTCTGGACATGCTTTTCAACAACTTGACCCAAAACCCCAGCATGCCCATTCCGTGTGTGTCTGAGGACAGCAATGGACTCTTCCAGGCCTCCTGAGAGCCCCATGCCCCAGGCACAGTCCCCCAAGGAAGACCAGAGGCCACCAGCTGGAGATAAGCTGGCGAATGGTGTCAGGAATGACAAAGTGGCCTGGAACTTGGCTTCCCGGCTCTATCACCTGGATGGCTTCCGGAAGTCAGAAGTGGCTGCCTACCTGCAGAAGAAGTAAGAGACTTTGGGTCTGAGACCTCCACTGGCTGCTCCTCCCCTTCCCGTCCTGCATCTCCTTTGTCCCTCTCCCCCCAGTGTGTCCATCCCTTGTCCTCAGCCTTTCCCCCACTCCCTGGCTGTCCCTGCTGCTTCCCCTGGGCACACTTGTGTCAGTCACCTCTTCTCCTCACCTAGATGCTTGCTTGGAGCCTCTGGGCCCAGGCCCCTTGCCAGCCCCAAGCCCCCTGACTCCTTCCTATGCAACACTGACCTGATGCTGGAGCAGGCGAGACCCTGGATACCCCCTGGGCTCGTACTCGGGGTCCAGCCTAGCTGTGACTTTCCCTTGTTTGCCACTCCCCACCCTCCCGTCAGGCCCCATCATGCTTGCAGGCTCTGGAAGGCCCTCTGTGTCTATGGCCCAGCCTGACCTCTGTTGCAGTCTTCATCCCCATTTCCCTTTGCAGCAATGACTTCAGCAGGGCTGTGGCTGAGGAGTACTTGTCCTTCTTCCAGTTCGGAGGCCAGAGCCTGGACTGCGCCCTCCGGTAACACCTTCAGGCCCTCTGGGGAGGCTAGGTAGGAGGGATGGGCAGGGCTTTCAGGACCCAAGCCCAAGGGGTCTTCAGAGCATCCCAGCCTGGCTCTCCTTGACTCAAGCTCTTCTCTGCAGGGGCTTCCTCCAGTCCCTGGTTCTCAGCGGGGAGACACAAGAGCGGGAGCGAATCCTCTACCAGTTTTCTAGACGCTTCCACCACTGCAACCCTGAGACTTTCCCCTCAGTAGGTAGGGAGAGCTCGCCCAAGGCAGGGCCGAGGGTCTTGGCACAGAAGTGTCCTTGTATCCACTTGGGAGTTCATTGGGGGACAGGGCTGGGAGTGTGTTGGGGACTGCAGAGAAATAGGGGGTCACCCTGTCTAGTGTGGACCAAGGATAGACAAGTCTGGGTTCTAATGCACTTTCCTCCACTGGCCTCCCTGGGCAGATTCCATACACACCTTGACCTGTGCCATCATGCTCCTTAACACGGACCTGCACGGACAGGTAAGAAGCTGGGAGAGCACCTGTGAGCCCCAAGCAGGGGCCAAGGTGGAGGGCTGCAGCGGCCTGGGGTGGATCAGAACAGGGCCCCTGGAGTGTGGTCCTGGGGGCCTGGAGAGAATTCTGGAGGGGCCATCTGGGAGTGTGCTCTGTCCAGGGGCGCGCTCTAGCTCTCCCATTTCTATCCATGGCCACAGAACATCGGGAAGAGCATGAGCTGCCAGGAATTCATAGCCAACCTGAACGGCCTGCAGGATGGCGGGAACTTCCGCAAGGAGCTGCTGAAGGTGAGGCAAGGACATCCCTTGCTGGGTTGGGACCCAAGGGGAATGAGGAGCTCCAGCTTGGCTCTGCTGAAATACCCTTTGAGAAGATGTGGTTTGTTTGTTGAAGGGCTAAAAAGTGGGTCACTGGCTGGCAGCATCGACAGCATCTTGGAATTTGTCAGCTGTACAAATTCACAGCCCTGGAGCTACCGAACCATGCCCTATAGATCTAAGGTTCCTCAAATGTTTTAATAAGTTTCAGAATGATTTTTGCCCCTTCAAAGTCAGAAGTCCTGGTTTATTGGTTGTCTGAGTAGATGAAAAACAGTTTTATGTAGCAAAAGTCTAGAGCTCTACTTGGGAGCTAGGTGTTCCTAGTTTGAATTCTAGTCTTGAGCAACCTAGTCTGTCACCCACCTCACCAACTCAAGTTCCTTCTGGGGTAACAACCACCTTATAGTCAACATGAAATAAAATTTGTAAAGAGCTTACTTAGCACAGTGCCTGGCATATAGCATGTGCTTCGTAAGTGATTAGATCAATGTTCATTCATCTCTCTAGTAAACATTTATTGACTCTGTGCCAGACTCTTTGCTAGGTACTTCAAGGGCCACAAAAGCAAGGGAGATACATCTATGTTAATACTATTTGTTATATTATTTCAAAGCTCTAGTACATCATTCATTCATTCATTTATCACACATACATTAGAAGGGAAGGAGTTCAGCTGGGTTACTTCTCTGTCAGATCCCTCTGGGCAGGATGGTAGTATGTGATTCTTGTCTTCTTCAAAAGTATTATTTTAGGCTTCACTGAGCTTGGGCAAAGCAGCAACTTGGCTGCCTTGATCATCTTTATGTCTTCAGTAGCTGGCATGGGGCCAGGCCCATGAGAAATACTCCATAGGTGATGTGTTGCATGGATGGATGGATGGTGGATGGATGAATGGATGAGTGATGGATGGATGATGGATGGGTGGATGGATGAATGGCAGATGGATGGACAGTTGGATGGATGGATAGATAGATGGATAGATGAATGGATGCTTGCCTACTTAAGAAGGGCAGGTATGCTGTGGGTGGAGGGGACAGGCCATACACATGTCCCTAGCTGTCTGTCAGACAGTGATTTAGGGACCACAGCCCCAAGGCTTCTCTGCCTACCTATGTGGTTCTGTTGCAGGCCCTCTACTGGTCTATTCGAAATGAGAAGCTTGAGTGGGTTATGTAAGTAAGAGCCCCCTTCCCCTCTACCCCTTCCCCCTGCTGCTGGGCCTGTTCTCTCTCTGTCACCCACCTAAGAGCTGGAGAAGTTCAGGGCCCTGGATGACACTCCCTTTGAGTGAGGTGGAGCCAGAGGCAAGGTGTTGTTAGGCCCATCTCAGGGAGGAAAGAGGAGCTCAGGTAATATTAGGGATCCCAGAGGTAGTTGGGGGTGTGAGGGCTTATAGCAATTTCCAGGAATTGACACAGTGACTCTGAAGGAGGACTCCTTTTGGGGGATCCTATTATGGGAGGCAATGGCTACTTTTGGTGGCCTTTGCCCAGTCAACTTCCCAGCTCAATTCTCTGACATCCAGGGATGAAGAAGAGCCAGCCAGAGCTGAGAAGGCCCAGCCATCTCCCCCAGCTGGCAAGATGAGTAACCCCTTTCTCCAGCTGGCTCAGGACCCCAAGGTACCCACCTACAAGCAGGGCATCCTGGCACGGAAGATGCATCATGATGCGGATGGCAAGAAGAGTGAGTGTTTCCTGCCCGTGAGCGGGGTGGTGTGTGGGGAGGAACTCTGCTCAGGGACCTCGCCCATGTGCGCATGGAGTGCAGAGAGATGGCCCATAACAAGGACAGGCAGCCCATGTTCCTTCCTCAGCACATCCTGAGTGATGACTGTGCCAGGAACTGGGTAAGGGGGTTGGGAGTAAGGTGCTGGGACAAAGCAGTCTAGTTTCTGCCCGGGCCCTGGAACCCCTGTGGTGAGGCAGAGACCACACAAGTGAATTGCCATCTGGATAGAGGGTAGGAGGAATGGGGTCTGCAGGGGACACTGGGTCCAGTACAGGGTCATGGAGGAGGGAAAGGCTTTTGATTTTGTTCTGAGGACTAGATATGGGGACAGGGATAGAGAAGGCTTCTGAATGGTGATATCTCAGAGAAAGTCTGATAAGAGTCTGATAAGAGGGTCTGGATTTTTGCATTAGGGGAGAAGGCATCTCCTGCAAAAAAGAGAGCAAGCAGAATTTGCTGAGAACTTGAATTGTGTGAAAGGGAATGGCAGAGGGTGCACTGGGGCAAAATTGCCAGGGTCTGCTCTTGGGCCTCATTTCCCAGGCTTTTGAGCAGAAGAAGGCTTTTGAGCAGACTGACCAGAGAAGCCAGCTTTGTCTCTGGACTCACAGATTGAATGGGGTGCAGCCACCAAGAAGGAGTCCAGCCCAGCATGGCTGTGAGGAGCCACAGGGAGCTGAGCAGGGTGGTGACCACAGGGAACTGGGCTTTCTTCTGCCCAAGGAGCTGAGACAGGTCTTACGGGGTGGGAGAGTTGAGAGGGAAGGCAAAGGCGAGGTTGTTCTCCAAAGTGGGTACACAGGGAAGAACACCCCAAGACTGGGACCTGAGCCCTGTGCCCTGCCAGATGGGCACACACCATCAACATCATCTTGCAGGAAGATGTCTGAGTGGAACTGTTTGTTGGTGGGTTATTTGTACTGGGAATGAATATCCACATTTGTGTGCAGATAGTTGTGTCTGGCTGCTCCTGAGCAGGATTGCCTGTGTGGAGACTCCCTGCTTGTTTGTGGTTGTGTGTGTTTTTTGGTGTTGATATGCCCCATGTGTTTATATGTATCCCATTGGGAGAGACTGGAGGTAGTGTGAGGGTGGGAGGACTGTGTGCACACTCGTGAGTGTCTGAGTGTGTCTGGCTGTGGATGCACCACCCACCATCTGCTCCTGGAACAGCACCATGGGGCAAGCGCGGCTGGAAGATGTTCCACACCTTACTGCGAGGGATGGTTCTCTACTTCCTGAAGGTAGGAAGGGAGTCTACACCCCTGGCAGGCAGAGAGCCGGAACTGTCGGGAGGGAGGGTGGCAGCTGATGACAACCTCTTCTCTGAGTACCCTGTGCCTGTGCAGGGAGAGGACCCATCCTTGGAGGGGGAGAGTTTGGTTGGGCAGATGGTGGATGAGCCTGTTGGGGTGCACCATGCACTGGCCACCCCTGCCACCCACTACACCAAGAAGCCTCATGTCTTCCAGCTGCGGACTGCAGACTGGCGCCTCTACCTCTTCCAAGCACCGTAAGTCCTGAGGGTAGGTGAAGGTGCCAGGCCTTGACCACCCTCACCCTCACATGCGATGCCCGCTGGCTGCAGCCCCAAGAGGCGCTAGGGACACAGAGGCAAAGCAGGGGTGCGGCCTGTGAGGCTCCTCCCCATCTTGGGGCAACTTGGCTGATTTCTCCTCCTTTCCTGCTAAGTCAGGGTCAGGCCTCCTAGTGCTGATCAGAGGACTCCAGGAAGTCAGTAATAATCTACCATTTTTGGCATTTGATACAAAATCTCTTGCCTTTCTAAATTCTTTGAAAGGTAAAACCGCTAGCAGAGGTCAGCCACTAGTGAGGGGCAGGTTCTGGTTTGAGGGGATGGAACCCTAAGCAGCTGGATGGCTGCAGAACACGACAGGCATGTGTATTGTGTGTGTGCGTGCGCGTGCGCGAGTGTTTTGGTGTTGGACGGTGACTTTGTCCCTGGGGACTGAAGACCTCTGGTGCTCACAGCACAGCCAAGGAGATGACTTCCTGGATTGCACGTGTCAACCTGGCGGCAGCCACGCACTCAGCACCGCCCTTCCCTGCTGCTGTAGGCTCCCAGCGCCGGTTTGTGCGGCCCATCCTGCCAATGGGGCCGGCCCAGAGCTCCCTGGTAAGGTGCCAGGGATGGGTGGGGCGGGGTCCCCAGGGAGCCTGGCTTGGGAATCAAGCAAGGGAGGGCTGCACACCTGGGCCCTCGGGAGAGGAGGAGCAGTGAGGCCGGTGGGGGACATGGGACAGCTCCTTCATCCTCATCGCCTCCCACCTCCAGGAGGAGCAGCATCGATCCCACGAGAACTGCCTGGACGCCGCCTCTGATGACTTGATGGATCTGCAGCGGAACTTACCTGAGCGGCGGGGCCGCAGCCGAGAGCTGGAAGAGCACCGCTTGCGGAAGGAGTACCTGGAGTACGAGGTGAGGTGCCCTCTTCCGCCCTCTTGTGGCTGCCTGTGTCCCTGCAGCCGTCTCTTCCCCCTTGTGCCAGGGCAGGAAGGTGTCATTCTCTGCGCGCACGACACAGGAACTGCACACTCATGCATGCTTTTCTCAAGTTGAAGGGAAAACTGTATTATAGCTGAATTATTTCCCCAATACGTACTCAATAATAATAGGTAGTATGTATGAAGCTGATGTTACCTGCATAGATCACCTCATTTGATTATCTAATAGCTCTGGGTTAGGCACTAACTTCATTTTATATATGAGGAAACTGAGGCACCGAGAGATCAAACAACTTTACCTAACCTGCTAGATTTACAGTCTGCACCAATCAGGTGTGTGCTTACCGTGTGTGCCTAACTGTGCACGTGTGACTTTTATTAGCTCTGTGTGTAATTGATTCCAAAATGCACTTTTGTCTAGTCTGACTACCAGCCTCCCCCCTACACACCCTAGTTCTGTACCCTTGTGCCAAGTGGCTGCTTCAGGAGTCCTGGCTGTCCGGCTTAGGGTGGGGGTGCAGTGGTCAGCAGTGTAGGCCAGGTGAAGTGTGCTGTGAGAACAGAGGGTGGCAGGGGGAGGGGCATCAATATTGCCTCCTGCCTATGCCCACTAGGAACTTGTGTGGCCCACCCTCTCCCTTGATTACCTTCAGAGTTCCTGCCCAATGCTTTAGCTTATTGGTTATCACCAGGGCTATGAGTGCCCACTTCCCCAGAGGCCTCAGGGGTGTGGCTGAAAGGACCCAACTTCTCCCCCTCACTGCCCAGTTGGAGACATTGGGCACTGGCCCTCCCTGCTCCCATTTCCTCCTTTGTAAATCAGAGATGGTGGTTTGTGCCAAACCAACCTCCCAGGGCCTGGATGGTGATCCAGTGGAGAATGGGAAAGTACTTTGTAAACTCCAGGTCTCCCAAGGATGCTTGTTACAGATATTAACAGATGAGGGTAGCAGACATCATGCTGTACAGATGCCAATTGTTAACATACTTTTCAGACTCTATAGGGCTCTGTCCAGATGTGAGCTGCCCAGGTATAATGCTGAGTAGATCCCAGGCAGAGGGGCTTATGCATCATGTAGTACCTCAGAGTGCACGCGCTCGGAGGTGTAACGTGGTGTAGAGACATTTGTTACAGCACTGCAGCATGTTGGTTGTTAGAATAGGCCTGGCCTGGTTTGTATGATTATAATGTGATCCATAGGTGCACCCTGCAGAGCCTGATTGCCCAAGCACCGTGCAGAGGCTGTTGGCATAGCCTTCTGTCTGTACAGCTCTCTGTCTCCATAACCGCACACACCTGCAAGATGTCCCTCACAATTCCAGCCTCCTTTTGAATTGAACCGTGTGTTGCAGAAAACCCGCTACGAGACGTACGTGCAGCTGCTGGTGGCTCGTCTGCACTGCCCCTCCGGGGACCTGGATCTCTGGGAGGAGCAGCTGGGGAGGGAAGCTGAAGACACCCAGGAACCCAAACCCAGCCTGAAGAAGTCCCACTCGAGCCCCTCCCTGCACCAGGATGAGGCCCCCACCACAGCCAAGGTGAAGCGCAACATCTCTGAGCGCAGAACCTACCGCAAGATCATCCCCAAGAGGAACCGCAATCAGCTGTGAAGCTGGTCACAGACCTGGCCCCTCTATGGGGTAGCTGGAGACAATGCCCCGTGGGGAGCCTCATTTCACTGGATCCAAGATGAGGCCTGAGGCGCTTCCCTTCTCTGCTGAGGGGCAGCACTTATTTCTCTGTGGCCCCATTCATTCCCTGACTTACTGGAGCTTCCCTAATGCCACTGTGCCTGACCACCACTACCATGGCAGTCACTGTGCTGTCCCAGTCCCAGTCCCTGGCCACTCCTGAGGGAAGAATGAGATGGAATGAGGACTGGGCTTCACTCCCAGCATTCATCCCATGTCACCCCTGTTCCTCTACTGGGGTGGTTTCATTTCCTGTGCATACTTGAACCTGGGGGAGGGTTCAGGCCAGGCCAGCCAGGGGAACCCCATCCTTGAGGACAGTTAGGTGACCCCCCCAGGGGATGCCCCGAGAACAGAGCAGGAACTCTTCCCAGAACCTAGCTGTGACCCAGGGAGCAGTATCTCCCAGGCTCTGCCCACTAGGGGGCAGCCTTCTGGGAGAGCCCTCAGCTGGCTTCTCTGGGAGGCGGAGGCTCAGTGCCTTTGTCTCCCCCGGCTCCTTCCCCTAGAGCTGTCATGCTTGGGGCAGATGAGAGAACCTGGTGCTCAGTTGCTGATCAACAGAGTGCAGCGAAGGCCTCTGGAGCTCTGTGGAGATCCCTGGAGTGCTGGGAACAGGGACCCTTTGTTTTCCCAGAGCAGAGAAGGTGGTTCTCCAGGTGTAGCCAGCTGGCAAGGGTGGAGGAGTAAAAGGTGGGGACAGTTCCCTGAGAGGGTCTGCCTGGCCAGAGCCGTAGCTGAGTAGAAGTTCGTGGGATAGAATGGAAACTGAAGACCAGGACCTCCTTGGCTAGTCATGTGAGACACGCACCCCTTGCTGCACACCCCTTAAAGCTGTACTTCTGAGGGTACCAGGACACCTTCCTCCCCCCTGAGCCTGTTCCCCGAGGCTCTGCTGTCCCACTCTGGGAAGTCCCTTCGTCCTGTCCTGGCTGCCTCCCAGCCAGGCCTGTTCTCCAGGGGAGGTTCTAAGACCGGGCCTTGGGGCTGTGTCTGTGGAAAGGAAACCAGGTTGGAGGGAGCCACCACTATTGTTTCTGTTCAGCCAAGTGTACAGATAGGCTGCCTGCCAAGTGGGCCCCTCTGCTGCCTGCCCACTGCCCGGCAGCTGCCATGCTACCTCACCTGTCTTCCTGCCAGGCCACCCTCCTCTCTTCCGATAGTGCTTGTCATAGAGTGGGACTGGTCCTTGAGAGCCTTGAAGTTGTCTTAGGCCAGGGCCTGGGTTGGGCCATGCACCCAATGGGTGTGCAATAAATATAGGTGAATGAAGAACGAAGTGTGCACGAGTGTGTGAGGATGGATGGTCAGGCAGCTATGGGGTGTGGCAGGCTGCATCTTCCTTTGCCCCTGTGCGGTGTGCACATTTGTGTGTGTGTAGAGTGCTCTGTGTTTTCATGGTGGAGCCACAGTTACAGGCTGTCAAGATGGATGGAACCTCAGAATCATTTTCCATCCACTCATTGATTTCACAAATATTATTAGACACTTCACATGCGCCAGTACTAGGTGATCCAAAAGCGAATTAAACATGTGCTGACTCCATGAGTTGATAGTCTGCCCACAGTTTCCCAGCTCTCAGGAAAGAGATGTACTTTATCTTGCTGGGAAGTCAATTCCTGCCACCTGCCCAAGGATTCTGACTCAGGAGGCCTGTTGGGCCGAAAGGTGTATGTGTTTAAAGCTCCTTGGATAACTGAGGTGTGACAACAGTGAACAGCCACACAAGAGTCCAGTTATCTCATTTTACTGAGGTATAAACTTTGCTTACAAGCTAAATGGCTTTGATGGGTTCTTTGACCTCCTTGACTGTGTATGCTTATTTATAACACCAGAATAAAAGGTACAGGTTTGTTTGAATGTGTGATGCCTCGATGCTCCTTTGCACATGTGAAGTTGGCATCCTCATTTCACTTAGTCACATGAAACCTTCATGGCCAGGTGTTCCTAGCTGTATGGCTTCACCAACTCAATGTTGCCAGGCATCTTGGCCGGGAAGATCTGGGGAGGTGGAGAGGTTGCTGGGTTGCAGTTACAACATATTACCACTGGAGGGCGGGCTTGCATCTCCCTAGCTCCTGGCTGCGCAGGTGTGTGGCTGCAGAACTGTGTTCACTGAGAGGCTGTGCACCCCTGGGCTATCGTCGTAACCAACCAGTCTTCCACTTCCTCAAAGCTACGGGGCCCAAGCCAGGGATCCTACCGTCTGCGGAATTCTTTCCCACTCGGGATTGGGGCGCTGACGTTTTTTCTGGAGATGGAAAGGAAGACGTTTCTGTTCAGCAGTTTTTCAGGTGATAATAGTCATTTGTTGTTTGCCAGCATCAAAGAAGATGCAAAGATCACTACAGCTCGAGACCTAGGCCCTCCTTTGGGGCCTCAGAGTCTTCTGCAGGTGGAGATGGAGACCGTGTGGGGGTTGAAAGGAGCTGGGCTGGTGGGTCAGGTTGATGGGGCTGAGGGAAACAGGACCATCAGGATGCAGAGGCCAGATCAAAAGCTGCACCATGCTACTGCAACTTTTAAGCAAATCTAAACTTATTTCAAAATCTTTAAATGAACTGAAAGGGAAACTATAAAGACAATGGCCTGGAGTCTTGGAACACCTGGCCACACCTGGCCCTTCCCCTGGCCCTGCTGCCCCACCCCGTTTGCATGCTCACAGTATTTAAGGGTTTCTTGTGCCGGGGATTTAGCTCAGTGGCGCTGGGCCTGCCTTGAAAGCTTGAGGTCCTGAGCTCAATCCCTGGTACAAAAAAAAAGTAAAACAGTATTTAAGGGTTTCTTGAAAGGCCATTGTCCCAAGTGCCACCTCCTCAGCACTCTGGCCTCCAGCTTTTCTGGATGCCTATGCTCCTTGCCATCTAACTGGCTCACACCTTTCCCTGTCCCCTCTGCTTCCCTTCACTGGAGGGAAGAGCTGTTGTCTCTACCTGCACCGCCGCCCCCCCAAGTTCTCACACTGTCCCCTCTCCTGGCTGCTGTGGACTTCTCTGTCTCAGGTTCACATTGAGGGGTGGGGGGCTTTGGGCCTACTCTCCCCTCTCTCCATTTTCTTGCCTTACAAACCCCTGCAAGTATCACCAACATGCAAAAAGAAAAAATACCAGGCTGCGTCCTGCTGTGTTGATTCCTGTGGCTGACACCTGCTGCCCTCATTTCTGAGACGAATGCACAGGATGGAGGGTCTTCGCCAGCTGCCTCCCACCACTCCCTGGTTCCCATGCTGACCTGGCTCCCATTCACACCTTACAATTTGGCTTCCACCCCAACCTTCTCTGAAGCACCACCCCTAGGGCCTCTGGTGACCTTTGGTCATCAAATCCAGTGTCTTCCCAGCCTTCATCCCCCTCACCTCTCAGTGACCTTTGGTCTCACTGGCCACCTGATTGCCCCAATTCTCTGCCAATGCCCAGTGTGGCCTCAGTGGCCAGGCTGTGGAGTTCACTTGCCTGGAGTTGAGTCCCACCTGCATGTTTTCTAGCCACCTGCCCCTGCCCCTTGTGCTTTGGTTACTTCTCTACAAAATGGGAATAATAACACTGCTGACCTCACAAAAGCCTCAGGAGGACTTAGTGAAATTATGCACGTAAACATCTCGAACAATGCCTGGCACAGGAGGAAAGCCTGGCAGGTTAGCTATTAGTCTACAGCCTCTCAGCTCCCACCCCAGGTACTCTCCCCTTCCTTTCAGGGCTCTGGCTCAGGTCCTACTCTCCAACCCATCCTGTTTTGAAGCCAGACCTCTGCTCTCAGATCTCCCTCTGCCTGGAGGTTGTAAGTATAAGGAATCTTAGCTCAAGTGGGTTTTTACAGATGAGGACATTGATTGGCTCCAGTAACTGGATAATTTTGGGCTGTGAGCTGATCTGACACCCCATTTCTCTCTTTTCTTCTGGGGCTCCAGCTCCCAGGCCTTGGAGGTGGAAGCACCTTTCGTGATTCAAAGATGGCCCTGGTAGCTCCCAAGATCTCTCTTCTTAGTGCATATCCAGTGGGCAGAGACTACCTGCTTCCCACAAATTTCAGTCTTCAATCCAGGAACAGAGCCTCCTTGAGCTGTCAGCCCAGATCTGAGCCAATCACTTAAGTCAAGGCCAGGGGCTCAAGATAATCAAAGCCTATCCTGGGAGATGGTGGGAGTGCTGCCAATACCACCCCAAGGACAGAGATTGGCATCTGCTTTGGAAAATTCTGAGTATTATGAGAACAGGATATGAAGAAGGGATGTTAGGAAGAAACTCCACTAACATCCAGATGCCACTTCTTCCACGACGTTGTCCTTAAGTCTCCTCTGCCAGTTGCTCTCTCGATCACCTCAAACTCCTCTCTCCTCTTCTCTACTAACTTCCCTCCTTTCCTCTCCTCTCCTGTCCTCTTTCTTGTCTCTCTGCTCCTAGAAGATGTCTGTTTCCATTGCATCTCCTGGGCCTCCTTCTCAGGCCTGGTATCTAGAGTCCAAATCATGCACATCTCAAAACCTTATCCTCTAGTACTGTGGAAGGCTGAGGTAGAAGGACAAAGTTCTGGCCCAGGTTGGGCAACTTGGCAAGACCCTGTCTCAAAATTAAAAATAGAAAAGGCTGGTGATTAAGTCAGTATGAAGGCCCTAGTACTGAAAAAAAAAAAATCCTCCCTGGGCTTCCAGCTCTCCTGGTTCTCTTTGTTATTCTGCTTTCTTACATATTCTGTTTCTGTCTTCCCTGCTTTTCTTCCAGCTCCTCCTATCCCCTACACTGAGTCTTCCCACAAGGTGTGGCCTCAGAGGTCATGCCTGGCTGACTGCTGGGCTTTCAAGACAGCTTCCAGGGGAGTTTCCAAATCAAAGCCTTTAGCCCTGATCTCAGTTTTGCATGCCACACTTGCAGCTTTTAATTGTGCAAGACATGGTTCCCCAGTAAATTTTTCTGGAAAGTATAAGGTACTATACAGTTTTTATCTATTACCTGTTGGACTGAACTGAAGTGTTGTCCTTTCTCGACTCCCCTGTTCTGTAAATGATCTGTGATAGTTCACCCATTGCATTGATCAAGGTACCAGGATACATAAGCAGACTTGACCCAGATGCGGGTTTTGCCTCACCTTTAATATCCGTGTAAAGACTCTTGGCTGTTTGATCTTTTTGTCCCCATCTGTAGAGGGACGTAGGGTTGGTAGGAGGTCCGTGGACAGTGATGGCTCCTTCATTCAGGGTCTGAAGAAAAGTCTAGCCCGTGTCTCCCAGCCCCTTTCCCCTCTCTGTCTGCATTTACTGGCCTGACCCTGGTTTGGACCAAGTTTGGCACCTTGACTTTAGCTACTAGTATTTCCTTTGAGACTCTGGTCGTGGCCATGTGCTCAATATGTGGTTCAAAACCCACTGGAAAAAAGTCTCAGTGCTGAAGAGATGATGAAAGGGTCCAGAGTCCTTCTGTGCTCAAGATCGTCTGGATTCCAGTACTCCCACTGGGCAGAGTTTGGGAGAAATCGTCTCAGCTCTTCCTACTGGACACCACACAAGAAGCTGGGCCTGAACTGGCTGCTGTGTCTTTGAGAGGATCGTCCATGCCTGGTGTCCTTAATTAGGGCCAAAGTGAATAATTTCCTGTAGAGCCAAATGTTAGCAAAAAGGCTGAGAGCCAAGTACGTGACCATGGTGGCCTTTTACTCAGCCACTAAGGAACTCAAGGCCAATTTCCAAATCAACTCTGCACTGCTCAGGACCCACTAAACCACCCATGGTATCTTTTCTGTGGCTCTGATGCTTCCTTTTTCATTTGTATCTTATTAATTTATTGCATGCATTTCCTATGATCTGCCTCAAATCCTCCCTGGAACAAGGAGAGGAATACATTAATATTTACAATAAAATAAACAAAATGTCAGTGCGTGTGTGTCTTAGGTTGGAAATTCCTTAAGGGCAGGGACCATGTCTGTTTATATAGCACCTGGCACAGCGTCAAATTGAGGCTTAAGAAATGAATTTTGATGGAGAGGGGGAAGAATCTGTGGAGAACTTTCAGCTGATGTTCTTCCAAATCCTCCCTGGCCAGGGGTCCCCTTTGCTCACTCAGACACAAATTCCCACCCTATTCCTGACAATCCAAGCTTATGGCATTGTCCCCTTGTCCACAGGCTCGCCACAGCCCACTTTGTCCTAGGCCTTGCCCCTGCTCACTCTCAGACGATGTCCCTCCCCTCGGGGACACAGCCACACCCTCACCTGGCTCAGCGCTTCACCCCCAGGCCCCAGCTCCCCTCTCACCCACTGCCCTGACCCTGTGGCTTGCCCAAGGCTAGGCAGCCACTTTCGGTGCTAGGAAATGCCAGCGGTGGAGCATTTTGAGGTGCTGTCCCCATGCGTGCCTTGGCCCTGTGGGGGCCTCCAGCCAGGCGGGGACCTGGCAGAGGGAGGGAGAGGATAAGCTGCTTCAAAACTCCAGATGCAGCAGTTAAAAAGAGGACAGAGGCAATGATCCTTCAAATTGCCACATCTGTATAATCTGCCTTTTATTTTCTGCTTCATGAAGTTTTATTTCCTATTATTTATTCACCTCCCCGCCCTCCCCTCCCCCGCCTCTACTCCTCCTTAGCAGGCGACATGCTCAGATGGGCCCTGAGCCTTGGCCTGGGTCTGGGTACCCCCCAGCACCCCCTCCCCAGGCTGGCTGCTGGCGAAGGCACCTGCTCCTCCTCCTCTGGCTCTGGCTCTCTCCCTCCCTTCCTTGGGGCATTAGGGGGCTGCAACTCCCGCACCTTTGTGTTCCAGCTCCTAAAGACCCCTCCCTCCATCTTCCAAGTAGGGCCCAGAGGAGATGCATATGGGGGCGGTGAGCCCTGTTCCCAAGTCCTGCATCACCATTAGCATCCCTGAGTTCTAGAACTCCAGCCAGGGGATGTCCCCAGCTCCAGGCCTCCCACACCTCCTGTTCTTTCCTGTGGTTTCCATTTCCCACTCCCCACTGAGGACCTCATCTTTCTCCCTGTTCCTTTCGCTTCCACTGGGCTGAGGTCAAGGATTGAGCTGGTTCCACCCTGGGTGCCAGTGTATGAAGATGGGAAGGAGGGGTCTGCTCAGGCCTGCAGGTCCACGGTCCACGTTCAGGCACTGAGCTCTGCCTCGCCCTTTCCCACCAAGGTGTGGGAACAGGGAAGCAGTTCTGGGGCCCACAGCCCTCAGAGGCTAGAGTTTTCATCTAAAGAGCAGGGCTGGGGCCAGATGGAAGATGGTGGTTGGAAGAGGGCAGGAGGGTGTTCTGGAAAGGACACTGGAGTTTTGAGTCTTCCTTAGCTGGTGCCCTCCTTATCCTTCCATGGACCTCCTCCCAGCCCTCTGAACCCAAAAATGGGAACACAGACACACAAGAGTTAGGGTTCAGGGCTTGCTACTGGTGTCCCCAGCAATTGCTTGTTGGAGAAGACAGCTAGGCCAGAGAAAGGCCTTCGAGGAGCATGAGGAGTTTTGCAAGTCTCCTCCAAAGTCTGACAGTGTTGTACATGCATCTCTCTTATGATCTTCATTACTTTTCCACCTTGCCTTGTGGTTTTGTATGGGTCTCATTTTTAAGCTCTGAATTTTTAAAATCTCTTTTAGGAGGGAGTGGTATCCTCCCTGGTGCTCCCTAAGGTAACAGCCCATAGGAAGTAGTTCTCTGGAAGACTTCTGAATGAATGATTTTAGGGGGCAATGGGAGGAGCCACCCGTACTGACTGCAGGAAACAGCACTGCTCCACCACCCTGGGCTTCTGCCCCATCCTGGCTGTCCTTCTGAGAATTCAGCCCTGTGCCTGTCTGGGTGGGTGGGGCACCAGAAGCCACCACCCTCCCAAACAGAGACCGGATTCCAGATATGGAAACTGTGTTCCCTTGATGGAAAGTTACCTGGAGAACTTGGAGAAAGAGGCTTCATACCTGAACTGCTTAGAGGGGGCCTTTGGGGCTTTTCACTGACCCAAGGAACTATGTTGTCAGAAGTTAGAGCGGGAAGTCTCCTCAGACCCTGCGCTGAGCCATGCAGTTCACAGTTGAGGAAACTGAGAAGAACCTTTCTGAAGTAGCCAGTGGGAAGGGACACAAGCTGCGCATATCCCAGTACTCCAGGCCTGAGCTCCTTTAGCAACATTTGTCCTGGGCCTCTCTCAGCCAGCGGGGGCAGACAAAGATGATGGCCGGGGACCTTGGCATTGTGATAATGACCAACAGTTTTCAATGACACCCATGGTCCAGCCCCTAGAATAGCAGACAGGGGAGATCCCTTCCCTGAGTCAGTAAGGAGGGTAGCTCGGAGCGGGGGAGAAATGACTTCACCCTCAAAGGAAAAGCCTGCCTCGGCCCACACCCACTCAGAGCTGGAGGAGGCCTGGGCCCAGCTTCGCCCTTCCCCTTTCTCTTCTCCTTTCTCCTTTGCTGGAAATGCATCTCCATTTGGACCAAGCCCATCACTCTAGGGATAATTTCCCCCTGCTGCTGTACATCCTTTGGGTGCTCTCTTCTCCTCAGAGGGACACAGATGGGGAAACTCATGCTCCCCTCCAGGGGGCCACCTAGGAATCCAGCACAAGGGTTGAAGAGGCAGGGAGGCTGGTGACATGGCCATAGAAAGATGAGGTAGGGGAGCCCCAGCCCGCACTCCTAGTGCTACCGGTGCCACCACCTCCGCCCAGAAAGCAAGTAAATAGGAAGCAAACCAGACAAGCCGTGATTGTAGATGAACGTGTATCTCACTGAGGAGGCTCCCGGAGTTCAGGTCGCAGGTGGGAATGTGTGTGTGCACACACCTGCACCAGACATGTGCACTGGGGGAGGGGGTCCAGCTCTGGGAGCCCGAGAAGGGTGCCCTGGCTGGGGAAAGGCAGGAGGGAGTCCGATGGGAGAGGACCACTGTGGAGGAGAGGGAAGCAGGGGGGTCTCACAGGGGTTGGGAAGGGAGGCGTGATGCGGGGGAGGGTGTTGGCTTCATGCTGTTACTAGTTTGATTTATCCCTAATGAGTTCTCAGCACATGGCTGCTCCCGGCTCACTCCAGGGGCCAGCTCGGCCTCCCGCCGGCCCCAGCCCGCCCGACTCCACAGCAACAGCCGCCGCCGCTCGCTCAGAAAAGAGCCAATTTCCACACTGCACAGTCCGCTTCACTCAAGGGAAATCACATTTCCCTGGGAGCGCCGCAGGCAGCGCTTCACTCCCCAGCCTGGCCTGCTGCCACAGGGCACAGATGTGGGGAAGCGGGGCAGCTCCCCTACCCCGCAGCCTCCCACCCACTGGAGCCCTTTGCTCGCCCTCGCCAGTCTCTGGAAGCCTCTCCACCACTGTCCCCTCAGCCCAAGCTGCTGCCCTAGAGTAGGAGGAAGGAGATGGAGCAGGGCGGGGGGAAGGCCAGAAGGGAAGGCGACACCTGTCCTGCAAGCCTCCTCCAGCTTCCTCCAGGAAGAACCAGGGGTCCAGCTCTGTTTGGGGCTGAGAGTGCAGAGGCCAGGCTAATGACAGTGAACTGTGCTTGATTTCATGAGGTGGAAGTCCTGGGGACAAGGGTGTGGCATCTTGGAGCTATTGACTGGCAGGGTCTGTGTCCCAGGGGCCCCCAAAGAGCCCGAGGAAAAGAAGAAATCAACGAGAAGAGCAAGAAGTCCAAGAGAGAAAGAGTAGAGACAGGAGGAGAATGTGTCTGGGCATTTCCTGAGCACCTGTGGGCCTCCGAGCCTTCCCAAACTCTCACTTTCTCTTTCAGGCATCCACAGCCCTGGAGGCAGCGGGTGTCAGGAAGTGGGGCAAAGAGTCACTGCCTCTAACCAGCTGGAGAGGGAGCACAGAAGAAATAAAATGTGTGAATAAAGGAAAGAGAAAGAGGACAGAGAAAGGAGGTAGCCTTCAGGGGTCAATGGGCATCCTGGTCCCTGGATGTCTGGAGGCGATCACAGAAGAGCAGTCAACTTTCCACAGAAAGCACCTTTCCGACAGAGGGGTTGGTGAGCAGTTCCCAAGGGGTGGCCTGGGAAGCCTGTGGAGGGACCAGCCTGGCAGAGTTTGGCCCTTGCCCAGAGCACGTTCTGCTGTCTTGGTGCCTTTTGTCCAGGCTACTGGCCAAGTTGGGAGTGCGTGGCCATGTCCTCACTGACCAAGTTACCTCTGTCCCTCCCCACAGAGCAGGGGGTGCCTGAGGTCTCCCAAAAGCCTGGGCACATCCAGGTTTCCCAGGCTTTGGGCTGGGATGCAGTGAGACCTCTGGGTAGTGGTCGGGCTGTGGTCTCAGCTCCTCTGTTGACGTAGCTGAATGACCTTGGCAGTCATATCTTGCTCTCAGTTTCTCAAACTGCAAAGCAAGGCCAGTGTTTGGAATCAAAGACCTCAGTGGATATCAGTGAGCTTGGTACCTGGAAAGGTCTAGGCCTGTGTGGAGGGCTACTGTAACTTCTGAGAGAAGCAGAGAGAGGGTGGGGACAGGCGATGCAGAAAGGGAACGGAGCCCCCCAGGCTTCCCCTTGCCTCTGACTCATGAGCTGGTGCTGAGGCACAGACCCACTGATGTGGGTTAGCAGGCCTCTTGGTCCCCCTCTTCTTATCCCCCCTTAAAGGAACTGTATCATGAAGAAAGCAAGTGTTGATAGAGATGGGAAAAGCGTGTGCTTTGGGGGGCATAGAAGCAGGAGGACGAGGGTGGCAGGTAAGAGTGGGAAAATCTGAACTGGCTCCTGTTTCAGGATCAGTGGGCTGTGGCCACCAGTTTGCTCTTGCCTGAGTTTGTTGTGAGGGCCGAACGCATGCCTGACACACAGTGGGCAGAACACACATTTAGCAATAAGTCAGGGCAAAAACTTTGGCGATGTGAAAGAAGGTGAGGGAAAAGGGAGAGATTAGATTCAGCCTGTGGGCTGGCCTTGGAGACAGACACCCATGTCCTCCTCCCCTTGGAGGTTCATGGCAGCCAGAAGGTCAGGGTAGCTCTGCCCACCTGGTAGGCTGAGACTGGGCTGCAGCTGTTCTGTCCTCCAGCAAGAAACCCACTGGCTGCCCTTTAGGGCTGCCTTATTCCCATGGACTTCCTTCAAGCTCCTGCACCCTGGGCCAGCCTGGATGGTCAAGGAGGCAGGGAGGATAGGAGGAGACGGGAGTATGGACCAGGATGAGCTGTCTGGACAGCTGATAAGGTCTGTTCACATGGGCAGTGAGAGGGATTGTTCCAAGTACAGTGGTGGGAGGCAGTGACGGGTGGCTCTGGATCCTCTGGGAATGTCCCAGGCCCTGCCTTAGCCCCAGTCTTCCCACCAACACACACGATTCTGGGGCCCCGTCTCCCTGCATGGTGCATTAACCCCTTTGACACAGTCACTCCTGGGTGCTTCCCTCGCTCCCCTGGTGAACATGCTCCTCAGCTGCACTCCAGAAGTGTCCTGTGTGTCCTCTCTATCCTGGTCCTCACACCCTTCATCGTGGCTTCTCCTGTACCACCTCAACTTCCAATGCCATCCTCAGTGCCAAGGTATCTGCAGTTGTCTGTCACCCAGTATGCAAATGATTACATTTTCTGAGTCCCTTGGATGGAATACCTGGATAGGTCCTGGACCACACAATCACCAAACAGCCACTTTCAGCCGGATGGCCTGAGATGACCAGCTCAGCTCAAAGGGAGGTGAGTTTTGTATGAAGGTCACCACAGCAAAAGTATAGCTCAAGCCCCTTTGTCATTTAGGATTTGGAGACACAGTGTCCCCAGAGAGGTTTTGGCTGTGAATGCAGAAAAAGATCACTGTGTGGGCTCCCGGGGACACCATGGATCTCAAAGGGATCCTTGGGTGAGGGTTGTCTCAGGGTGCTCAGGAGCCCAGCAGTTCGGGTCATGAAAAGCCTCAGATACAATGGGCTGCAGAGTCCTGCTGCCACACTTGTAGCTCGAGGGAAGCCCTATCACGGAAAAATGAGCTTCAGGAGGGGAGGGAGTGGAAAGGGATATAAAAAGAATTAAGATGTGTGATGTACATGTACCAACTCCCCACGATGAATGTAATCATTATGTACTGCCAACGTGGACTAATAAAAATGAACAAAACAAAACAAGACAAAACAAAATAAACTTCCTTGCAGATTCCCCCTGAAGAGACAGGGACAGGTTTCCTTCATGGGAAGGTTCCCCTCCTGGCACAACTGTTCTCATGCCCCACCTGGGCCTTGAGTATCTCTGGCCTCTCCTTTGGGAGCCCTATATGGAGGTCACAGCCCTGTTCCTCTCCTCCCCCCTTCCTGCCTGGCAGATCCTGGGTGGGGCTGGAGATCCCCCTTCTTTCATCTGTCTCAGCCCCACCCCTTTATTCCCGCTGGGCCCCACATGGAGATGAGGGTCTAGGCAGACATGTGACAGCCCTCACAGGGCCAACACCTCATGTCACCTTGTGCCTCCTCCTTTGTTCCTAGGCTTCCTGGAAGGGTGGTCTTGGATCCCTGAAGCCGCCCTCACCCCCTCTTGGCCCCTCCACCCTGTACCTCTCCATTGCTCAGTCAAGTCAGATCTTTAGGACTGAATTAAAAGAAACTAGACCCTCCGGAGCAGTCCTCCAACCCCCTTTTGTCCAGAACCCTCTGGCGTCCCTGATGAAGGCCCTATGGTATTGGGGGAAAGTGCTTGACTTTTTAAGGCATGGTGGTGCATCCCTGTAATCCCAGCACTCTAGAAGGTTGAGGCAGGAGGACGGCAAGTTTGAACCCAACATGGGCAACTTAGTGAGACCCT
The DNA here is from genome assembly GCF_000247695.1 of Heterocephalus glaber. Next base: position 13,299,510 of record NW_004624749.1, read on the forward strand.
ATCTCAAAGTTTTAAAGAGGGGCTGGGAATGTAGCTCAGTGTGAAGGCCTTGGGCTTAATTCCCACTACTACTGCTACTACTACTACTACTACACACACACACACACACACACACACACACACACACACACAAAGTGCTTGACATAGAATCAGAAGATTTGGTTGAATCCCCAACTTTCCACCTTGGGCAGCTATTTCATTTTTTTTCCCTAAGCCTCAGTTCCATCCTATGTAAAATAAGGCTCCTCTCAATTTCACTTTCATGATGCCCTCCACACTGTACCTGACATATAGGAGAGCACAGGGTTCTCCCTTCCCTACTTCATCACCATGGGGCCCCCAAGCTGATTATGTGGGCTTCTCTGCTGATTTTCTGGCTTCCTATTGATACCCACAGCAGCTGCTTGTGAGGAGCATATGATTGACCTGAACCATGCCACGTGCTCATTGGATCCTCCCATTTACTCAGAGTGGAAGAATTGATTTACCCAGCATTGTACATGAGGGAGAATGCTAAGTCAGGGTCCTGGGGCATTAGATAGTCCTTTCCAGCCCACAGCTCCAAAGTGAGCATATCAGCCAACCCCAAATGCACCCTACCCCAGCTAAGCCCAAAGCCTAAGAAGAAGAGTAATGGTTTATTGAGTCATGTGGCAATGGTGGGTTGTCCTTAAAAAAGAAAGAAGCATCAAGGAGAGAAGCCCAACATGGTGGGGAGACAATTCACTCAAGAGGGCAAAGTGGGAGATGGAAAGAGGGAAGCTTGACCCAAATAGAGCTTCATTTACAATATTTACAATCAGGTCTTAGGGGAAGGATCTGTGGGGGCCAGAGAGGGACCCTCCTTGCTGGCTTCAGGGGGTGCTTCAGGGTCTCCTTGGTGGCTGCGTGGGGTGGAGTGCAGGCGCACCATTGGCTTGGCAGGAGCTGTTGGGAAGGAAATCAGTCTCTACCATTCTGCTTGCCTCTGCTCTGGGCAGAGCTGCACCTCATCCCCCAGGGGCCAGGGCCCTTTGGGATGTCTGTCTCCAGTTGCTTTCTGGCTGATGGCAGCTGCCAAAGAGATGAGCTGCTATGGGAGAGGCTGGGGTGGTGCTTGTACACTCACAGCAACAGAGAAAGGGAGGTCAGCTGACAACCCGGTGGAATTTCTGGTCTATTTGCCTAGCCTTCCACCCATGCCCAGAAGGGAAGTGTAGGGAGAGCCAAGCAAGCTGGACAGCAGAGGGCAGGAGACTGGACGAGATGATTCTCAGGGTGACCGATGGGGAGAGCCTTGGCACAGGCTGTGATCAGTGGGCTGGAAAGACCTGCTTAGTCCACAACTGCTGGAGTTGTATGGTTGGAAGAGCTATGCACATGGTCCTTGTGTGCCCTTGGGCCAGGCAGGTCCCATCTGTCATCCCCCTTGAGCTCCATGGGTTCCTCTTCTCTCCTTGGGTGGGTACCAGCCCAGGCACATTTCTCCTCCTGTCACTTTTGGAATGGAATGATTCTCATCCCCTGGGACTCCTGTCCCTCTTCAAGGAGTCTTGGAAGACATTTGGCCTTCTCCAAGATCCTCCTGTCTTTCATAGTTCATTAAATTAACCACACAGGGAGTGAGCTGCAATGCTGGAATTGTGGTTATTTTTCATGTAATAAATAAAGATTCCTTTGTATGACTCTCTGGGGCCTGTCCCAGGCTGAGTCCTCCTGTTGCCTGGTCACTCCCATGGCAACTACAGATGGTCAAAGGCCGTGGCAGTGGAGGGCGGTGCACTTGGCCTTGATGTGGAACTGTAATAATACGGGGAACCTGGACATGTTAAAAAAATAACAACAGTGCTGGTCAGAGGGGAAGTTGCAGCAAAGCCTTGCCTGCATCTGCTAACCTTTAAGACAAGTCCAGTTAATCATTTATCCCCCTGGCCTATCTGATCATCAAAGATTAACTCCTCTCCAGCCCTGCTTCCTCCTTCTCTGGCCTCACCTTTGAGTTTCTGGCTGGAATAAGAATGGTGGCTTCTTGCCCCCTCCCCGTTGACTGCTTTGACCTTCAGCACCCTCCTTGCCGGGAGAGGGCAATGGAGAGCAGTTTTATGTAGAATACCAAGAATTGCACATTGTGGGGCCATCAGGATCCTCCCCAGCCTTGCCCAAACAGCTACAGGTCAGAGAATCTGCCTTTAACATCCAGGGGGATTAGGCTCCTAACTGGTAAAGGAGGTCTGGGCCTGGGCTCTGGATACCTGGGTAGGTGGGTGGCTGGGGGAGGCTCAGTAGGAAGGTGCCCTCACTCCCAGAGATTCTTGTTGCCCTAGTTCTTTCTGAACAAAGGTGGCTTGGGGTTGAGCACACGGCCACAGAACCCAGGTCGGTCATCCTTCCGGTCATTTCTGTAATGCCAGGCAGTATCAGCAGGAGAGGGGATGGATGGTTCGGCCTGCAATGGTGAGGTTGGCCATCCTTGAACCATTGCTCTCTGGCTTGGATTTGCTCTGACAACCCCTAACCACCACTCAGGGAGGCTCTAGTGGGATCCCTTGTTTCCAGTTTCCTGAAGCAATAGCCTCACCAACTCCCTGTACCTTGCCCTTGAGTGCTCTTCACTTCTCAAGCTAAATTACAGAGAACTCGGTGGAACAAGGGTTTCTGTGTAAGGGCTTTAGTGCTGAATCATGATTGTTTGTGACCCACTCAGACAGTTAATGGGGGAAGCTCCTGGGAAGGAGGGCAGTGGGTACCTGCAGGAGACAGTTCTGCAGCCTTGGGGCTGTAATCCACCCCACCACCCACTTTTCTAGTCTACCTCTACCCTTCTCTCCAGGCCAGAGTCTAAATCTTAGGCAAAACAAAGACTTAACAGACTTGCCCTTGAGGAGCAGGAGGGAGATATAGTCAGGAAGTTTCTGGTCTTCTCCCCCCACCTCCCAGTAGCCAGATACACTGTGCTAATTACCCCTATTATAAAAGACAGTCTTTTTCCCAGGTCCTCCACCTAATCTGAGGTCTCCCAGGACTCAGACAGCTTTTGGCCCAGCCTGGCCTCCCACCCCTGCTGCCTGCCCAGCAGAAGGCCTGGGCACCCAGGGACTTACTCAGCAAGCTGGAGTTGGGGAAGCGCCAGGCCTCGCTGTAGGAGGAGTAGGGGGTGTGGCCGTAGGCATTGCCAGAGTATTCACTTCCTGTTGGAGGCACATAGGTGAGAGACCTATAAGATTATGGCACCACTGTGGGGTGAAGTGGGGAAGAAGGGTCTACAGGGCCTGCTGTGGTGAGCCTGGGGATGAGCAAGCCTGGGAGGGGGACCTTCCATCATCCTTTGGAGTCCACAGTCTGGGTCATTTAGGGCAGCACTCTTTTCCCCAGGCATTGGAGGCACTGACCTGACTCCTCAAAGGAGCCCCAGGAGAGAGATGTTATCATCATCCCAATTTCCAGGTTAAGAATTGAGGCTGTGGGATCTGCAGAAGCTCATGAACCTGGAAGTCTGAGTGCAGAATGGAGATTGTGCTGTGCCTCTAGGGCCCAGATTCTAAGCCATCTTCTCCCACTGTTGGACCTTGTGCAGAACGGACTGTCCACAGGGGCCCAGGGCAGGGGCATGGGGTGTAGCAGCCAAAGAGAGAACTTGTATATAAGAACTTTTCAGTCTCCCTAGGTGTAAATTTGTATCCACGCACACATGCACACACAAGTGCATGGAGAGATGCTGAGGATTGAGGAAGCTTCCCTCTTGGGGAGGCTGTGTTATGAGACTTCCTCTGAGAATGTGTTGCCACTTTAAGCAAACTCAGTGTATGAATTTACACAAAGTAAATCAAATCATTTTGTCCTGTGATTTCTTTCTTGCTTGGCTTTCCCAAAGGAATTATTTACTCAGGAAATTACTTAAGAATTCCTTTATATCACAGCAACAAAGTTAAGCTGAGCAACACAGCTATTCCTGGTACTCGGTCTGGGGTTTACAGTCCACTCTGCCACTCATTCTTCCTTCTTATTCTCACAATCATTCACACTGCCTGTTTATAGAATAGGAAATTAAGTGCAGCATGACTAAGTAGTTTGTCTCCATGGTGGGGCAGAATTTGACCTTAGACCTTTTGACCCTAAATTCCAGATAATTCCTTAATGCACCTATGAGATGATTTTGTTTACAAAGCCAGGTTCCTGCTAACTCCAAGATCCAGAGAATGTCCACATATCCTTTCAGAAATGCACTTCTGATTATGAACTAAGTATCTTCAATGGCTCCTTGTAGCCTTCCTAGCCTCTTTGGAGTGGAAATTCTTGCCTCAAGACCCTGCCTAGTGGAAGTAAAGTCCCTATTTCCTATTTCTGGCTATGTAAACATGGATAAGTCACTAGTTTCTCTGAGGCTTAGTTTCCTCATCTGTCAAATTGGGCAAAATTAGGTGTCCTTGTCTCATAGAGTTTAGTGAGAATTAAATAAGATAACATATTAAATTAAATATTCAGCACTGTGCTTGGATAATAAGAAGCACTCAATAATATTAGCTTATTGCTTTTCCATGAAACAGTTTCTAAAATAGAGTTCAATAGAGACTCAAATCAGTCATGCAACCAGCCTTATGCCATGGTTAGGGCCCATGTGGGCTGATTCCTTGTAGAGAAATAGTATTTGTAGAGGAAGAGTGGAATCAAGGAGAGCTTAAGGCAGAGGACAGAAGCTACTGAACCCTATCCTTGTCTAGGGGCTCAGTGATAGGCAGCAAGCTCACAGTAAGAACATGGTCAGTTCCTCCAGGGGAGGGACTAAGCCAAACACAGATTGAATAAAAGAGGGAAGAGAGGGGGGAAAAAAGCAAAGGAGCAAAGGGATGGAGTGGGAAAGAAAGCTAAAAAATAATCTAATCCAATCATCCACTCTGACAGTGAAGGGACTGCTGTGCAGAGAGAGAAGGACATTTGCCCAATGCCTCCTGGTTCATGAGAGCCTGGCCCTACACCAGTGGTCTCTTCTGACCTCCAGTGCCAGCAGCCCCCTCCCCTGCTGATTGCTGTACTATTCTGCATCTTTCAGTGCTCCCTTGGAGGAAGCCGGGTCTACATTAGCTACATAGCTGAGGTCCCGCCCATGCCCATACGCCACACTGGTGCTGAACACTGCAAGCTCTCAAGGACAAGGACAATAGATGAAAAATACTGTACATGTTTGCCCTCTCATTTTGTCACTCATTCATGCATTTACTTACCCCCACACTCATACATTTATCTAACACACACTGAATACCTGTCTGCTTCAGTCACAGGGAAGCTGGAGTAGGATGTGGGGCTGGGGAGGTAGTGTGGCTTTAGTGTGGCTTCTTCCCACTACCAGATCGGTCAACCAGCCTGCAGCCATACAGGATGAATGTCCGTGTACCTATGAGAGGCCGATCTGTTCTCTGCTCTGCACCCTACCCTACTCTCCTATTTGGTCCTTACAATTATCCCCTCTTTTCTTCTTCTCCCTTTCTAATTCATCCCTTCAGCACAAAAACATGCTCTGCTATATTCTGTCTTTTAAAAATTCTCTTCCCACCCACATCCCTCTCTAGCCACCAGCAACTTTCTTTCTCTCATGGTCTGCCTTTACCTCGCAACCCTCTGCCAATTAGGCCAATGCCAATCCACTCAAATTCCCACGATCTCTAACCTGATCCCCGCAATGATCACTTCTATGTCCACAACTCCCTCAACCACTAGATCATCCCTCCCTCTATGCCTTTGGCTTCCATGATGCCCAATCTCCTAGTTTGCTTGTAACTTATTTGTCTTTTCTATTTGCCCTCTTTGCAGGCTGCTTCTCTTTTAAAACCTTAAATTATGTAGAAGAATCCAGTTTGGTTTGAGAGCATTCTGTGAATTTCCATCCATATTCTCTTTCAAATGAAATGTCTAATCACTTGCCATTAAATAACAGCTTTATCCAATGGCTGAAATTTATATTATTGTCAAGATTCTTTTCTGACTTTAGAAATATATCATGTGCCTACTGAAATATTAAACTGGGGATTTAATAGGCCTAATAGAACTCTTGATTTCCACCTGGCACCCACTACATCTCTTTCCTAGTCTCTATCTATCTATCTATCTATCTATCTATCTATCTATCTATCATCTATATTTATCTATTTCCTCTATTTTTTTTTAATCCCTATAGTCAATTCACTAGCAGAGTTTTTGGATCTACCACCAAAATGTTTCATCATCATCACTTTTCTTCTCTTTCTCTGCTATCCTTAGCACAAGGCACTGTCATTTCTTGTGAAAACTACTACAACCATCCCCTAACTGGTCTCTGTGCTTTCTTTCTTGACTGTCTACAATCTAGTTTCTCAGAAGCCTGAGTAATCTTTGAAAACTTGACCAACTACTACTACCAACATCTTCTCATCTTCTCTGACTGTTCATGATTCTTTGATACATTCACTTTCTTTCCGTGTGATACCATGCTAAACTCATTCTTTCCTGCCCTTGGGCCTTTGTATTTGCTGTCCTGTTGGGGCAGGGATGGTTGGCCCTTTATTATGTAGCTGACCACTCTGAACATTCTCTCAGACAGGCCTTCCCTGATCACCCAATCTAAATTAGTTATCTCCTCCTTTTGGCTCCTTATACATCATCACATTTTATTGTCTTCACACTCATATATCTGAATCTGAAATCATGTTTATTCATTCATTGGCTTTTTACTATTTCTGTCTAATATTAGGTTGCAAGCTCCATGAATAGTGAGATACATCCTGTGTATTCTTGTACCCCCACCATCCCATACCATCATCACAGTATTTGTTAGGCAAAAAAGTGGTGAATGGACGAAAAGGTGTGGAATGTGGATGAGGGAAATATTGCTAATAAAAGGATGGCTGGGTGAGTGGATGTATGGAAAGATGGATGGATGGAAAAACGGATAGAAGAGAGGATGTGTACACAGAAAGATTATAGATGGAAGGATAGATTCTGGAAAAATGAGCAGAAAAGTGGACAGATGAAAGGATAGCTATATGGAAAGATGAACAGATGGATAAATGGAAGAATGAGTGGATGGGTGGAGAGATGGAAAGACAGAAAGATGGATAGAAAATGGAAATATGGGTGGTAGGATGTATGGATGGATAGATTGATAGGAATAAGTGGCTGGATGGACCACCTATTTTGAGCTTTTGGTTCTGTTCTAGAACTGTTCTGAGTGCCTGTGTTATTGGAGACAGAGAGAAAGAGAATGAAAACAACCTAAGGCAAATGGATATGAGAAGTCTGTGTCGTGGTCCTTTTCCTGTGTTGCCTCCCTATAGCTTTTGTCTTTATTTCTGGTACGGTGAGAGGCAGTGTGGTTAAGTAGAAAGAGCTCTAAATTTGAAATCATAAGATCTGTATGAACAACTCAGAACTTAGCATTGTTATGATTCTGAGCATACTACTTTGCTTTTCTAAGTCTCCAGTTCCTTATCTGTAAAACTGGGATGATATCAGCCTTTCAGTCTTACAGTGAAGATTAAATGAGAAGTAAAGTTGCATGTGCAAATGGCCAGGCATGCAGAAGTGCATAATAAATGATCATTTCCTCCTTTCCACAAGTGATTGAAGACTGCTATTGGTATGCTTTACTTTAAGCATTTATTATGTATCTTACATGCATGCAGTGGGTACTCAGCTTTCTGACTTTAATAGAAGGAATCCTCATTTCAAGTCAACTGAGAGATCACAGGTGGTAGTAAGAGATGGACACATAATTTTTCTATTTTTCTACAATAAAAGTCTTTAAGAATTCATTTGCACAAGAGTATTCCTAGGAACTAGGTAATTCATTTACATAGTATTGTATTTTCTGAAAACTAATTTGCATCCAACTTACTGGGAGCCTATCCACTGTGTAAGGCAAGGTTCCTCCTTTTTGTGATTCACTTACAGTCAATGTGGTAGTTGTGTGTGTGTGTGTGTGTGTGTGTGTGTTTCACAGCACCCACTCTGGATGAAGTCTTTCTGGAAACAACCGGGGGTCTTTGATGAAAGGCCCAAGCTTTCCAGCTACCTCACAGGTCAGATTCTTGGTCCCAGGAACCCCTTGCCCTGGGGTTGCCCTCAGGGAATGATTCATAATTAAGAGCAAAGCCTGTGCTTTCTGTTTCTTCCTCCTCCTCTAAGCAGGCAGCAGGACAAGGTGGAGGGGTTGGAAGGGGGATGGGGGGAGCCGACTGGAGTCTGGGATTTTGATTGAGAGGCCCCATTATCCAGACTCTTAAAAAAATAACCGAATCTTTTCCTTTTTTATCTTGACCAATCTCATTTCACGGTCCAGAAGAGGAAGGGAGGGAGGGAGGGAGTCTGGAGCCAGGAGAGAGAGAGGAGTCAGTATTCTGTATTTTCAACGCTGCATTAAGCACATCTCCACGGTAACTAGGCAGCAACAAGTGCCAGCTCAGCAGGTTCCCAGGGAGTACTGAGCAGCCTTCCCTCCCTATGCTTCTCCCTCACTCTGCCCAGGACAGCCCAGCGCCCCCTGTACTGGGTGCCTAGAGTGGGTGGCTAGCAAAGATTAACCCCTGCTGGGGGAAGCATACCTTCGCAGAGGCAGCAAGCCTCTGGGGTCAGAGTCAGGGAGGCTGGCCCAGGACTAGAATGTGGGGCACACCTGTCCTCAGTTTAGAGCCCTGTCCATAGGTCCCGGGCCTGAGACCTCTCTGGGTAGCGGAAATAGCTCATTTCTACCCCAGCCATCTCAAGATCTTTACCAGATGGTTCCTAAAAGTGAGATTTTCCCAAAGAAATGCCCATTGTCCTTATTTGTCTGGACCTGGACATCCTGACCATTGGATGACCATTGGGAGACAAAGAAACCCAAATGACTGGCAGGCAGGATTCCAGGGCAGTCCAAATGAGGGTGGAGAAAACACTCCCAGTTCTCCCCATATTTTACAGGATCTCTAGAATACCCAGAAACTGCATCCTGCTTACTGGGGTTGTGTGAATGTGGAATGTGAAGGAGACTATTTCAATCATTTCAGCACCACCACTATTAGCTTCAGGTCTTTTAGAAGTGGTAAACTGAGATTCATCAAAGTTAAGTCACTGGGGGACCATGAGCTGCTTGGGCTCATGTTTGGCTCCATGTTTGAATGTACTCGGTGAATGGGTAGAAGAGATGGGGGAGGGTGGATTTGAAATGAGGTCTGTCTTGGCCCTTCTCTTTTCTTCATGGTGGGTAGTATGAGAGATCTGGGAAGAAGAGGCTAAGCTGAGAGGAGTAGAGAAGCCAGAATGGCCCTGAGGCATTTTCTAGGCATTCATAAGAAGGTGTCCAGCTCATCTATCCTTGCCCTTTGGGAAGGCCATGAATGGGACACTAACAGCAGTGTGTTCCCATTTGTTCCCCTCTCTCCAACACCTGCTCTTTATAGGACTTCCCCTCCTGCCCAGTCCTCCCCTTACCTGCCACCATGCCTGCGATGGCAGAAGAGGCATAGCTGCCCTGTCCACTGGTGGGGATGTGGGGTGGGTATCCGGGCAGCGTGGGTCCCACCATCTCTCGCCCTGGAAAAATACAGCAGAGTTATCAGGTGGTCTATGGGGACTTCTTGTGATGATTGTTACATTTCTTCTGAGGCCAGCAAGTCTTCCCGCTTGCTATTCCCACTCTCTCCAAAGCCATTCTCCAAACTGGCTTCCTCTGAGCCCAAATTCCTGTCTCCTCTGTCAGGAAGAAGATACCATGCAGGGAGCACTTGTAATTGCAGTCTGGTTTCCTTTCCTGTCCTCTAGTGGCTTTATTTGTATATTACTTTAGTCACCCACAAAAATGTCATGTATGGGAGACACGGGGTATGTCTTCTCAGTCTTCATTATCGCCCACCCCAGCACAGCAGAAGGCACACCTGACTTAAATAAGTACCCTAGAGGACACTTGACCTAGAGCATCCCTTTCAACTCCAGCTCTGCAGAAAACCAAGAACATGGCCTGGTGAAGGGGTGGCAGGTGTGTGGCCCTCTGGCCCATCACTTGTCTTTTTTGGGCCCATGGCAGACATTGCTAATCAATCGCCACACTCTTTTCCAGGGAGCCAGGGAGGAAATTCCACTCCTTGGCTTGGCCTCCCAGGTAGACAGAATCTACCAGAGTTACAAGGGACAGGAAATCTATTGGCTGAAAGGAGACATGGCTGAGAGACATTTAGCTTTTACACTTGACCACGAGTCACACTTCTGTCAACTGCATTTCTGAAAAAAAATCACTTTCAGGAAAGCAGACAATATCTGTTTATCTCACATCTTAGTGACAGCAATGTAGCTCTGTAAAGACCACATCTTCCTGGCTCTATTTCTTCAATATGTCAGGAAGTGAAAGCTTTGCATTTAGGAGATACCACCTGACTTGATGACCTTCTCTTCACTTATCCTCTGCTCAACAACCAGGATCCCTTGCCTGTTCCTCTTCCATCACCCCATGCTCTGCAGGTCCAGTCTAGACTCTGCCTCACCCCCAAAGTTCTTGGTAAAGTGATGACAGCTGTCTTAGCATATTTGTTAACAGTGCCCATTTCACTCCCAAATGGTCCAGTTTGAACAATGAGTCATTTGATCATATTACTTCTTGGTGATGTTTCCAGAGTTTCTCAATCCCAGCAATACTGACACTCTAGGCTGGCGAGATCTTCGTTGTGGGACTGTTCTGTACATTGTAGGATGTTTACCAGCATTCCTGTCCTCTACTTAATAGATTCCAGTAGGAATTCCTACCCACTGTGACAATCAAAAGTGTTTCCAGACATTGCCATGTGTCCCCAGTGGGGACGAAGTAGGGGGAAAATCACTCCCAGCTGAGACCACTATGTTATTTGACCCAAATATTTTTGGGGGCTGTTTTGTCTTCCAGGACTTACATGGGCTACCTGTGAGCCCTTATCCATCAACTTACGAGGTCTCATCCTCTACAACACTGCTTATCCAACTTTCTTCCCATTATGCCCCACCCCAGCTCCTTCATACCCTAGCCTCTTTGAGGGGTGCCTGGTAATGATGGATGCCCAACGAAACCCTGCAAGTTATCAGTACCACCATGACTTCCTGTTCCTTACTTCTTTCTCTGGAGATTTCCCAAAGACAATCAGTTCATTAAAAAGTATGTACTGAATAAGTACTACGTACTAGGCACTTTTCTAAGCACTTGGGGATAGAGCAGAGAGCAAGGCCAGGCACTAAGTCATGATGGGGTATGGCTGGGATGGGCATTTGGAACTAAGCAAAAGGGGTCAATGAACAACTTCTGCCCTTCCTCAAGGGAAATGGCTAGGGGTCCTTATTCTGTTTCTATGGCTAATTTTATGTGTTCCCTAGACCAGCCATGTGTGTGATTTTAGATCATTTTTTTCTACAGTAAAATGCAGAAAAATAAGTGTAACCTTAACACACCGAATTACTATTATACTGAGGTTGTTATTAGCATAATTCAAACCCAGAGTTTCATAGATGAACATGATTAGTACAACTGGCACATTCTGGAAATGGTTATGTTAGTGAAACTCTTATAGAATAAGCCCTCTTTGAAATGAGATGTCAGTGTGCATTATTTAAAACTGTGTGAAGGTTTTGAAATGCTGAACACCACCCTCTAATTTGTTTGACTTATTGCAGTGTCAGGCTATGGTTGGTACTGGACAAAACAGGGTGGAACCCACTGGAATTCTACATATGGGCGCTGTTCACCTGACACAGGGTGGAGAGGGGAACAAAGGAAGGACTAGAAACACAGGTTAGGAAAAGAATAGTATACTTAGAAGTAAAAGTAGAAATAGGCTGAAGTTATGCCAAGGGATAACCTGAGCTTCATATAAATATGACTGCAAATAGTATTAGCCCTCACACTTAGCCTCCTTGTCTTTGGGGAAGTACCCGGCCAGGCCCTGGGGACTGAGAGGGACTGAGTGACAGGAGGTCTGTGAGAGCAGGGTACAGGGGTGGATGGTGGCATGGTGGGAAGAGATGTAGGAGGGTGGTGGCTGACTCTAGTCTGATACCTTCTCCTTTTCTCTTCGCCCCATACTTCCTACTTCTGCGGGGTGGGGTGGAGAAAGAGAGAGAGAGAGAGAGAGAGAGAGAGAGAGAGAGAGAGAGAGAGGGAGGGAGATCTGCAGCCAGACCAGATTATAAATGAGGGACAAATCAATTTCTCCAAACCACGTTTTCCTCTCTATCACAGGAGAACCTAATTTCGATGAGAGCTTATAACTTGGGTTTACCTTACTTCTGGATTGATTGCAGGGGCTTCCTGGCACACTGTGTTGAGAAGAATTCTGAGTCAGCATCTGTCTACCATGGTTGGGGGTGCAGCAGTGGGAGATGAGTCTTAGCTCTCAGGCCACCTATTTGCTAGTGCTGGCCCAGTGCTCTCCAGGGCTCCTCCTGGTCCTGGTGACCTGTGGTCCCATACTCCCCTCCCTTCTGGCCACATTCGAGATCACTTTCTATCACCAGACCTTGGGGCACAAATTCCCTCCCTCTACCCTCCCCCCCCAGGCCACAGTCTGATCCACAGTTGACCTATTGTGCTCCACCCCCACCTTGCTCTTGCAAATAAAATTCATTGGGCTTCTTTACTGTATTCAGAGATTTTAATCTTATTCTCCCTTTGGTCACCTAATTTTCTGCCAGGGGATAGAGATTTCTGAATTAAATGCTGGAGTAGACCCCTGAGAGGTTTCTCTCACGAAACCCACCCTCCTGAAAAGACCAGTAAAACTTTCTGTAGGACAGCCCTCACTCAAACTGTGCTGCCACCAATTGTCCTAACAGTCTCACCTAACTCTACTCCAACTCCTTAAAAATGATTTCCTGGGCTGAGGATGTAGCTCAGCAGTATGGCTCTTGCCTAGCATGAATGAGTATGAGAGCCTGGGCTTCATTCCCAGCACTGTAAAAAAAAAATTCTCCCAGAAAGCCAAGAACCTTGTATCCTTTTCAGAAACAAAATAACAGAAGCCATGAGCTGGAGATACTCCATCATCATGGATTAACATGCCCTCTTACCTACGTTTCTGTTTTTAAGGCTTTTCATCATATAAATTTAACATTGCTGTGGACTTCCCTCTGTTCTACACTCAAATATACTTCCAATGTGGCCCTATTTTTAAGAAGTTGACATACACCTGGGCCCTGTTGGCTGGCTATGAAGTGGGGTTCTCTAAGGGAACTAGCACTCCAGAGCTACTGGTAAATAATCTCAATAGTGGTAGAGAACACAATCAGAAAGCCATAAGCTGGAGAAATTCAGGGGGTAGAGATGACTTCAGACTATTTCACTTGCCTCCTTTGATGTCTGCCCTCTGTGTAACCTCTTTTCAATTCCTTATCTTGTTCTGATAGCAAGGAGAATTTATGGCAACCCAGAAGCCTCTTTGGCAGAACTAAATATAATTTTTCACAAAAGGATGGAGGAGGGTAATGGACTCTTTGATGATAAAACCTAACTCCAAGCTTTCTGATCAGCTGAGTTGGAGTCAGCCTTGGAGCAGCTAGGACAAGGGCAGCCTTGATGTCACTGTCATGGTCAATGTGTGGGAATCCACACTAGAATGTCTGAAGGGAACTGGAAGGCATTTTAGGAGCCATCTCATTATCTCCCAAACCCTAATGTTTCCTCTTTCTTGGCTGACTGGGGAGCTGAGACAGAAGGGCAGCCACCCTGGAAATTCCACTCAGATGTGGGCTAAGAGAAGTGACTCAGGGAGAAATTCTATGCAGCAGGAAACGGAGTTGCAGGAGATGGTAGGAAGGTCTTAGCAGATCACAAGGAGGAGGGGAGCTGGGAAGATTCATGTAGGTTATGGCTGTGCTGATTATGAAATGAAAACTCACCAGATCCTCCTTCCTCTCCCCTTGTCTGCAACATTTCCTAGGAATTATTTGGTCTCATTTCCTTTTAAATTCACCTCTTCTCCTCTGGAGGGGGGTTGAAGTCCCCAGACTTTTAGGCTCATTCTTTTCTTCCTAAACTTCCCCCATCCTGTCATTCCCTGTCCTCCCAGCTCTCCAAACAGGGGTCGGCCAAGTATTAGGTATTTAGGTCCAATCTTGACCAGAAGCCTCAGGCAGACAGTCTATAAGAAGCTCCAACCCAACACTTGAGCTCATCAGGGACATAGCCATCATCTGCAGGACTGGGCTCAGCTCAGTGAACAATAGTCCTGACTTGCTTCCTCATCTTGGCCACCTGACTGGACCTTAGTCCCTCCAAGGCTGGGCACTCTTCGCTCTTCTTAAGAGCCTTGCTCTGTGCTGAATCTGTAACCCTTGAGCCAATGCTGGTCTTCATGGATGCTAACACCTCTAGTTCAGCATCATCGGTGCCTGGCTTTCAGGACCACCAGCCTGAAGGACATCTGACGCTGTGTATTTGGCTGCCAGCTGCCTAGTGACCACCTGGTATCTCCTGCCAGCTGCTTTGTCCCGTGGGTTGGATGACTTTCTAGTCCTACAGCTGGGCTGAAGTGTGGGCCTGTCCACTAAATTAGCAGCTGACAGAAGTTGGGGGCATCACCCCTGATTGACTGCATGTTGACAGGGATGCTTGGACCCTTAAAAGAGTGACAGAAGGAGAGAAGTGTGGGAGCTGAAGGGTCAGGGAGCTTGCCCTGGGCTATTCCCACTATACTTCATACCTTAGCCCACATCTGTGCTCTGATACATCTATCAGTTTCCAGCTGCTGTCTGTCTTTCCCTTTCTTCTCAGCTGGTCCTGCCAACCCTCTCTGCACCTCACACAGTGACTGACAATCTGCTTCATTTCACCATGTGCTTCACCATACACACACTGCGTACCTGTTTGGCCACAGCCCTCAGCCCTGGCTGCCATTCCCACAAGACACAGAAGTGTGCCCGGTGATCCAGCCTCTCTATCCCACAGCAGACAGGAATCTCTTCTTGCTCTCTCTTTATCCTCCCCATCCCATTTCCTAGGGCTGACATAAATTCACTCAGCTAGGGCTTTTCTCCTTTAATAACTTTGGTCAAAACAAATGACCCATCTCTGCTGATTTCATCCTCTTGAAGTTTCAAATTGAGTCAACATTTTCATTGCTTCCGATCTTCGAACATGGCCTCTCTGCCCACACATTGGGTGTCCATCTCTATGAAAAGGACTTCCTCCATTAGACATAGGTATTTACAGGGAAGAGAAATGATCCTAGGTGCCAGACAGACAGGATTTGTCACCGGTTATAAGAAAGGAACCATGGACTTGCATCTGAGGACCTGTGCTTCCTCTGGACTGGCAGAAGCCCCGATTCTCTGGTGCACTGGTTTCCAAGTCCAGTGGCTTTCTGGAGGCAGTATGCCAGACATCTTGCGTGGCCTGACACATTTGAAAACCACTGTTCCTGTTGGCCTATCTGACTCCTGGTTGTACCAGGTCCACCACCCACCCCCACTGGTCTCTACTGTAGCATCTCAAGGTTGTTGGATGGGGATCGGGGGCAGAGGGGAATTAGCTCTGTCACTAAAGACCCACACTCCTTGGAGAAACTCTAACATGAAGAACACTCCACTGATTTCAAAGCTACCTCAGTCCTGGAACCCCCCAGGTTTCACATCAAATCTCATTTCTGTTGAAGCCCTTTAGATATCTGAAGACTGTTAGAGGTCTCTGCCTGTGTCCAGGCCAAATCTGGACTCTGTCAGCCATTGCTCAGGTCCTCACTACCAAGGACAATGTCCATCTGTTAGGGAGACCCAGCTCTGCCAGGCTGTACCTGAGGTCTGACCCTTGGGGTGTAGACCCAGCCCTTACCCTGTGGAATACCATGTTCCTGTCTAGAGACTGACTAGGTCCTCCTCCTTGCTGGGTTTTCCTCTTCAACAGTGTAAGGAGAGGTTCTGCTCCATAAGCACCTAACATGCTTATAGCTTCACATGTTTTGAAGCAGGTGAGTTTCCTGCAGGAGGCCCCTCAACCCTGAACCCAGTCACTCTGAGGTGACCCTTGAAAGATGCTGGTACCCTTCACTGGTGCTGCCATTCTGCTGGTATTGATAGCTACACTATGGAGGACCAACTGGCACTGATCCTCATTCCTTTTCAGGAATTTGATCCAGAAGTTGGCTCAAAGGCCAATGCCTTTTTGCCTCCAAAGTTTTCTTCTCTTATTGTTTAACCAAGACCAAGTGGTCCCACTTCATAGCACTGGCTCCTTGCCTTAAGGTCTCTATCCTTCCTTGGGGTTTTGGGAGTGGTGGACCCAATGGCACCCCCAAAATGCTTGCACCTTCGGACCCCAGATTTTGCAGACATTGCGACCCAAGCCTTGGCACCGGCGGAATTGGGCAGGTAAAAGGGTGGCTGGTGATGGACAGGACAAGGGGCTGTGGAGGGGGCTCAGCCCAAACCAGGGGACTCTGGGTTGGCACTACGGACCTCTCCCCCCCGCCCACGCGGCGCTGCACGGCGGGACGGCCCTGTCATACCTGAGAGTAGGGCCTGGCCCGTGAACTGCCCGTACACGGGGGCAGCATGGGGAAAGGCATTGAAGGGCGGGACCGAGGCGCCGACTGGGCCCCCGGAGCCGACTTGCTGCAGATCCAAAAAGGCGGAGCTAGATAAAGAGGAAGGGGTGGAGCTAGAACTGGACAGCTCGGGGGTTTCCTGCTTTATGGCGAAGGGTGAATGAGGATCTGCCGGAGGGAGGGAGACAACAAGGAGAGAGGGGTGTGAGATGACGGGGCGGGAACATGCACACACCAAGCCATGAGATGTGGGGAGGGATGTGGTGGTGGTGGGGGGGGCAGGCCAGGCAGGCCGGGCAGCTGAGGTGGGGTGGAGAGGGGCTACAGGTGATTCTCAGGTGGGTGAGAGAGCCGAGGCTCCACCCTTGCTGTGCCTTCCTCCATCACAGAGGGAGGGGCTGCACTGTGTGTGCCCACCTCAACCCTCAGGAGGGGCAAAGAGACCCGGTGGGGGGCCTAGGACTGAAGGCCCTGCCCCGGGTCCCACTGAGACCCAGCCAGCACAGCCCACCTTTCCTCTCCAGGTCCAGGCCCCAGCCCTGTCCTCCTGACAGCCAGCCAGCTGTGCTGTCCTGGCCCTCCAGCCCACCCTCACAGCTCGGTAGAGATGGCCCAGAAGCCTCCAGGAGTCCTACCTGCCACCACTGGGTAGGTCTGGTGAGTCGAGAGGTTGCGCCCCAGGGGCGTGTTAGAAGGGGTCAGGGTGGCCTTCCCATCATCCAGGGCACTGTTGAGCAAGGGCAGTGGGTAGAGGCCCTGGGAAAGAAAGAGAAGTCAGCAAGGCAGAGGCCCCTGGACCACCCAGTCCTCCTACAGACCCTGCAGCCTGTCTTTGGAGTTAGTGACCCTAATCTCCCTGAGAAAAGCTTCTTTTCTCCTCATCTCCTTCCTCCTGTTCTTTCTCAGCACTACTTGGTTTATTTAATTCATTCCTATTCAACTCAGAATCCTACTGTTCTCCCAGTCCCAGGCTTCCAAGTCCCAGAGTTCAGGGTGAGCTGGTGGCTTGGGAGTCCATGTTTGGGATGGAGTGTGTCCTTCAGAGGACCTAGCTGGACACTAGTCTCCATCCTCGTCTCCCCACAAAGTTTGGGTCCAGAGTACAGGGCAGTGCCAAGGCCTGAGCAGGCAGTCCACAGGAGTGTGACTGTGAGGAGGAGTTTTGAGTCCTTTGTTCTACTTGTAATTTATTCCTCTCCAGATAGGAAATGGAGGCACAGAGAGGCCAAGAAAGACAATCACCCTCCTATAAGGGATAGAGAGCCAAGATGGCGACTTCAGTGCCTTGCAGCTGTTAGCTGCTGCCCTAAACTAGATGACAGCAAAAAGCTGACGTTAGAACTTTGCCTCTGTTATTCTCATCGAATCCCCTCAGGAGCCCTGTGTCATGGCTGAGAAAGAAATCTGTTTTGTTCTTACAGAGTCTGAACCCCCAGGAGGTAAATGTCCCAGTTCAGTGTATTGAAACCAGAACTAAAACCAGGACTTCAGAAGCTCCAGTTCACAGAAAAGGCGGCTCTCTTCTCCTTTTACTTTGAACCCAAGCAAATAGAAGCTTGTGAGTTCAGCAATTAACTTGGTGTTAATTTTGTTTGAAAAACTCTTTATCAAGTGCTTGTGGGTTTTGTTCAATAAGACCTCATTGTAGTCTCCAATTGGCTTTGCCTGCCATGAGCATGGCTATGACCTAAGGGGCTTCTTTAAAAAAGAACTTAGTCAACTAAAAGCAAGAGCATCCTCCACCCTCCCATGACTCGCTTCCACCAGGGAGGCACAGCACAACCCATTCCCCATATACAGGTCACACACATCCACAGCTTTGCACTGTATGAAACAGTGTGCAAAACTGAAATCAAGGGATGCTCTGTGGTTATATAATAGGTCTATTAAAGGCAATCACTTTCAGTGATTCCATGGAGCTGGGCTCTCAAAGGAGCCACAGCACTTTTTGGTTGCATGCCGGGCACTTTTGGAAGCTGCAGTCAATTCTGGAGGCCACCAGGGCACCATCAGCGTGTAGCAGCAATTACTGACTAAATGGTGCTCTGGTTCCATGCCTTCTGAGAGGCCCACTTAGAGGCAGGGTGGAGTTGCTTAGAGCTTGGCTTAATGAAACTGAACAAAATACGTAATTTCTAGAGAGTGTAAGAAAAGTGTAAAATGACTTATGGATGTGTTGTGAAAATATTTACTAAAAATCTAATTTCTGCTCCACATAATTCATTTAAAAACAATTTTAAAAGAAACTTATACAGTCAGACATTTTGGGAATGTTGCATCGAATGGTGTAAACACCGCAGTGGTGCCTGGATTTTTTTCTGGAATGGAAGTTGAATTGGGGACAGAGTGGCATAATACTTTCCGAACTTGGGTGAGTTAAAGCTCTGGTTCAATAATGATTGGCCAAGTTGATTTAGTCTGCTTGACTTTTCAGAGCGCTGTTTTTCTCACCTGTATTAACAGGGATTGTAGAATCCACTTCCCAAGACTGATGTAAAGATTAAATGAAATTTTCATATACAGTACTGATATAAAGCATTCAGCACAGAATGCTTTGTCACAACAGATGCTCAGTAAGTGGTTGTGACAGGTAATATTTTAGGATTATGGGAAGAGTCAGAAGCTGCCAAATTTTTGATCTCTATCACCACGATATTCACATTCTGTTAATCTTCTTGGTGGATTTGTAAAATACAGGAAGAAGAGGTATATGGACTCCTAACTCTGCCTGGTGGTAAAACAGCAACCAGGAATGAGGCCACATGACCTTTCTGCTGAGCACTTTTCCCCTAGTTGATTTCCCAGCAAGACGTCAGAGTCTGCCCCATGCTGAGGTCTGGAGTGAGTATCTGTGCTTTTTTCTTGGCTCCTCAGCCAGAGGACCTTCCAGTGCCCAGGTGAGAGAACATCATGTTACTGAGGCAGCACAGTCAGTCACCAAGGGCAGGAAAACCAAGAGCTTAGACTTAATGAGCCCTTGTCACAGGCTGGGTTCTCTGTGCCCCTTCCCACCCAGTCAAGTGTATGAGTGAAGGAGAAAATAATTGCAGGGCCTCCTTTTCTTCCTCAGTAGAGAGAGGTTGGAGCAGTTTAGTAGTTTTCAAATGCTTTCATTTTGTTCAGTCTTCAAACAAGAATATATGGAGGCACCAATTCTAAGACAGGCAGCTGTGGATCCATCTGAGTGACACCAGGGCTCACAGGTCTGAGCTCTGCCAAGATCTGCTTCCTCAGTCCCTCTCTGTACCCCTGACCCTGAGATCTCACCACACGAATGGGAATACAGAAGTAAGTGGTCACTTGGGTCTCTAAGACCTCATGTCTGCTCTATGAGTCTCTCATTCCAGGATTCATCATGTATGTACCCCAGCATGGTTCAAGAGCTCTCTGTAATCACATATGTTCTTTTGGGGGGCTTTTGGATGGAGCCAGGATATGGCTCTGGGACCCAGCAGGTGCCTGGGGTCTCTTCAGCAGGGTTTCTTGACTCTCCCAGGGCTGCTGGTGCTGGCACACGGGCTTTGCAGGCTTACTCTCAAAGAGCAGGCTTCCTGCAGGTCCATCCCCGAGCCCCACATCCCTCCTGGAGCCTGTTCTGACTGGGATGAGCACCCAGGCCTTCTCTTGGCTTTGCTGAAGGCCAGCTTTCTCTGCACCCCAGTAGCTGTTGCAGCCAAAGCTGATAAAATCGCTGACGCAGGTTGCCTACCCAGCTGTGGGGGCTGGCACAGGACCAGCAGCCCAGCCAGTCACTGGCAATGGTCCAGTTCATTATGGGCACCATTGCCATTGTCCTACTCAGATCTTAAAGGCAAATGTTCAGGATGGCCTCACTTCTAGACAAAATGACAGCGTGAACCAAGGAGGCAATGGACCACACCCTAGATACTCCTTAGTTAGTTCAGCTGGTGGGATGAGGTGAGGAAGACACTGAAACCATGGACAGATAACAACAAATTGAGAGGTCAGTGGTTGTCAGCATTGTAGCATCTTTGTTGGCCTCAGAGTGGGACCTCTCACCTCTTGGTCAGCTTTTCACAAGTGCCAATCCACTAGAAGCCATTTCTCCTACACTACGTACTGGAAAGAAAAAAACTCCTTGTAGCTCGTGATTTATGATTCTGGATTTCTGAACTCATTCATTTGTTCATCCATTCCTCATACCCTGATTGAGTGGCTATTAAAAGAGGAGCACAAGGTTAGGTGCCAGAGAGAAAGATGTCTCTTCCTTAAGAAGTCAGCTGCCTTCACACTCTGTCCACTACACTATTACGAAGCTCTGTGAGCATCACTGAGAGCTGTGTGAGGGACATGCAGGACCAGGAGTGGGAGAGATGAGTCATGTAGGAGGGGCAGGGATAGATTGGTAGAGAGGGTGAGTGAGCTGAGTCATAATGGTTATGTGGTATTTTTCCAGGCAGAGATTGGGAGGAAAGGCATTTGTTAAAGAGGGCACATGATATTTGAGGGCAAAGAGGTGTGAATGAAGCTGACATGCTTGGGGACATGAGTAATGCTGGCTCATAGGGTGTGCAAGGGGAGCAGTCCAACATGAGGCAGTCATCATGGGGAGGATTTAGCCACCACTGCACAGTATGGGATGTGACCCTGATGGCAGAAAGACAGCACCCCCAGGCTACATTGACCTCTTAAAAGGGCCAGTTGCAAAGTGTCAGGTGAGGGAAGACACCAGGGTATTTGATAAAATAAAGCCTATGTCGGGCTTGGGACTGTGTGAAGCATGGCCCCTGACCCCACTGAAGCAACTTCTAGTGGCTTTGCTGCCAGGCTCCTTAGGAGAGCTTGCCTCTGCTCCTGCCCTGACCCACCCCTACTCACCTCCCACGCCCGGCATCTCACCTGCTCGCCTTTGGTGTGGTTGGGGGAGGCATAGGCCTCCGGGTAGTGCTGTCGCTCAAATGGGCACTCAAGTGACTCAAGGTGGTGCTGGTTGAAGGCGTCTGTGCGAAGGTGCTTTCGGGGCCCACTGCTGCTGCTCTGTGAGTCGATGCTCAGGCGGCAGCTGTCCTGGTCACCTGGTACCCCAGCAGGAAGAAAGCTTTCAGGGCACCTATTGACACCTCCCCCAACTAATATGAAGGAGCATACTGGCTGAAGAGGGAGGGAAAGGGCCAGGCTCCTGGGCCTGGGGCATGGCCAGCTAAGAGAGGGGGCATATGACTGCATGTGTGGACTGGTGGGGCCCTTACAAAGTCCTGGATCATAAAGGGAAGGGCTTCTTTTCCCAACAAAGCCTGAGCACAGTGCCCTCCTGTGGCCATCCCCTTTAGCTCCCCACCTGTGCCCCCCCTAACACTCACTGTCATCCATCTTCCTCTTGCTGTCGCTGCTGCTGCCAGGCTGAGCAATTCCCAGGAGCCCATTGATGGAGTAGGTGGAGCCCAGGGAATCAGACTGGGGTGACTCCGGGGGTGTGACAGCTGAGCTGGGGACTGCAGGGGGTGAAAGGGAGAGGGAAGGTCAGGACATAGGTGTGGCACCCCTCAAAGTCCCTGGAGAGGGCTAGAAGTCATTGCTGCAGGGCGTACTGATGGAGAGGTTCTCAGGGTCAAGGCTGTCTGAAGTGTTTCCCCCCTCCTCCACATTCAGTGAGTAGTTCAGGAAGCCAGGCTGCGCCATCATAACAACTCAGCCCACACATAGGTTTTCTGAGTACCAGGGTGTGTTTATGCATCTCTGTGTTTGTGTGGGTACACAGATGGGGTGTGTGTGAGGAGTGTGTGAGCATCCAGTGATTCAGTACTCACTCAGTGTGTGTCCCGGGCTCAGAGACTTGGTGGCCACGCAGCTGTCCATGGGGAGATTGAAAGGTTGCTGCACTTTGGTCCGGATGATTCTGTGGGAAGAGCAGAAAGGTCCATAAAGATGGGGAGGAGGAAACAAGACTGTGGCTGGCCCAGACCAGTCATCTTTCTGATATCTCACTTGGGTATCTCTAAGGAATCTCCAATTCAATGAGTCCACCATCAAACCCATAGCCCTGCTCCTCACACGTGGTCCTCCCACTGTGTCCACATTTCATGATTAGCACCATGGATTGCTCAGGGCAGAAATATATCTGCCTCCCTTGCTTCTATATCAAACCCACCACCACATTCTGTAGGTTTGACCTTGTTAACCTCTCCAGGGTTGACTCCTCTGTGCACCCCAGTGTCAACATCTTAGTGTGTGCCATCACCAGCTCTCTCCTTCTGGGGTCACCGACCTACCCTATCCACTCTTGACCCTTTCTAATTGATGCTCTTTATTGCAGCCACAGTGGGCTGTTTGAAATGCACTTTACTCTCCTGCTTAAAATTGGCCAAGGGCTTTCCATTGCTCATTGATCAACAGCAAGAATATGTAATATGCCCACCAACACCTAAAGGGCAGCCTCTGTGGACATCTCCTACTTCAGTGTACCTCACACTCCCTTTCTGCCAACAGGCTTTCAGCTTCTCGTAAAAGAACCTATTAGCATATGCTGTCTCAGAGCTCTTTTTGTCCCCCATTTCACCTAGTTAACTCTTGCTCATTGCTTCTTGCTTAGCAGAAGCCTTTTCTAACCTCGCTAAACCAAGTTACCCTACATTAGCTCACATTCCTTCTTGTTCCTCTCCTTAGTGGGACGTGGAGGTGTTTGTGTGGATATTTGATTCATGTCTGTGTTCCCATTAGACTGTAAGCTCCCCAAGGACAGGGATTGTGTGTCTCCAGGGCCTAGCACATAATAAAGGAGTGAATTCTGTGTGAATGAATGAAGGAGGAAGTAAATGATTGATTGAGATAGTGTGCGAATAATTGAAGGACCAATCAAATGCTGGAATGCTTGAACTAGGGGCAGGCTAGGGGTCAAGAAAGGACTAGTTCAAGAAGATTCTTTTGTTGAGTGAAAGAGGATGTGGTGTTTGAGGGAGGAAGCTGTAGCTAGCACACCGTGGGGTGGGGGCAGGGAGAGGTGACACTGTGGACCTGTGTGTGCCTGCCTGACTCTTCAGTTTAAGGCCCTTCTAGCAGGTGCTGTACCCCAGCTGGGCCCTTCTTCTGGTCTTTTTCAAGGTTCTTCCTAAAACCTGGGGGGTTCTATCCCTCACCTGTTGATGGAGCTGACACTGGGCACAGTGTCGTTGTCACAGACACCCTCAGCCAGGAGCCGGTCTCGGATCTCCCAGGCGAACATGGTGGGGTTCTGCCGCTTGTAGTCCCCAATCTTCTCCACCACCTTGGGCGTGGCCACCTTGGGCTTGGAGCCCCCAATCACTCCAGGCCGGATGCTGCCAGTCTCGTAGTACCTACTCCAATAGAGAACCCCAGAGAATTACCCAGTAAGCAGGTGGGGTCTTTGGCCAGGAACTTAGCCAGAGCCTCTCTCCCCTCTGAGGCTTTTGGGAAGAGTTATGAGAGTGAGATGGCCCTGAGGCTGGCCTCAAACACTCCACGTACCCAGAACTGCCTGTTTCCCTTGCTTGGGTAGGTTTACTCTGCTGCCAAGCCAGAACCCTCAGCGAAAGCCTTCCCCTGGCTTCTGTCCTTCCCATCCCTCTGGCCAGTCCTCTGTGTCTGCATTTACAGGGTCATCGTATGAGACACAAGAGATGTCCCTCGCACAAAAGGATATTTTTATTAGGTGCAGTGGGGATTCACAATGGCAGAATTCACAATGGTGGCCTCCTCCATCCATTTTCTCTTGGCTAAAGCACAATTGTTCTCTTGGCCATCCTGGGTTTACCCCTCCCTGAGAAGCTAGCTGGGATCACTGGGCCCTTTGCCTTGTCTTGTTGGTTCACCTTTGCTCCCTGCCCTGTCCAAGTCTAAGCTGTATCCTTCACCCCTACTCACTGGTTTCTCCAGGTTACATGGTTCAAGTTGAAGATCCTTCTCCTGGACTCTGGAGTTGTGGCCTCCAGATCCCTGGCCAGGTCTAGCTCCTTAAACTGAGCCTCTTCTTCCAAGGCCTCCATTACTCCCCTCTCTCCACCCTGCCCCTCCCAACTTGCTGCTTTGACAGAGCTGGGTCACAATACACCCCTCTCCTGGTTACAGAAGCCCTTAGCTCTCTTCTGCTATATTCAGCTTTTAAAAACTCCATTTGCTTGTCACTAGTATCTAGAACTCATCTCCTCTCTGGTGCTTCACAGCCCATCTTGGGAATCCCCTGTTCTTGACCCCAGCAAAAGGCCACATTTTTCCCTGACTGGATTGGGCAGGGAGCCAGGCCTTTCCATGGTTCATGCATAGCCTCTTTTATCCACACAGGGGTTAAAAGAAGGGATCATAGAGCTGAGTCAGCCCCAAGTGCTCTGGTGCAGGGTCACTTCTAATTCTGAAGGCTGGACTATGTGGAAGTCTAGACTACGTGACCCCACCTGACCTTTAAGTCAGCCATTCTTAGCCATAGATACAGAGAACTGGAATCGTTGGGAAGACAGGTGACTAGCACTATACCTAAACTTGGGCCCATTCTCCTGAATTGTTCTGGGCTGGAGTCTAAATCCTGATTTCTTGTATTGTTTAAATTAAGGTTCCCTGGGTATGGCCAGGGCTATAAGTATTGCACTGGTTCTTACAGATTGATGATTCTCAATCGTTAGTGTTCTTATATGTTTCCTGCCCACTTCATAAGAATCACAGCATCCAGGCCCTGGCCCCTGAGAGGCTGATTCACAGCAGCTGGCTGGGCCTGGGAATATGAATTTCACCAAATAACCCCAGTACTTCTGTTGCAGATGCTGTGGGAGAAGCACAAACTCACATTCCTCCTGAAACACTAAGCCACCTCTCACTGTCCCTTCCCCAGGGGCTTCATTTTTCTAGGTCTCAGCAGGGGAAGGACCATTGGAAAGGGTTCTCCTGCCTGAGGAGCACATGGCAGGATTGATATGGATTGAAAGTGAAAAGAGAGAAGAAACTAAAGCAAGAAGAAATAAAGGAAGAAGGAAGGATAGGAAAACAACAGAAGAGCAGTGACAGGCTGAAGTACCACCTCAGCCTGTTCAGATCTCAGGACCAAAGCTGGATATCGGGAGCAGCCCCTTAGTTTCTGGAAGTGTGAGTCTGCTTGTGGTCACAAGGGTGGCAGGCAGATGTATGATGAATTTCGTGCTTACCTGCCAAGGATCTTGCTGACACAGCCATGGCTGACACGGAGCTGGCGAGAGATGTCGCAGGGCCTCACACCCTGATGGGCCAGATCTACGATGCGTTGGCGGACCACTTCCGGTAGGGGTCTGCCATTCACAAAGGCCCCTCCCAGCTGGTTCAGCCCTCCATGGCCTAAAACGACAACGTTCCCAGGGACAGCTGTCAGGGTCAGACAGGGAGGTTGGGTGAGAAGAAACCATGAATACGAGTGCTGTGTGTGTGTGTGTGTGTGTGTGTGTGTGTGTTACCATGACTGTGAACTCTTGGTCAGAGCTTCTCACTTCCTTGGGAATGTGGCATGAATGGTATGGAGAACTTATATTCCCCCCAACCATGTGATGGCTGCAGAGAAGTACATCATAATTGGGGACTGTGTGTCTGCCCTGTTTCCTTCAGACCCTCAGCCCTTCACTCCAAATATCAATCCCCTATCTTCTTTCTCCTTCTGAAAAAGCATGTGAAAAAGGAAGGATTCAGCATCTTTCTACACTGATACTGAGCCAGGTGGCCTTGGGAAGGAAATCCCCTCTTTGTCCTGGGTTTTCTTTCCTTTTCTGAAAATGAAGGCTGAGAATGAAATCAGGGTTTCCCCATTTCTCTTTTTTCCTCAGAACCACAGAACCAGATCTTAAAACATCATTACAAACACAGAAGAATAGAAACAGCTCCTCTGGCTGCTACAGAATGGACCAGGACTATCTTGGGGTGGCCCACCTGAGTGACCAATCAGAGCACTGAAAACAATGAGCAGAGACCTCACCAGGATGCATCCCAGTGGGTTCCAAGACTGCCACCTCATGCTGGAGGCAAGTTTGCACAGTATACAGATATGCCACGAGATAAGCCAAGTCACAGCTGTGTTTATGACTTGGCCTCTGCCCTCTGGCTCCAGCCTGTTTTTCATTCATCTAGTCAAATCATTACTTATTGAGTGCCTACTTTGTGATAGGCACTGCAGCATGTTTGACAGATGCTGAGGTGAGTAAGGTAGGCTGGATTACCTGCTCTGGTCTTACAGGGTTTATCATAGTAGGAGCCCAGACCAGCAAACAGTCAATGAACACCTCTCAAGACCTCTTCTGAGCATGTAGAGGATTATGGGAATCTGGGCAGGGGGTCTCAGCCTAGTCAGGGACCTGCAGAAGTGTTACTCGAAGTGTCTAAATTGAGACTGAAGGTGAAGAGGTGCTACTCAAGTGAGAGACAGAAGGCAGGGAACTTGTCCAGACATGTGAACAGCATGTGAAGCATGTGTGCGGACTTCAAGGTAAGAGGGAAGGTATCTGTTTGATTAACATATTCAGCTCTATGAAATCACTAGAGCTATGTCAGTCTAATTTCAGGGGCAAGATCTTTATTTTCCAATGAAGAGACTAGATGTGGAGACTTTTGATGACTTGATTTATATGACTTAAATGACTCATTATAAGAGGAGGAGCCAGGACCCAACCAAAGTTAACGGCTCAGCTCAGTGCGGCTTCCTGGGTAAGCCCTTGTTGTGTGGCCAGAGCTGATCTTGGAAGCATGGGTTGGCCCTGCACACTTGCGGTGAGGGTGCTATGGCTTAGGTATGAAAGATATCTTTTCACACCAGGGCTGTAATTTGGGGGATCTGCCCAGGGGGGATCAGAACCCTAAGTGGGTGGGGGGTGGAAGTCAGAGGGAGCAGCTAGCGGGAAGGAAGAGCTACACAGGTTTTCTGTGTGAGCCAGTTAAAACTATTTATGGCCAGGGGTGGGAGTGCCTTTGCTAGGCACACAGTGCCCATTATCACCCACTGACTTAGCACATTCAGATCTGCCTCAAAATGTCTCCTCAGGGGCCCAAGCTATCTTCTGCAGAGCAGTCAATTTACCTTAAAAACAAAACAAAAAAAGGGCTATAAGCCTCTGCTCTGGGCAATAGGCAGGAAGAAAAACCCTTTGGTCAAACACCCAGCATGAGGGACGTGATGATCCATCATCCTGGTGGAGGCCACTGGTGAGCTTGGATGCAGCTTCACATTCTAGGCAACACATCCCACTGAATGCTTTTCCACCAGCACTGGGTGAGGTCTGAGAGGCTTCCAGCATATCCCAGATGGTAGACTGAGTGACCCCTATCCACTCCTGAGCCCATCCTGCTGTCCCCTTCACTGGCCACACTGCCATTTGTGGAATATACCACTCACCATCATGGTTGCCTTCCAGCTCTTTTTCATCCTGATACTGAACACCAGGGGGTGCCAGACAGCTACTCACACACAGGCAAGACCCTTGGGGTCCAGCTTTGTCCCCTTTTTTCCAGAACTTTTGCTACTGTGTCC
Source organism: Heterocephalus glaber (assembly GCF_000247695.1). The sequence goes on from NW_004624749.1 coordinate 13,327,434, forward strand.
ACCGAGCTTAGGTGTTTGTAAGATCTCTATATCTGGAAGCGAGGTTTCCTGTACTTGGGGGTTCTTCTCTTTAGCAAAGTTGTGGTTTAAAAGAATGCCATTTCTGGGGGCATGAGTTGGATATTTTTCCTTAAAATACAAAACAAACAAACAAAACTATCCTACTATCCTATTTCTATATTGCAAGATGTACAGGCTACTGTCTTAAATTATGAGGAAGGACTCCTTGGTATCTTTAGGTACTGAATCCCTCAGGAATCCTCCTGAAGATTATTACTACATCTCCAGTGTCTTTGTAGTCCCATCTCTGGCTCTTGAACTGTGAATTCTCTGGAGCTTTATTTTACAGGTGTCTGAATGATTTTGGGTTACTGTGGAAAAAGCCTTGGGCCAGACTCCTCCTTTTCCTCTACCAGATTTAATCGTATCATTTGAGAAAGTGGTTCTGTTTGTTTTTGTTTTCAACTGCAGGCTTTGTATCTATTGAATGGAGCTTAACAAATTTCTAGTTACACTTGTTGCTGACCTATACCACCTGCTGTAAGAAGACACGGGTGAAGATGGAGAAGTGTGTGGTTAGCTGAAAAACTTGATATGAATGTAAAATTTTTCTGATATTTAATATTCATGTGGTTGCATGCTATGACCTGAGCTTGGCTGTAGGACTACAGTGGTTATTCTCACACCTCGGTATGTGTTAAAACCACTTGGGAGATTTGTTTGAAACTGCTGAACTCAATGCCCTGAGTTTGTGAATCAGCAGTTCTTGGATGCAACCAAGAATTTGTATTTCTAAGATGTTTCCAGATGTTTCCAAATGTAAGAGAACAACTCCTCAAATTCCTTCTCTCCCTCCACTGTCTTGTAAGAATATTATTTCTACAGTTTTGTTTTCACTTCTTTTCAGATCAAAACACATATTAACCAAGTACCCATGATGACTCAAGTACAAAGGACTGGGAACACAGCCTTGTGCAAGACAAGAAGGCTGGCCTTCAAGGAACTTAAAACCTTTTAGGGATACAGTTAGATAAGTTGGGAATTACCATGTAAACTCCCACGAAAGAGGTCAGTCTAGGTGCTGGTGGGGGCCATAGGTAGTCAGAGTGAAATTGCATGGAGGAATGAGCAAGAGGAAACCAAATGAAAATGTTTCCATAGGAAGTAGAGGAAAAACTCCATGCTTAAGGTACTTGGTGCTTTGAGGAAGCTGGAAGACATTTACTGTGGCTGTAGGACAGGCAGGAAGGGGAGTTTGGAAAGGGCCATTGGTTGCCTATGGTTTGAGGCTTTGAAGTGAGTCTCTGTAATGGAAGGACTTTTGTCTTCCCTGGGTCTGGTGTGGGGGAGTGCACTCTCCTCAGTGAGTCACCACCAAATGCCCAGAGGTGGGTGCAGGCTTCCTTCCTGCCCTGGGGAGGGCCTGGCAACCACTGTGCTGAGCCCCTTTCTGTGCTGCTCTGCAGACGGGTGGGCCTTGAGGCCGGAAGCCAGCAATGAGTAGGAGCCCCCTGGCTGAGTGAGAGGCAGGTTGAGGGGAAGGTGTGAACCAGGAGGAGGTGTGAGGCTTCATAAGCAAAGGCCCTCTGCAGGTCTGGAGCATTGTGGTTGGGGAGGGGTGGGTGTGTAGAAGGAAGACAAGACCACTTGGCTGGATACAAGCAGGTTCCTGGGTGCAAAGTACTCAGGCAGGGAAATGCAAGCTTCCCCAGGTCAGACAGGACTTGTCCTAGAGTAAAGGTGGTGAAATCCTGTAATATTAGCACTCTGGGAGGCTGAGGCATGCGGATGGCAAGTCTGAGCCCACTGAATAAAAAATAGCAATGGGGCTAAGGCTGATGTTGTAGCTCAGTGTAAAAGCTTTGGGTTCAATTCCTAGTCCCCTCTCCTCCCAAAGAAAGGGTTTTGAAGCTCTGCAAAGCTCTAGGTAAAGCTTGGTGTCCAGAAATGTGTCCTTTGGAAAAGTGACATTTGGGTAGGGTCAAGATCTTTCTTTGATAATTTTTTCACCTCTTAGAAGGCTCTTAGGAGTAGGGATGGTAAAGGAGAAGGAGGCCCATTAGTTAAAACTCTCGTTACATGCACTGACATCAAACTTTTAAGATAGGAGGGTACTTTTCTCACGTCCCCACCATCCTTTCCACAAGTCCCTGCATAGCACTAACTGCACTTGAACAGTAGCATTATGAGTTTAGATTCTTTGGTGAGTTCCTCAAGGGCATGGGCCCTGTCTTTGTTCATCTGGGGTTTGCTCAGTGCTTCAGTGTCCACATGCCATGAAAGAATGTTTTACATGTGGTTGTTACAGGGATTCCTAGGACTCCCCACTGTGGTTCCCCCAAATCTCACATTCTAGTACTTTCCTCTTTTTCCATCTGCTTCATCCCTTGCAGCTCTGCTCAACCTTCACGTGGCAATAGTTCAATGTGTTGATCTGCAAAAATTTTCATTTAACTATCTGAAGTTTTTTTTTAGTTTCAAAGAGGGTCTGGTGGGTGTGAGCTTGAGTCTTGGCAGGGCTGTAGCGAGAGGTACAGGGGCTGCTTCTGGGGTGTAGGCTTCAAATCCAACTATGCCTATTGCCTTGACCATGCTCACCAGTCTTGGATGCCCTTAGCCTGGATGGTGTTGTTACCATCCCTAGCATGCTCTCTTGCACAAGTATGTTTTCTCCTCTGTAATCTTCCAGCTGCTCCCCTTGACTTGATGCCTTTCTAAAATAAAGGCCAGGGCCTCTGTTTCCAACTGTTCCCTGTCCCAATACCATGGAATCCTGGTGTCCCAACTCCACACATGAGCCCACTCCACCATTCATGTGAGTTACCTGGATACATTAGACCCTTGAACTAGGACAAAAAGGGGCTGGCATGCTGGGAAGCACCATTATGCACCTGGTTTGTCCCCATCATGGTGCATCACAATCATGCCTGATGCCTCTGCCTCCCATTTGTCCTCCTAAGGTGGACTGGAGAAGAGAGACAGTAGCTAGGCAAAACTGCTGCTTATGTTTCTTATTCACTTTTCATTGATTTCTCATCCTGCTACCTATTCTGGAAACCTGCTCTATAAATTGTCCTTTATGTTATTTACTTCTCATTTTCTACAAGGTCCTTTCTCTGGATCTACAAATGCAAGTAAACTAGTCTATGCTGCCTTGCTAGCCTTACCTGGAAAAAGAAATTCTTTCCTTGACTATGAAACTCTTTCTTCTTATTGTTTTCAATCAAATGTCTTAAGAAGCAGTCACACTTGCTGTTCCCATTGCTTCTATTTCTTCTTTTCCTATTTAACAATCAACTTACTCTTATGTCTAATGCTTAGCATATGCTTGAACACTTGGTGATGGGTGGGTGGTGAGAGTGGAGGGTGCTGTGTTCTCCCTCTGGAAGAGGTTTCCATGAAAATGCCATCTCCTGTCCCTTATACCTTTAATGGAATTCCTTTCTATCATTTGTTACATTATATCTGTTTTGTTCCCAGGTTTCTCTAAAACCTCAGTGCTGCTCCCACTCCACCAGGGTGACTCCAGTGACCCTACTCTTACTGTTCTACTTTCTAAACATTTGATGACATTATGGGCACTTCAGGTATCTTTAATCCAGTCTTCCCTCCACTTTTATATTCATCTTCATATTGGAAATGTCCTCTTAGGTGATAAAGAGGCTCTTCCTCCACTGTTTTCTTGATTAGTGGCAACACTAGTGCCCTGCAAATGTAGAGCCTGCCCCCTGCAGGCTTCCTTCCATCACACTCACTGTCATTGGCCTTTTGGATGTCTTTGGAATTATCAGTGGGTAGGTACCCTGCCTTGAGGCCTTTGCACATGCTCTTCCTTCCACCTGCACCTCTTATCTCCTCCTCTTACTCTATAGAGTTCAGCACTGAGTTGTTTCATCAGGTGCCTTTGCTTTATCCTACAAAGTGTGTTAGGAGCTCTGTTCAGCTACTTCGTAGTATCTTTCACCTTTCTTGCATAGCATTCATCAAATATGCCTGTTGTTTAAAAAACGTGGTTGAAAATGAGAGAAATAAAGACTTTAATTGTCAAGGGAATGGGTGCTGGGGAGGCATCACAGATGAATTTAATCGCTTTTGTAGGTACGAAGTTTTTACAAAATTATATGTATGCATAATGACTGTCTTCTCCCACTATACTGAAGGCTCCATGAGGACAGAGATGCTTCTACTTTGTTCAATATTAAGCTGTATGAGGTGCTCAGTAAATACATACCACATGAATTAACCAATAGCCTTAGGTTATTACCCCCATATAGAATATTCATCAAACCATATCATTTTTGTCTCCTGAATATTTACACCAGTGCCTACTTCCCATCTCTCCTCAGCATTCAAACATCCATGTATTCATTCATCCGCTCACATATATGTTACATATGTACCACGTACCAAGCACTTCCGTAGAATTGGTCCCTACCTTTATTGAGTTTCTAGTCCAGTGATAGGTAGCTTAGGATAGGTATGTTTAATAGGTAAAGGGCAAATAAATGTACAATTGCTACTTGGGATAAGGTCTAAGAAGGATACAATCAGGTGAAGTGTTAAAAAATAATGAGGGAAGGATGTGAGATGAAGTTAGTTGAAGGCAATCAAGGCATTTCTCTCTAAGTGACATAATTTGAGTGGAAGGTGAATAGAAGTTAACTAGTCACCTGCACTCATTGGTCTCCATCCAACCTTGCACAAGTATCCTTTTACCATGCAGCCAGGGAACAACATATCCAAATCTAAGTCTGGCCATATCTCTCTCATGTTTAAACACCCTTCTGAGGCATGGCACCATTTCCTTCATGGTAAAATCCAAGTTACTAAATCTGGCAGTCAATGCCCACCATAACCTAACTGGATTTGCTCTCTACCTCATTTCTTACCTGTCTAAGCCAGGAACTTGATATTGTAGCAACACAAAATTGCTTGCTGTTGTTTCAGAGCATCTGACTTCTGCCCTGGGTCCCTGTTCATGCTCATACACTGGCTATGGCCTGCTGTTTACATGTTTGCTCCTTGAGGGATGACACGGCTTCTTTATCTCTGAAACCATAATATCTACTGTAATGCTTGGTACATAGGGGATACCCCATAAATGCTGATTGAATTTGTTATTGGAAGGGAAGAAAGAAAGAAGGAAGGAGAGGGGGAAAAGAAGCAAGGTGAACAGATAAGGAGGGAAGGAGGCAGATCTGTAACAAGTTGGATGAAAGCCCACACATTTTTTTGCCTAAAACAGGATTCTGTTTTCCTCATACACATACATGTTAGACATGAGTTGCTTAAAGAAGGAGTTCCAGATATCACAGCTCAGGAAAAAAGAGGGTTGCCTTGCTGCGGAAGGAGCCCGGGAATGAATGCAGAGGTCTCCCTGTTGGCGTCTACATAAAGCCTTTGATGTCAACATCAACTGTGTGAGCACCTGTGGGGCTCACACTTTGATGAGGGCCATTATGGTTGACTGTGGCAGCATGCTCTCCGGGAGCACTCTGTGTGATAAGTGCTATTGTCACCACTTTACACCACTGGAAAACTGTCATTAACATGGATCTTTAAATTCTGAGCCAAGAAGCCTTTCCCTTCTATTTCTGGCTAGGGAGAACGATGTGGGTGATCTTCACAGACTCTGCCCTCATGGGACTCATAGCTCTGTTGGGGATATTTCAACATACATCCAGGGAGATAGTTCAAGCTAGGGAGGATATTGGGTTGGTGGCAAAAGCTACCCTTCCTGAGAACTCAGACATCACATTCCAGAAGTTTCTGACTTATACTATGGGAAGTGTTGCCCTTTAAGTCTGCCACGATCCAGTCAGTACAAAAGAAACTGGTTGCTGGTTCTCATTACCAAGGAGCTCAGGACAAAGACATGCTCGCTCTTGCAATTTTCTTTCCTCAGACTTCTTCTGGTATGAGATATGTATGAGACAAGGCATAGTCAGGAAAAAGAAACTTATTCCTAGGAATTTCGACACAAGGCTTTTAATACAAGGAATTATCAGATGTGGGAGGAAGATCAGAGCACAAAGGAGGAAAAGAAGTAATTCTGAGATACAACCTGAATAGCCCAATCAAAACTCCAGAATGTGGACCAGGGATGTAGCTCAGTGGTGCCTCGCCTGCCTGGCAAGTGCAACATCCTGAGTTCAATTCCTGGTACTGGAAAAAAAAATCCAGAATGTGCAATGTTCCAGAACCTAAAACTTTTTGAGCCCAACAACACATCACAAATGAAAAGTTTCATACCTGACCTGTATGATGGGGGAGAGGGAGAGAATTCATCCATAGGAATATTATATAAAGTTACCTAAGGGTTATGTGTATATAGTGCATACGAAACATAAATGAATGTCATGTTTAGACTTAGCTCCCATTCACAAGATATCTCATTATGTATATTCAGCTATTCCAAAATCTAATAAAGTCTGAAATCAAAAGCACTTCTGATCCCAAACATTTAAAATAAAGAATACACAACCTATAATAGCTGCAGGAAGTAGCCACTGCCCCTAGTGCTGGAGGAAGCAAAGAGAAGACCTAGAGGGATCAGAACCTAGAGTCTTGAAGGAAGGGTCCATGGGCTGGGGACTTGGCTCTCCCAGACATATGAGTCTGATCTGGAAGACCAGGAGTCCAGATTGACTGTTGCTCTGAGGCATCCAAGCACAAGAACCACTTGGAAAAAGAAAGAAGTCGCTCTACCATCCTCCATCCTTCTACTGCCAGCCCAGTGCCCCTTTATCAGTCCTTCACAGAAGCTTAAACTGATAGGCAGCTTTCAAATCTGCCCTCTTGCACTGATGCGTGGATGAGGTTCATATATTCATTTATTTTCATTCCCTGAAACTGTTTAGGTAGCGATTAGGAAACCTCTGCTTCACCTCTAATTTATGACCTTGGAATGAACTTCACTTCCCTCTGCCTCTCCTGCTAGGCATGCTGTTCACCATTACTATATCCACCTTGACCACCACTCCTTCCATAACAGGCACTGCCCCCCACATTGGGAATAGAAGGGGATCAAGATAGATGGGTCTCTGCCCTCTTGGAGGTTAGGATTTTTTATGCCGGATTCTTTCTGTAATACTTTCAAGTTAATTTTTCATATCTTAGCAGAGACAAATCTCCCCCACCCCATCTGCCCCTCTTCTTGCTTGGATTATTTTCTATCCTCACTCTTTAAAAATCCTTAGTGATGAGAGAAGGCATGGTTTTGAATGCCTTGAGGGGCAGGAAATAATGCCAGCTTCTCTCTTCCCCTCCTGGAGCGCATGACTAGGTGGTTATTTATTGACTTGTGGTGTTCTTGTTGATGTTTCTCCTAGTCTGCTGGGCTTTGTCCCTCTTCCAGGCCCTCCACACTCTTCAAAGAACCAGGAGGATCAATTCCAATTTTCTATAGTCTGAAGTTCTGGCAAATCTAAGAGGGGCTCCCAGTAGGATCAGAATTTTGGATGTTGTTGCTTTGGATCAGCCCAGGGTGTGGCTGCAATGTGAAAACATGGCATTGTTCTTTAATCCCCAACCAGGGCAGAGGGTTGGGTAAAGGCAGAGGGAAGGAGATGCAGAATGGATAGAGTTTTCTCTCATATTAGACTATAGCTGGGCAAGATGAAACTTGGCTGGTATTTCAGAAGGGGATGGAGGAAGGGAGGAAGGGCTCTCTTCTGTCTTCAGCCCCTCTCCCCAGTTAGTCAGAATTTTGGAATAATCATCACAGGCAGCATTGTGTGATGTGCCAAGCTGAGCACCATAATCCATCTTTCCATTTAATTCTCATGACAGCCCATTGAGGCAAGAAGCACATCACCCCATTTTACAGGTAACAGAGGCGTGTGTGTAATTCTCCTAAGACTGCCTCACTACAAAGGAGCAGAACTGAGCCTCATGCTGAGGACTCTCAGACACCAAAGCGAAGACTCTGTACCACAGGGCTCCTGCCCCTCTCCCTCCTGCCACCACTCTAGGCAGCAGCCTATTAATCCAGGTATAGCCAGACACTTTGCAGAGAGGGAGCATGCTCTTGCACAACCTACCAAACGTAGCTACTTTCCAGAATCCTCTCCAGGTTTTCATCTCTTTGGAGCCTAACTTTTCCTTTTCTGATTTTCCTCAGTGAGAGAATAATCCTAATTCTTTTATATTTCCCTCTTCTCTTCCAAGTAGGTTCATTCTCCCCCATTCTCTTTGTTCACACCCAACTCGATCCTTTTCCTTCCCAATCTCCTCTGCTCTGGGTTTTTATGCCTCTGTCTTCAGTCTTCCATTTGCTTAGCTTTCTTTTATTTCCACCCCATGCTGACTGCCCCCTCCCTACTGTCACCAGCTCTCAGCCCTTTTGTGGCTCCTGTCCCTTTCTGTCAAAGATGGCAGACCCCTCCCATGCCCCCTCTCCCCTATCCATTCACCCTGAGTCCTCCCTCAGTCCCCCTCCACTGGCTCCTTTGGCCATCCCCCTTCCCTGCATAATCTTTATTGCCTGCATGGCTGCTCAAGTTCCTTATCCCATCTTCCCCTCAAAGGCATTCGCAGCTCGGCTGTTATTCTTGTATTAGCATCAAACCCATTAAAGCTAATTTGTTTGCCCTAATCTCCATTTATTTTTCCCTAGTTGATATTAGATTTCCCTTTCTATTGCTCCAGCATGATTTTCTCTTTGTCTTCCTAATGGTCTACCCCCCTCTCTCTTCCTCTATTAATCTGGTTGGCTTCACTGTGTGGTTTCCAGGCCTTTCTCCCCGCCTCCCCCAAGCCCCCAGATTAACCCTGTCACCTCCTTCCCTGGAAGGGTCCTCTCCGGTGTGGATTTCCAGGGATGGAGCTGCTGCAAATGTCAGCATCCTTCTAGGCTCCCTGCTCATCGTGAGCCCCTGACCTTTTCAGAAGTCAGGAAGCCTTGGGCCCACCAAGGCCAGAGAGCTGGCAGCATGTGGGACACACAGGCCACACTGCACCTCAATGTCATCAAGTCCAAGAGTTCCCTGGGTAGGGTGACCATTGGAGCTCTCTGCAAGATTTCTGGAGGCCTTTGTCAACTTCATTAAAGCCTGTGAATTCTATCTGTAGGCCAAAGAGTAGGGGCCACTTTTTCCCCATGGCTGAGACTCACACTGTTCCCCAAGCAGGAGGTCCACTTGCTCCCCTTCCTGAGGGGGGGAGTCCCCTCTGTGGGTGTGACTTTGAGTGTGGCTAATCTACTCCCTGTACTCAGGCCTTTGGGGACCTGAGCAAAGAGGCCTGCTAGGAACAATATCTAGGAACTTTCTCTCCCTGCTGACATCCTGTCTACAGCTCCTTGTCTAAGTCTCAGTATTCAGGCCTTGCCTGGATGCTGAGCAACTGGAGGGCAGGTGTGCCCAGGCTCACCTCCTAGGGAACAGAGCACTGCTTCCGGCCCAACTGCACACCACATAGAAGTCACTGGAGGAGTTCCAAGTTCTGGAACTTTCCACCTCAGTCAGTCCAACCAGTCTTTTGGCTGGATGTCCTGGAATCTGCGTTTTTTTTTTTTTGGTACGGGGATCGAACTCAGGACCTTGCGCTTTCAAGGCAGGCGCCGGAACCACTGAGCTAAATCTCTGGTGGAATCTGCATTTTTAAAGCTCCTCCTGTGATTACCCAGAGTTTGTATCTACGCAGTAGATGTCAATAACTATGTATTGAAAAGTTAATGAATTAATTGAGCACGAATTTCCTGTTAGGGCTCCTGGAGGGTTACTAGAGGTCACTTTGTGGCTCCTTCCACTGAGCTTCCTGGAGGTTGTGGACGCCCAGTGTCAGACATCTGGGCTGGGGGAGGACCCTCTTGGCTGCACAGCCAGGGCCAGGGCTCTGCATTTGGGAGTGAGGGCCAGCTGCTGAGCACACACTTTGATACTCCAGGCTGGTGCACAAACTGCCTTGCTGCTCCCTTGCTCCCCTTGGGGTCAGAGGCCTGTGGCTATGAATGCTGTATTTTAACAAATGAGTTGATATTAAAGTACTTTTCAGTTCATTAGATTTCAATTCAATGAGTGCCCACTCTCTGTGTAATAACATTCTAGCAGGGAGGTATATGGCAAGATGGTTACTGAGTAGAAGACAGTCCTGTCCTTGAGAAACTTACAAGTTAATTACAAGTTAATAACCTTTGATGGGTTATAGAACCTTAAAATTTTTCATTCCATTTACATGCACTATCTCCTTTCCATAAGCAGCTCTGTGGAATACCCATGCGGATTATGCATGAGGGTGTGTGTGTGTGTGTGTGTGTGTGTGTGTGTGGTGGGGATGGGGGTTATATGCTAAATAATCTAGGTCCCCAAGACATATGTTGTCATGTGCTGCTAGGTTCTATAGCTCAGAATTACAGTGTTATAAATATGGGTTTAGTGGGCACTGATTTAAAAAAAAATAGATGAGGGAAGTAGAAAGGTGGCTAGAAGAGTCCCTGGTGGGACATGGAAACATGAGAGTGGAGAGAGGGAGAGTGGAGAGTGAACTGTGGAGAGTAGAGTATGGAGAGGGAGAAAGAGAGAGGAAGGAAGAGGGAGAGGGTGTGGAGGCAAACAACTATATTGGGGTAATGTGACTGAGAGGACAGAAGTGTGAAGGAGTCTTAACTATAATGAAATCACATGAAGTAAAGAAAAGAGGACTCTTCCCTCACTGAGAGAGTTGAACTTAATGGCCTCTAACTCCTGGGATTCTCTGCTTCTGACATGCTAAGATATAAGATGATTGACTGGCTCGGGAAGGAGTTAAGAGTGGGCTGATGCCTGAATCACAGGCACAGTTAGAAAGCCTGTGTGTGTGTGTGTGTGTGTGTCTGCATGTGTGTTGTGTGTTGTGTGTGTGTGTGTGTTCACCTGCCCCCATCTCTGAGTGTGTAAGATTTGAATGCCTTGAGGCAGGGCAGGAGGGGGGCCTGGCTGTCTCGAAGAGCAAAACTGGTAGGAATAAATGAAGAACTGCTTTTTTGAGCACAACATACCAAGCAAATCTGTGACAAAACTGCACACCTGTGATTTCCACACCTATCGACAACTGCTTCCCTAGAACCTGGCACCATAGCAAAGGTGATTTTTCTAAAACCACAGTCACCACTGCAGAAGAAAACAGGAGGGGACTGAGGGGGCAGATGCCATCTGTAGGTCCACAGGTTGTGGTTTGGGGGGAGAAACGTTAGGGTGCAGAGAGTCAGGAGGCCTGGCTTCCTCAGGCTCTATGACCTGTAACAGTGCAGATCTCTACCTCAGTTTCCATGGAACAGAAGATCTTACCAGTCCTGATATTGGCAACTCTGGGATTGCTCAGGAATAGGGGCCAGAAGCCTCCAGAAAGCAGAACAGAGAGAGCTCTTTGGGGCCTTTGAGCAGATTCCCCACACTACTGGGGTGGCCCTGAGGCTGCTGGAAGATGAGAGAAATAGCACCTGGTGGGCCCTTATGAGAGCTGCAGTCAAACAGAATATCGAGGGGGACGTGTTCCCTATCTATGCCGGACACTTCTAAGAGTATCCCAGGTGGGAAGCAGAGACGACCTATCGAATGTCACAGACTCACCGTCTGGCAAAGCCAGAACAATACTTACATTTTCTGACCTAGATCCATCCTCTTCACTCCACTATCTCCTAGACCCTTTGGGATCTAAGTGCCATCTTGGCAGAATGGAGGAAAAGATGACAGGAATCGGGCAGGATTTATTCTGGATCAAGGTACACTCTGAAAGATTATGGGTTTTCTTATCAGCTTGTTTGCTCACCATTTTTATCTTCTTAAGTGTTGAGCCCAGATGTGAGGCTCTCATTTGGGGGTTCTGGGTTTGGGAGAGCAACTAGAAAGGTTTTGGAGGCCAATGTTGGCTTCTCCTCTTGTCCATGTCAGTTCCAGACCAGGGTTTCTGTAGCTCCTGTCACTGAGACCCAAAGTAGTTGGGGGTCAGGTCAGGGATGCATATGGGCTGAGTTGGACCAAAGACACGCAACATTCAGGTTATTATAAGTTGAATTGTATTTCCCTCAAATTCATATAGTATTGCAGTTCTAACCACCCACTACCTCAGAATATGGCCTTATATGGAAACAGTGTTTTTGCAGATGATTACATTAAGATGGGGTCATGAGGATGGGCCCTAATCTAATATGATCAAGCCATTATAAAAAGAAGAAATGATGACTCAAGGATAGACAGGACACACACCATGTAAAGACTGGAGCTGTGTTGCCCCAAGCCAAGGAGTACCCAAAATTGCCAGCACACCACCAGAAACCAGGAGAGAGGCATGAAAATGATTCTTCCCCCATGACCCCCAGAAGCAGCCAACACTGCAGACACCTTGATTTGACGAGTTTGGCTTTCCAGAACTGTGAGAAAAGAAGTTTCTATTATTTAAGCTACTGAGCTTGTTCTACTTTGTCACAGTAGTCCTAGCAAACCAATGTGTAAATCTATAGTTTTTAACCCTGAGGTGGACACAGTAGGTATCTGGGCTGCTCTCCTGGGATATTTGGCTGCCCCTACAGCATCCCTCCAAGTGACTCTCCAGTATCACCAATTCTATCAGGCAGGCAGAGGAAAAGGGCTTTCTAACATCTGACCCTTTTTAAGTTACCTTCTTCTCTTGACATCACTATGCTTCCTATAGAACCTTGTCTTTTTTCTTGACCCATCCCTCATATGGCAAAATAATAATAATAGTAATAATAATAATAATAGCATTAATAAATAAACACAGCAGAGCCTCCAGGAAGTTGTTCATTACTCATGACTATTGGGCTAGATTGGCCCTAGTCTGCCAGAACCTCCATACTTCTCCTTTTGAGAACTTTTCAACACTGGGTCCTGTCTAAAGGATGACTATGCATTTACCTAACATTCACATCCCTTTCAAACCACTGTCAAGGGAGTTATTCCTAAATTTAATTCCAATTACCAAACATCTGTTGGGCTTGGTTGCATCAGGGATATGTTTCACAAGGGGGCATGGGGCTAGCATTGTGAACACCATTTATAGATAGAGGTCCCATCTTATATGGGTTTTTTTTTTTTTTGGTACTGGGGCTCAAACTCTTGACCTTGTGCTTGCAAGACAGGCAGCAGAACCACTGAGATAATCCCCAGCCCCCCATCTTGTATGGTTAAGTGGATTGTGAACAACCAGTTAGGAGCAGAGCTGAGTCTACCTCCAAGTCTAATCAGCTTCTGGCCCCAGTCAGATGGGAAGGCTCTGAAAGGAAGTGGCACCATGCAAGGACAAAGGCTGTATCCCCAGTGGGCCATGATAAGAAGCTTCATGTGGACAGGCCTCCAGTGGGCAACTTTAGATAAAATGCTGATTATCTTAGTTCATTTTGTGTTGCTCTAACAAAACACTTGAAAGTGAATGTTTAATAAGGAAAAGAGGTTTGTTTTGGCTCATGGATTTGGAGGCTGAAAAGTCCAATGCAGGCAGCCACATCTAGTGATGGCCTCATGCTGCCATACATAGTGTCACATGGCCAGAGTGCATGTGGAAGAAGCTAAACACATGGGGTGGCCTCACTTTATAACCACTCTCTCTCATGGTAACTAATCCAGTGCAGCAAGAACCAACCCACTCCCACAAGATGGGCATGGTGGAGCTTCCATGACCTAGTTACCTCCTGCTAGGCTCCATCTCCCACAGGTTCTACTACCTCTCAGTGTTGTTACATCGGGGACCAACTCTCCAGCACATGCACCTCTGGGAACAAACCATATCCAAACCATAGCACTGACCAAAGAAAAATCCCTGAGACTTATGAAAGATACAGATTCCCAGGAAGCCGTTTACTAACAGAATTCAGGAGCTTCTGAAGCATCTCCACATTAGAGAAGAGATGAGAAGCACATCTCTAAAGCCAAGAAAAGGAAGGAAGGGAAGAAGAAAGGAAGGGAAGGAAAGAGGCGCAGACACAGACAGAGAGGAGAAAAGATTCTTTCATTTAAAAATATTTGTTAAGCACCTAGTACAATATATGTCCACATGGCCAGACATCATTTGGACTTTTAGCATCAGCCTACAAGAATTATAAGAATTGTGTAATCCTTGATCCCCATAGATGCTCTCACCCTAAATCTAACCAACCGCTCTGCCAAGTCAACACCCCACGTCCATCAGACAGGTCCCTTGTGGGGTCAAAATGGCCCGTGTCTGCCCATGTTTGCATGTCCCAGTGGCCACTTTTGTCCAACCTGGTTCCCCTGCATTTGAGCTTTTGTGCTAGAAAGATTCCTCCAAAACTAGGCATGTGTCCCAGAGGGGCAGTCCAGACTCCATGGCTGCATCTGGTCCTCTGAAGGGTTATATCCCCTATTTCCTCAGCGCCTTCATTACCATTTGTTACAAAGAAAATAGAAGAGTAATTACAGCAATATTACCAGGAAGGATCAGGTGTGCTTCACATTAGAAAAACTTGTATAAAACCCAAATGCACAAATTAGGTCATCTAGTAAGATAATTAAACCTGCTATTGGAGAACTAGGTGAAAGTCACCAACAGACATTTTTGAAGTCTTCAGTCTATATAGGATTTTGTTTAAGTGCTGGGGGTATAGAGAGGTCTGGAAGACTTCTTACTTTTGTCTAGTTTGAAGCAGGAAGCCACTGGAAAAAGCTAAGTAACAAGTTTTGTTGGTAACAGGAACTGAGTGCCAGGAGAGAAGAAGAAAGTAGGTGTGGTAGGAAGTCAAATAGTGCAGTATCTAAAAGTTTAGGGTGTCTGACAGGGTCTTGTTGGAAGAGGAGGCGCTGGAGCAGAGCTTTGTCGAGTGTACTCGCCAGGATGGTTTTCCACACAGCTGGTATTGAATGGGCAAAAGCCCAGAGGTGGAAATGTACACAGTATGTTTTGAAAACAATGACTAGTTGGTTGGAACATGGGTTTGCATACAGAAATAGTGGGAAATAGGATCAGCAAGGTGGGATAGAGTCTTCTCCAATTGTACTCCAGCTGCTGATCCCAAAAGGCTTGTTAATGATTGTATTAAAAGGAAGTGCATGCAAGAGTCTGTGATTATTTTGGAAAATTACCAGGCTAAGTTTTGTGGGAACAGGGCCAGGAGAGGAGAGAAGTTAGAACATTTTGATAATGTGACTAACACAGCTATCACAGATTATTGCCACAGCTGTTCCACTTAATAAAAACACCACAAAGCCCAAAGGGGACAGTCAGGAAGTAGGTGGTTCAGGAAGTAGGTGGTTTTGGCAAGAGAGCTAAAAAGGATATAAAAAGTGCCAACCACAGAAGCATGAGGTCAAGGCAGAGAAAGACAAAAGTTTCATGCACAAGTCAGTAAAATACCTTAAAACAGACTTTCTGATGTCACAGCCTGGCTTCTTTTGCCAAGTCTTCCCACAATTGGTCTAAATCCTGTCTGCCCTTCCATTGCTTTCTCCTGCACTTATGCAAACAGCAAACATTTTTAGGATTCCCGTCTCTGCTGGGGCTGGACCCTCCTTGAACCATTTGTGTCCCCCCCCAACCCCGGCCCCGCCAACACACCTTGGGCCACGCTGCCACGACACAGCCTATGTGCTTCCCTTTCCCACTAGCTTAGCATTTCGTGTTGGCTGGATTGAAGTCTTTCCTTTCTCTCTTTGACTAGAATAGAGATTTCAAAGAGTGATTGAGTGTATAGTTTGCTGGTGGAAGCTGCAGCATTGAATGGCTCTGGGAGCAGCAAGCTGGTCGTGCTCCTCCTAGTCTGAGTCTCTTGCTGCGCCTTTGCTTGCTCGCTCTCATTTTCGGAAAGCCTAAACCAGCTGGGCTCTACTCCTTCTTCCCTGTGCACAGCTGTGTCATCGTGACTCCTCCACTATGTTCGAGGCATGCCTGGTCCAAGGCTCCATCCTGAAGAAGGTGCTGGAGGCACTCAAAGAGCTCATCAATGAGGCCTGCTGGGACATCAGCTCGGGCGGCGTGAACCTGCAGAGCATGGACTCATCCCACGTCTCCCTCGTGCAGCTCACGTTGTGCTTCCACACTTAACGCTGTGACCACAACCTGGCCATGGGTGTGAACCTCACCAGTGTGTCCAAAATATTAAAATGCTCTGACAATGAAGACATCATTACCCTAAGAGCTGAAGATAATGCAGACACCCTGGCACTAGTATTTGAAGCACCAAATCAGGAGAAAGTATCGGACTATGAAATGAAGTTAATGGGTTTAGATGTTGAACAGCTTGGAATTCCAGAACAAGAATACAGTTGTGTGGTAAAGATGCCTTCTGGTGAGTTTGCACGTAAATGCCGAGACCTCAGTCACATCGGAAATGTTGTTGTAATATCATGTGCAAAAGATGGAGTGAAAGTCTCTGCAAGTGGAGAACTTGGAAAGGGAAACATTAAGTTGTCGCAAACCAGTAATGTTGACAGAGGAAGAAGCTGTTACCATAGAGATGAATGAGCCTGTTCAGCTAACTTTTGCACTGAGGTACCTGAACTTCTTTATAAAAGCCACTCCACTCTCTCCTACAGTAACACTCAATATGTCTGCAGATGTACCCCTTGTTGTAGAGTATAAAATTGCTAACATGGGACATTTAAAGTACTATTTGGCTCCCAAGATCGAGGATGAAGAAGGATCTTAGGCATTCTTAAAATCCAAAAAAGTAAAACTCAGCTCTTTGAGAAGTGCTTCTGAGATGCCAGCATGTACTGAATGAAGTCTTCTGTCACCAAATTTGTACCTGAGTACATATGTAGATAATGTTTTCTGCAAATAGCCTATTTTTTCCTGTATTCTCTCCACTTGTTTAAAGAGGTCCAGAGTTAAATCTGGTTGTTAACCTAAAAATACTGCTTTACTTAAATACTCCTGGTGATTTTTGTAACAAAAGGGCTTGATTATTTTTCAATTTAAATAAACTTATTTGAATTTCAATGTCAAAAAAAAGAGTATAGTTTGCTTTTTTTTCTCTCTTGAACGTCAGCACAAAGGCAGAGGCAAGCAATCATGAATTCTATAAAACTGAAGGCTAACTCCATGTCTGCCACACTGCAGGGTTCAGCACACCTCCGAGCAGTGAAGAAGCAAGGCAGGAGGACTGGGGAGCCAGAGTCAGAGAGTGAAGTGGAAAAGATGCTTTATAGGAGGCTGTCTGGGCACAGAGTGCAGACTAAGCACCCACTCAGCAAGATAAATGGTCCTGAGGAGAGAAAAGAGGCTCCTCAGGGAAGGGTTGCAAGCTGGGAATTGGAGCCTTCTAAGAAAAGGATCAAGAAGTCCATGCACCTGAGAAGGAGACAAAAGAAATTGTGATCTCTATGGGTGGCTTGGATGGAAACTTCAGGGTTATCAAGATCTTCAGAGAACATCTCAAGGTGGGGCATCGTGGCTTCAGGTATGCACTAAGGAGCTGAGAAGACAAAGGAGCAACCTACATAAGGTGCAACAAGTGAGTGGGCGAATGCCTTGGGAGGCTTTTCTGTGTGTGTCCTTACTCTGCTACAAAGCAGCTGGGTTCCTTAAATGACCAACACATGTATGCTATGCCATGTGGCTGCAAAGAAGTGTGTGTGTGTGGGGGGGGCGTTGTGAGGAAAAGAACAGGTGAGTGAAGGTGTCCTGAGCATACCTTCTGATGGTCGGAGGCATGTCGATCTCATCACTTCACAAAATTGGGGAGCTAGGTCCACTACAGGGAAATGAGATGAATCTAGCCTCAAGACAATACTAACTGTTCCGACACTTGTAAGAACACGGGGTACCTGGAAGATTACAATATTCTGCAAAGAACGCTGCAAAACAGCAAACTTTACACAACAGAACTCATAACATGCTGCTATATCAGATCCTGATGCCTAACGAAAAGATGATGTAGCAGCTCTTTAATAGAAAAATGTATACCTTACACTTGATATTTTACTCAAAAATGTACATTGCCCTGCTACTATTTTATGTTTTATTATGTCATTAAGCACCTCTGCTCACCTTGCAAGAAAACACTGTTTGAGGATCACTGATTTATAAAAGTTATACAAATATTAGTTGATCAAATGTAAAAAGTAGTCATGATGACACTACATTGTTTGCAATAATCCTAAATATGTCCCCGTGAGTGCTGTGACAGGCATGGTGCTGTGTGTCCAGGAGGCTGTTGCTGGCTTTCACATTTCCTCTTTAGGTTTTAGTGATCAGAGGCATGTGTGAGCTGGGCTGTAGTTGCTCAATAGGCTGTGGAGCAAAAGTCTTGAGGCTCCAGGGTGTATACCTGTTTGGGAATTCCGAGGGAGGGAATGTGAGAGAGCACGTTTCTCATGAGCTGAGCAGAGGAGCCTACTTGACAGCCCTCAGCCACCTGCCCTCCATGCTTCATGCTCAGGGACCAAAAGGCCAGAAGTGGAAGGGTGAGTCCTGCTGCTGTTGCCGTTGCCCATTTGGTAGCTCTGTCCTGACCTATGAAGAAGAGAAACCAGGAGCTTCAGAGACCAGGGAATGCTAGAGGATGATACTGGCAAATGATTGACTGTCCTTGGGCCTCATCTGAAACAAGAATGATGAGTCCCATAATTTCAGCAAGAGCCTGGGAGAACATGGCCAGATACCAGTGTTCGTCCATTCAGACCTCAGACTGTAGGTTACAAGAACAGGAAGGCCTTATACCTGAATGGACCCACAACGCAGACCACATTGCCTGGGTAACTCGCACTCTGCTTTTTCCTTCTCCACCATTTCCTTCCTTGTGAATTCAACCAGGACTCATGAATTACTCCTATAATTTCATAGCGGAGTCTCTTGGGGTCTCTGAGAACTGTCTTTTTTCTTCTTATCACCCATAGGCTCAGGACATTATTCAACATATATACATGTATGCTGTAAAGACTTATTCCTAGTATATTTGTCCGTGAGGGAGTATTATATGTCTGAGTACATGTGTATATCTGTGAGTACATGGTCTGTGAGTACACATGGTGTGTGAATGGGTGTGTGTATCATATATGGAGGACTGGACTGAAGACAGCCACGTATCCAGGTTACAAAATTTAAGGAGGCACTCATGCTCCCTGCCCTTGCATGAGCCTTAGATGGAGAGCCTCCTTAAATTTCATACCTTAAGAACCTTTGCACCTCTCTCCAGTCTCAGGCCTGGCTGTATGTCAGTCTGTGTCTGTGTATGTTTGGGTGTGAGTATTGTGTATACATGTGTATGTTGTGTATGGGTGTGTAAATGTGTGTCTGTGTGTCTTGGTAGATCCCACCGGGCTTTCCAGTCCTTGTCAGCATGTGAGGGAGGCCCCTTCTCCTCCCTCTCTCTGGGTCCTTTTTGCAGGACCTCATTGTATGCTTGCCACAATGCCAGGTGCCCCATCGTCTCTGGTTTGAGGAGTCCCTGCTCTACTACAAGACTTGTCAATCCTGGGGCAAGGTACAACTTTCTGGGCCTCAGTTTGCTACCAATACAATGGGATGACAGAGCCTCACTATGATTCTCCCAGTCTTGAGCAACTCTGGGTCCAGGCATAACAATAACATGAAGTGTAACAAAAAACTACGAAATGTAACAAAAACTTATGAAATTCCTTACCTCCTACTAGACAGTCACCTGGCTCAAGCCTAGAAGGAGAGAGCCGCAGAGATAAATGCTCCTATGTAAAGTAGACTGCAAAACATGCTATGCAAGTACAGAATTAGGACTTGGGGATTTGCAAAGGAGGAAAAGGAATCCTGGAAGGTTTTGGGAAAGGTAGTGTTGGAGCTGGATTGGCTGAAGATAACTGGGACGTGGAGGAGCACATCTTTCACAGACATGACCTCACCCCATTTCTTAGCAACCCTCTGAGGCAGGACCATGGGGCAAAGTCAAGGTCCCTGAGATTACACAGGTATCAAGGTTGAACAGGGATTCAAGCCAGGTGTGTCTGATCCTGAAGACCAGCCTCTTAAACGCTCCCTTTTATCCTCCACCAAAGGGGAAAGATAGGTTCCTTTGTCTCCAGATGGGAACCATCTATGTGGGACAGATTGAAAAACAGAAAAAAAAAAAAAACCCCAAACTTGTAAACTATAGGAGGCTGTGCACTATGTTGTTTATACTACGTGGTACAGAGAGTGACTTCCAGGAAGGTGGAGCTGGTTAGCAGTGTGGGCAGGGGCACAAAGTGCTCCCTGGCCCCAGATTTCCCAGGCAATGGAAATTTTCCAGCTACTAGGGGCCAGCCAGGCCCCAAGAAAGGGAGATTCTCAGGACAACAGTGATGTTACCATCAAAGGAGGTGGGAGGCCTAAGAGGAAAAGTCCTACAAAGTTTGCAAACCTATGTGGGGAAAGGGATTAAGCATTGAAAGTGTCCAGTTTATGTCCACCTATGTGGGGAAAGGGATTTAAGCATTGAAAGTAAATGTTTCCATTTGGCACAAGTAGCTGTGCCTCTAGGGCACTGGCATCTACAGCTCTGCCACGTTTTGTCTAGAGCTGGCCAGCTGCCCCAAGATGGAGCCCTGGTGTGGACTGTCATGGAGTCAGTTGATCCTACACAGGATGCTTTTTGGCAAGCCCCGGTAGAATCAGTGTTCCAAGGATCAACCTGAATCTAGAAGGCCCAAAGAGGTTTAGTTGTTAGCAGTGATGACATGGTTGTACTGGGTGGCTATTCAAGATAAATGACCTTTGGGGCTCCCTGGTGCTACTGCCAACCCGGTTGTCAGTATTCTGTCCTTGTCCTGTCTCTGAATTGTTTTGTCTGATTATTCCCCCTCCTGGTTCGGTGGGTTGACCTCTTGAAAAGAAATCACAAGGCCCCTGCTGCCTGCCCAGAAGGTGCCTGTCACTTCATTTCATAACAGAAGGGCAGTTATTTACCTCTACAACCCTGGCCACAAATGTCACAATTGCTGGCATAGTGCCCTGCACATGGTGAGTGGCACTCCAGGAAGACTTGTTAAATCGAATTAAGCTACTGACCCTCAGATTCTAGCTGCTTCCTAGCTTAACTCTGGTACCGCTTCCTACCCTGATGCCCTCCCTGTCCCTGCCAGCCTCATTCTTCCTCTGAGTTCCCACCTCAAATTCACAGCCATTTGGGCCCCAGTACATGTCAGGAAGTCCCTCCTTTGCCACCACTTCCATTTTGATGCTGCATAACAGTGAATCTCAGTGTTAGAGCAAAAAAAAGCAGATCAGAGCTCAAGGCAGAGGCTGGTGCTCAGCTACTCACTTTTAATTGTCAACCAGGAGTTGCTAGCATGCCACTCTTGGGTCACTATTACACAAAGCAGGAAAGTACAAGTCAGAGGTAGCTGGTGAAGGAAAGAAAGAGAAGAGAGAAGAACATGCAAAATTGGTGGATTTTAATTCCTTTTAAAATAAAAAAAATGGTTTTGTGGTGATTAAAAGCAAGTTCCTAAGACAAGTATTCCTGGGGCCCTGTCTGAGTTACATACACAGCATAATTGTACACCCGCGTGAGTGCATTTTCACCTTCAGACCAATTCCACTAAGTCCCTAGAATGTTCTGAATTCCAATTTAAAGTCCGTTGGGCAGCCCATTCTATCAAAAGCCAGCAGAGGTTTTCTGATAAAATGAAATAAATCCTTTTCTCAATGGGGCTATGTAACAGCTGACCATTGTCCAGGGGGCTTGGCCAGCACTTTCCATGTTTCCTTTTAATCTAGCCTCAACACTCCTATGTCTCCAGCCTATTAATCTTGCCTAGATTGTAGATGGAGCCAAGTTTCAGCACCGACTATTAAGTTCCCCACCTTGAGTTTCATAGGAAATACTAAGACAATAGAACCTTTGGAAATGTTCCCAGGAGACTCCCCTCCCTGGTGACTACTATATAGTACAGAGGAAAATTGTCTTCAGCAGTCACAATGTGGCAGGTAAGGACACTGGTTTTATTTACATTACTTCCTAGAAACCATACAACAGCTGTATTTTATACAGATGAAGAAATCAAGGCCAGAGGGACAATCCACTTGCCTAAGGTCACACAGGGAGAAAACAGCAAATTCTGGGTCAAGAACAAAGCCTCCAGGGCTTATTCCCCTCCTGCTGCTGCAGCACAGGGGCTCTGGTGCCGACAAGCCTGTGGCAGGGCCTTGGCTTCACAGTGATTTTCAAAAGTCCCTCACCCTCTTGACACCTCACGCCCCTGAGCTTATCCCAAGAATAATAGTTCTGCTGTTCTCCTGGAGATGCTTAAGAATCAAAAATACAACACACACAGAGGCCCTGGATGTGTGCAAACACACAGTCCACAGGACGACAGCAGATTAAGCCATTTCCTATCAGATGCCTCCCGTAGCCCGCTCCTGGACCTCTCAGCTGGGCTGGCCAGACAGTGACAATATGTCCCAGTGGACTAATTAGCACTAACTACCCAGGTCACTCCAAGGCCATTAGGAAAACAAGTGAAAAAGACAAAACTGGTGCCCATTGTGGCCAAAGACAAAAGAAAGAAAGAAAAAAGTTAGAAGGGAAAGAAGAAATGCTCACTCTCACTTTCTCTCTCTGCTTAAACCAAAGACCAGTTTTCATCTAAGGAACGCAATAAGCCCAAGAGTTAGGCAGCTGCTCTCCACAGGTAAAAGTGAAAACATTACAATGAAATGTCTTTCAAGATAAGAGGGCCTCAAAGGAGCAGAGGCCTCACTGTTGAGCCCCTGAATGAGAGGGACCCAAGGAAGCTGCAGAGGGAAAAAACCTAACCTTGGGGAAGGGCCAGCCAGTAGCTCTACCACTCTGGGATGTGCCACCAGGGGACTGGGCAGTGAGTGTGGCCCCTGGCACAGTGGGCAAGTCTTCCTGCTATTTGTGTCACACATCAGTTCTCAAAATGGACCCAGGCATGGAGGCTGAGTATGGTTTTTAAGTTGCTGAGGGAGGGAACTAGGATCCCTGCATACTTGATCTGTTGAGGTGCTCAAGGGTGGCTGCTTTTTCTTGTGCATGTGGAGACATGGCAGTCTTGGGAATGTGTTGAAAGAAAGCCCTTTCCTAGTGAAAGAAGCCTTTCCTAATGGGTGATCATCTTCCTCAGAGCATTTCCAGGAAGGGGGATTGAGACAGTGACTGCCTGCTTCCCCCATTTCACAGATGGGAAGACTGAGAACCATGCTGAAAACTTTAATTAATTGCTGGGGAGGTGGGGGCAATAATTAGGAAAACAAGCTGACAGATGGAAGGCTCTGAATGTCACATTTGCACCTTCTTATCAAGGGTTCTGGCTGTGTTTCTACCGAGGTTGCAAATGGGGTCCTTCCCTACTGCTGCGCTGAGCTCTAATGAGCTGGACTTAAGGCAGGCATGGATCAGTGGAAAGGGAATTAGTCAGATCATCCTCTCTGAGTATCAATTTGTTTCTCTAAAAAATGTCAACAGTGGGCCGCTCAGTGGCACCACAGCTGCCTTGCAAGCACAAGGTCCTGAGTTCGATCCCCAGTACCAAAAAAAAAAAAAAGAAAGAAAGAAAGAAAAGAAAAATGTCCACAGCAGCACCTGTCTGGCAGAGTTGTGACAATTAAATGAGATGATGAATATATGTGCTCTCAGCACAATTCCATACCTGTAACATTCCTCAGAGATGAGAATCACAGCTTCCATTTATTGAAAAATGACTAAGAGCCACCGTCTGCTCAGTTCCTATGGATCAGTTCTCTTTCTTTGGACATAAAAATAGCATTGGGAAGGAGAGAGTGTAATGCTGACTGAGCCCCCAAAGCCCTTGCCATCTTATATGACATTTGTGACTATGGGGGGAGCCTCAGGAATAAGTACAGAAAAAGGACCCAAATATCTCAGGAGACCCTTAAACATCTGTACCCTCAATCTTAGACTTGCCTCAATAAAGAGATGCTAGTTTCTGTCCATACCCATTCTTGGGGAAGGACTAGCCTCATTGAGCTGAAATACAGATTTAAAATAGAAATCATTCCATGAAGGGTTTTTTGGCCAGTAGGTTATATAAATTTCATCATGTTCCCATTTGGCCAAGAGAGGGGTCTGGAGGGGCTTTTGGCAAAGTCTAGCTCTGGACATGAGAAAATAACCCTCAAACCTCAAAGATCTACTGAAAAGTATCACTACTGCAGGAAAATAAGGAAGGGGGAAATCTCAGCCCAAGACACCCTGATTCACCGAATCCACCCCAGTGTCACTGAATGAGGGCTAAGTGAACTGGGACTAGGCTGGGAAATGGAGCTTTCAAACCAGGAGACCCCTGGTTCTTTCTCTGAAAGAGAACCATCTTCTAACACCTGTACTAGAACAATCATTGCATATATTTCCTAGGCAGGATATCTTTCAGCTTCCTCCCTGAATGAACTTGTGTTAAAGTGTTCCAGAATGAAGCTAAAAGGAATCATTCCTTTAAAGAACACTAATCTGGACCACATTCCACTCTCTTAGAGGCTCTTTTGCACCCTTAAAGATTTGTGTACCTCTGAAGCAAGTGGGGTTCTGATAGGGGCCAATGGCTCACCCTCTCCCCAAGTCTCAACTAAAAAGTAGAAATAATCCTCAGTCTTTCCCTGCCCTTCCCCTTTTAAAATCATCTTTTATCCTCTCTTAAACAAAACAGTTTCTTGTATCTTTTGGCTCCTTCTATACTCAGAACCATAGAGCTCAAAGCTTCTCAGCTCAACTGAGAACTCAGCACCTCTTGGATTGATAAATAGAGCAGCTTTAAAATGCTTAGAACTGAAAGCAGACCAACTGTGGAGAGAGAAAGTAAACACATCCATGCACCAATCAACCCTAGCAAGCTCCTCGCTGAGATTACAAACTGTAGTTCCTGCCTGAGCCAGCGAGGATGCTCCAGCAGGCTGGGGGACCAGAACCGCAAAGCTGCCTTCTCTGCCTCAGTTAGCCAGCTGTGCCCCAGAGGAGTTAGGTCACCTGGGAGTTTTCGGGGACCTGGTTTGGATGTTCCTAAGCAGAGCAGATCCTGCCAGTTTCACATTTGGAAATGTACCAAGAGAACAGTGGGACTAGCCCCATTCTTTGTTTTCTAGAGGGGGTTCTTCCCCATGCACTCCAGCTCTCCGCGTGCAGGTAAAACTTGCCAGTGAGAGAAGTGGGATTTTTCACAAAATAGATTTTGATAATGACATAATTTGACATGAACATTAGAGGAACTTTTCCTATGAAAAAATATATACATTCCACATTCCCCTCCCCAACACACACACACACAAATTGTTTTTATGAGAACCAATTAATAAATGCTAATTCATTCAGGCATATCTCCACTAAATTACTGTTTCATTTAATTGCGGGGGAATTTTCCATTACTAAAGTCTCCCTTGCTGATTTTTTTTGCATTATTTATATATTTTTTTCAGTTTCACTCATAGTGGGGTTGGTATGTGATATTATCTGCTGTTTGTACCTCTTAAATTTCTTTTTCATTTAAAATATTTCCTCATTCTTGCAGATCCACGTAATCTGGGAGAAATATCATTAAAAGCAGACAAGATTTTATACATAAATGATTGAAAAAGGCCGGGGCTAAAATTAATCTGACAGGCGCACATCTCATGTGATTGCATTTCTCTCTCTCTCTCTCTCTCTCTCCTGTGTGTCTGCATTTTTGCCCATTTTGAGTTAATGCAGGACTGTTTTCTTATGTTCCTAAGTCATAGGTCTTTCTATGAAAAGACTGGGTATATGCAATTAGAGATGAAGATCACAGGGGCTTTAATAATAAAATAAAAATAATAACACTTGAATTGCTATAAGTTGTCAGAGCATAATGGGCGATTTCTTGTTTCCTTTCCGTGGACTCTCACATCAAAACTCTGATACTCAAATATTCCTACTAGCTGGCTCCCAAAGAGTCTGCCTCTTAATGTGTAGAAAAGTGGGGTTTAAGGTGATGTTTAGTGATAGTTTAGGATGGAGAGTCTGTGTTCAAAAGAACATGTTTTGAAAACAGTAATTCAATTTTCTTATATTAAGTGGCAAAAGTTCCAGGTACCTGGCTACCTTCCTTTCTGAAATAAGTGCTTTCATTTTATTCTCCCCAGCAACTTCCCCCTTTCCTCCCCTCTCCCATTGTCTCCTTTTCATTGTCTTTTTCTCTTTATCCTTTAGTTTCTCTCACACAGTAAAATATTCTGGAGGATGTAAATGATTAAACTGTTTACTCCAAGGTTTAGGAATGAGACTGCTTGTTACCATAAGTAAAGTTTCACCTTTATACCCAAACTCCATCAATAATTACAGAACAAGGATGACTATTAGTAATTCTTTCTTACAATTAGCTCTTACAAGAAATGATTTCATTTATTCTGAGTGCACTGAGTCCTATTGATTTTACTTTTTGAAAAAATTAACTACAAAGCAGAGAAACCCACTCTGAAATGAAGTTGGTATAGAAAGGGCTTGTGGATATACATATACTCATGAGAAATAGAATACCATAAAATATGCATCTTATTAAAATTAGAGATTTTAAGCCATAAATAGAAAGTTTTGACATATTATATTAGATGCTCTCCTTTGAACCAAATGTTTCATAATAATTAAAATTCCACGAGACTGATTTTTATTCTATTTCCTTCACTTCCTTTGTCCTCAGCAAAATTACATAAAGTCTTTTTGAGTGTAGACTGGAAAATTAATAAACTTTCCTTCTATCCCCAAAAAAGTCCCCAATAAATGCTTCCAATAGACATCAAAAAGTGTCAATTAGAAATAATTACTTCTTATCAATCAGTGGGGCAATTAAAGTGACAAAGCTTGAAAAGATACTTATCTTAAAACTAATTCACAAGGTAGCTAAATTATCTCCTAATTAACTTGCATTGAGCAGGATGGGAGGATAGACCATCTTGAAACAAAGATGAATTGAGGAACCCCAATACCTCTTTAGGAGCTTCAACCCTGCTTCTTCCAAGAACTTATTTTTAACCCAGGCAAGAGACCTGGGAAGAAAATAGATCCTTCCCAAAAGCATTTATCCCTCTTTCCTCCATTCTAAAACCAAGGGTAAGGAAAGGGCTTTAGATTTCAGGCCACGGAATTTAGGAATTTAGAGGCGTTCTTTCTCCTGGATCTTAGTTTTCATTTTACCACTTGACTGACCTATCTTCTCAGGACACAGGTTGGGGTAGGGGGTAAGGTTGTGACAAGTTATTTCAGGTAACTTTTAACGGGATTCTTGATTTTACAAAACTCTCCCTCATGAACACGGTATTATTTACATTTGAATGTTCACATAGCGTTTGCTCTTTCTCATGCATCTTTGAATATTTTAAAAATGATTTTGCTGTAGAGGATTTTGTTCCCCGATGCAACAAAAATCCCGGCGGATTTTACGGAACGCTCAGCCCATCACCCACCTGCGCACATCAGAAGAATTTTCTCTCACCAGTCCTTCAGAATAAAGCTGTAGAAAACAAGATATTATGATCTCGCTGCAAAGCAAGATTACCCAAGGATGAGCCAGGGCCGAGCCTTAGTGGCCTGGGCGGCAGAGGCCACGCAGAAAACTTTTCTGGGGCGACTCAGAGGATTAGAAAAGGGTGCGCTTCGCCTCGCTCGCGCGAAAATCCAAACTGACACTC
The DNA here is from genome assembly GCF_000247695.1 of Heterocephalus glaber. Next base: position 13,354,953 of record NW_004624749.1, read on the forward strand.
GCGCCCGGAGTTCGCTCCAGAGAACGCTTACATGGGGAAATCTCCAAATACAGAACTGAGAAATGGAGGTGCCTGGGGGAAACTGGAAAGCCTCTAAAACTGGAGAAAATGAGTTTGTAAAGACAACATGGTCAGTTTATGAATTTAGCCCTAAATACAGGCTATTGTGTCAAGTAAACGGATCAGAAAGGCAGAGGGTCTCTTGTTCAGGTTTTTTGAGAGAGCGGCTTCAAGGAAAAACAAAAAACAAAACAAAACAAAAAACCCGGACAGCTTTGATTCGGTAGAGGTGTTTTGAGCAATTTTCTTTTTCTTCTTTTTTATGTTTAGTTTTAAATTAAACTAATGGAAAAAGTTCCCTTTTCCCTTCCTCGCCTCTTTCTTTATTTGTTTTGGGGTAAGGGTGGGAGAAATGCTTTTGGCTCCCCCAGACAGAAAAATGCTAGGCGGGGCCAAGGGCAGATGGCTGCTTCTTCAAACCCAAGGGTAATTTGCATCTGAGCTAATGGGAAAGCAGGGTCTTATCATCTGGGACTGTTGGTTAAAAGTAAAGTAAAAGTCAGTGGTGCCTTTTGCCTTTCTTTAATTCCCGTTTATTTTGATGAGTGCTTCTAGATGAAAATATGTAACGAAACAATTAATAACATTAATAAGCCAGCCGGAGAGCCTGTAAGAGTCTTAGTTTTCAGGGAGCGTCGGAAAAAAAGAGTCCCGCTCAGGACGGTGAATTCGAGGTCCTAGGGTACCCACTCCTCTTACCATCGCCCGAAGGGTCAGTGGAAGATCCGGGTGGGGGAAACCCAACCCCAGACCCAAGCCGAAGTGGCCAGGACCAGCTTGGTCTGGAATCAGGCAAGGGGCCCCAGGCGCTGGGCCTTGAGAACCTTTCTCATCCAGGGGAGAGGGCGGCGCCCAGTATTGTACCCTGATTTGACTGAAGGCTAAGGGACTGAAACCCTGTTCTGGTCTTAGAAAGTGGCGTAGGAGCGTGCAGGGCTGCCCGGGAGCAGCCGGTTAGGGGGTGCTGGGCAGCTCCGCCTGGTTCCTGGCCTCACCAAACCCGCGGCGCCTGGGGTAGAGACCTCGCAGCCCCTAAAGCTGCCCAGAGCCCGCAGGGGACAGCCGGGCATTCGAGCCTCACTTTCAGAGGAGACCCGGGCGGGGGGGGGCAAGGAGGGGTCCTCCTGCTGACTCCGCCCTCCGCTGCTCTAGGGCGAACCTGGGTGAAAAATCTTTCTGCGCCCCAACCTTTCTGCGCCTTTCTGCGCCAGTGCCCCTCCCGGTGAAGCCTTGGTCCTTGGACCCCAGACTTCGCGGCACAGCCGGGCCCCGCGGCGCGCTCTCGGCTAAATAGAGACCTTAGCGGCGCGCTGCGCCCGATCAGACCCTCCTTATTATAACAAATGTCCCGTTTGCCGAGCGGGACTTCATATTCGCCAAGAATTCATCTGAAATATTGATTTCCTCTCACTTCGCTGGCCCAAATCGATAGCGATGCGCCCTGGCCCCATAAATCCCCTTCCCCGAGGCCGGCCCGGCTCCATCCATCACCGCGGGCCGAGCCGCACTCCCGCTGGGTCCCCGCACTGGGTGTGCGCCTGGGTGGCTGTGCTCACCGCGTCCACCAGCCCAGACCCTGGGGCTCCTTCCCGGGACAGACCCCGCCCGGCCTGGGCCCAGGCAGGGGAGACCAGGCGCGGCGGCCAAGGAGCTCTGGCGCTGTTGAAGGCCCTGGGCCCAAGCGCAGGTGGGGAAGGGGTTCGGAACCGCAGGCCACTGGGTCTTCGCCAGCAGGCGCCCCGCGCGCGGCTCCCCGCCTGCCCCGTGCCAGGCAAGGAAGAAGCTAGGAGCAGAGCACCAGAGTGCGCCCCTGGCTACAGGCCCCAGACCGCAGGCTCCTTTCCTTTTGGCTTGAGAGATATGAGAGGCTCATGGTCCCTGGTCCCGGTAAGGCAGTCACCGCAAGCGCTGAGCGCAGGACCAGGGCTTAGAGGTCCGAGGCAAGGGTGCTGCAAGTCCAACACCTGCGCGGTCCAGGCCTGAGAGAGTGCTCGATGTCCAGCCTTATAGGCCGAGCAGGACGTTTGTGGAGGAGCAAAGGACACCCCTTGTGACCCCGCAAAGAACCTCTCACCGCTCCCTGTGGTCCGCAGAAATCGAGGCCTGGGGAGGGAGGCTCGGCCGGCCGAGGGGGACCCTGGATCAGCTAGGCAGACCCAGTGGACAGCCAGGCCGAGGCGCCCCCAGCTGCTTCGCCACACAGGGGGTCCCGAAAGCCTCCAGTGTCAGCTTCCAGTCCCACGGACCCGAGCGAGCGCACGCACGGACGCAGGGCGGGCGACGCGGGGGCTCGGGGTCCTGGCTACACCGCGTCCTTACCGGATCTGATGGAGTTGTGAGGCATCGCCGGGGAGTCGCTCACAGTCTGCGGAACACTCGGGGCTTCCTCACGCAGGTCGCGGCTGTGCCCGCGCCACGCTGCCCTGCGGATTAGGTACCAGAGTAAGGGGCATGAGCGAAGAAGCCCTCAGCCTGAGGTACCCTCCGCAGGCCCTGTCCTTTAGACTTTAATCGAATGTCAAGAGTCCGGTGATTTTTAGATGACGTGGGACCAACCTCAGTCTGGCCTAGCCAATATTCCTGTCTGGAGAATCAGGGATCAGGGTACACCTAGGAACCTCCAAACTCCAGCCGGGTACCCTCTCCCTCCATTGCCCCAGCCTTATTCCATTTAACTTAGCAGGGAAAAGACTGCCAGTCTTGCTGGGACCCTCTCTTTTCTTGCATCCCCATTCTCTCCCAGGCACCTCCCTGCTCCGGAGGTGGCTTACCTGGCCGGCTGGCCGCAGGCCCTCACTGCCTGCGTCCACCTGCCCACGCTGGTGGCTTGGGCCCAGCTTCTCTTCTGGTTCTGAAGTTTGTTCCCATCCACCCAGCATCGCAGACTGGTTTTATCCCGCCGAGGCCCTGGGAGATGGGTCTGGCGAGGCTCGCAGGCTGCGGATTGGCTGGCTGGGTGCAGGGGGGTGCGGGAAGGGGAGGATTTTGCAAGGGGGACATGGCTGAGTGGACTCAGGAGTTGAAAACATTCGCTGGAGCTTCTGTTTCCAGCGGAGGAAAGAGAGGGAGGCAGCTGAGTCCTAACGCAGCAGGCCTGGGGATATTGGAGGAGTGGGAGATGGAGGCCTCAGGGGCTAAGGATGAGGTTGTCTGGGGCCTCTTGGGGTCGCTGACCACCAGAGTAAAAATTTGGTCTCCACTGTGATATCCTGCAGCCCTCCTCTGCTCCCTGCTCTGCTCACCTGGAAGTACTCCTCTCTTTTAAGGAGGGGAGTTTTGATTTGGTTCCCATGGTTCTTCCTTAGAAGCCTTCTCACAGGGCTGCAGGCACCCTGGTCCCACCACCCCAGGCTGGTGCGCATCTCTTCCAGGGCAGACACCTGAGCATCCTGGAGCCATTCCCTCTGGGCCACATAGACAGGATTCACACCCAGTCTGTTAGGTTAAGGAAATGGTAACATGCCTGGTCCCCAGGACTCCTCTGTCCTCCAAATGCATGTACAGCCACTAGTGTTCTTTATTACTCTTTGAGGATTTTGAACTTGGAGGAAGAACTTAGGAGGAAGAGCAGTGAAGGCCTAGATTTTACCTCACTTTGGAAAGGCCTTTGAAAGGAACAAGATTGGGGTGACCTTTGCTCATGTCCATAGGAATCAACAGCCTGTGAAGTGTGGGGTTCTTGGTGTGGATAAGAAGCGGGGGTGCCCTCGGTAGGAAGGACAGGCCCATAGTGGTGGTGAAAGTTGTTCCTTCTTCATAGCTCACAGGAAATCAGGATACAGGGAAGATTGTGTGTGAGTATGAGGAACAGCAGCACCCCCAGCTAGTGGGGCAGGGACTGGATACGTCCCAGGCTTAGGCTGGATCCCCGGACCTTCAGGAGCAGAGCTGAGAGGACAGTCCTGCAAGCCCAGAAAGGGCTAGGTTGCCTTGAGGGACTGCTGTGGGGTGTGGAGGAGGCTAAGGCGCTGCAGGGAGATAGAAGGAGGGAAGGGACAGAGGAAACAGCAATATTTGGGGGGATGTGTGAAAACTCACACACAACTTTTCTTAATGAAAGACAAAAATTCAGTACCTCTTCCCACTCAATCTTTCTCATCTTTCAATTTAGGAGAAATCTGTCATTTTGTGAAAAGAAAGAAACATGTCCCTAAATGGATGCTCCACATTTGTAAAGGGGTCTAAATAAAAATATCCAGTGCTATAAAAAATATTTCTCCAAAATTGTTATTTAAAATTGATCTATGTTTCTTAGAGGTCCAGATCCTCTGGTCAGACTGCTCTGGTCAGACCAGAGGGAGAAGATTGAAGGGTGTGGGCATGGAAGTGGATGTTGGGTTCCATGGGGCACTTTGCCACCCTGGCCCTATTCTGCCATGTGAGGGGAGCAGGTGGAGTGCAGAGGCCCCAGCAGAGGTGCCCATCATCATGCCCCAAGTTTCCCGCCACGAGGCAGGCAGTGTTCCACCTGGAGTCTGAAAGCTCTTATCCTAACCAAGCCTGAAATCCCAAGAGCTTCTACCTAAGCCAGGGCTCTGAAAGATGCCAAAGACCAGAGAGACTCATGCATCCATTCTAGCCATTTTTTTTTTTAACTGACCAATGAATCTCCCACCTCCCTTTGTTATTTGGGCAAATGTTTTCAAAGGCCAAAACAAGCAAGCTATTAAAACATTCCTGTCTCATTTGTGAACTTGTTTTTTTTTAAAGTCACCTTAATATGAAAACATAATACATAGCTGTGCAACACTACCCTTCAAAGAAAGGCATGTGTGAGCACATAAACACACACACACTTTGAGAGGACCTCTTCTACAGAGTGTGACAGGATGATTCTCAGCAGAAAAGACCTTCTAGAACCAACCAGCAGTAAGAACGTGGTGAGTCCCTGGTGCAGAGATAAACACAACTGGCCATGCTTTCTAATTACAATTGGAAATCAGGTCCAGATTCCTTGGTACTTCCTGATTCCCCAAGATCAAGGCCTAAGAAAAGTCATTATCCTCTATCCCAGCTCTGTCTTTCTGGCATTATTTTCCTCCTTTGGAAAATAAAGAGTTTAAAATACGTATCTATTTTTCAAATGTCCTTAATCAAAATTTTTCTTCAAGCTTCTAAAAATCTCATGCCTTCCTTCGATTTTATTTGAAATTCCAAAACACAATTGCATCATGACTCTCAGGTCAATGGGACATTGAGAACTTACTTTTTAAAAACCAACATTTCCTTCACTACTGGATCTTCTCTGATATGATGCCTATAAGGCTTTCCTGCCACACTTATCAATTGGCAACTTGCGGTTTCCACCCAGTTATGATTTTTAAAAACTCAATGTTTTACAAGAAAATTTTGCTTGTTGTCAATATTAAAATACAAAGCCAGAGAAAAAAATATAATAACTGGGTTGTCTTTAAAAATTTGAAAAATTTGGCCACAGATCTGAGTGTTTGTTTGTAGAAATGAATATTCTTTCATGTTTAACCTTCCAGTAATCTCAGGCAACTACCTAATTCTAGCAAGGTTTTGAGTTTGCATAATCTTCTGTGATTTTTAAATTCTGTGTTAATCTGCTGGACTTTCTTTCCAGGATTCAGCTGAGGTCTACTGCACTGGTGATAAACTATATGGCTTTCCCCAGATGAAACCCTGGGCCTTCTTTAGATATGAGATTTCCAGTGCGAAAACTTAAACTGTTCTGGGCAAACCAAGTTGAGCTAGTGATACCCTGATTAGAGCTGGGGTGGAGATGGTTTGGGGTCTTTTGGAAGCAGCTCAGAGTTCCAGCTGATGATTAGGTGAGTGTTTGATTGCTCAGGTAGGATCCTCCCAGCTGCCCACTCAGGTGACAGAGCCTTTATGGGGTCATCTCCTCCCCTTCCACCTGAAGTCTCCGAAGTTTCCTTGTGTAGCCTTTGGGGAAGACCCCTGTCGCCAGCAGTCCTTCTGTTCTGCCCCCCCCCCCCCGCCATGTGATGAATCATTCCAGGGACCAAAGTGTATCCTTTATGAAGAAAACAGCAGCTTTCTACTCTGAGCCAAAGGGTGGGTGTTTTCACCCTGACTGTGAGAAATGGGACCATTTCTCTCTCCAAGCCTCAGTTTCCTCTTCAGTAGGATGTGGTGTGGCGTGGGGGAATGAGACCTATCTCCTTGCTTTGTTGTGAGGATGAATAGAATTATGAATGTGAAAGCCCTTTGAGAACTACTGCTCTGTACAAAAGTTAATTATTATTAGACAACAAAGGCAGGGGCAATGTGTCCAAGAAGGGCAGAGTTAAAACTCCTCTAACATTACTGTAGCAGTCGGTTCCTTTAATCCTTCCTCAAAGCATGGGGAAGTTTTTTTTTTTAAGTCACCTGAGCCATTGGGTTCAAGCTATTGGAGAGGAAAAAGCCAGGGAGCTGGAGCTTGTGGGTACAGGGGCTGTGGTGGCACAACAGTGCCTAAGGGGAGCAGTAAATATCATTTGACCCAAAGAGAGGAGCTCAGTTAGTAGCAGCAGGGAAGTAACAGGACCTGGCAGTTTCCAATCAGCCACTTCTCCAGATTTTGGAGGGCAGAAGTGTCCAGGACACCTGCAGTTTTCACACCCCCTCTCCCTTCAGACTTGCCCAGTCCTGCCACATGGGATCTCTACTGGGTCTACTGTGTCCCCACCCTCAGGAAATGGCCAGCAGCCTGCCCTGGGGCCTCCTGGTGGCTGTGTCTGAGAATCAATCATTAATTGCCCCATGTTCCCCATCCCCCAGGATTGCAAAACACAGAAATAGAAATACAGGTCCTGGCAGGTGAAAGGAGAGGGCCACTGGCTGGGGGGAAAGGCAGTTTGGAAAAAGCCACCAGTGGCATTTGTCCAGTTGGGTAGAGTTGGAGATGTGACCTGGCCACATGTCTCTTGGGCTATTTGCCCACCCCATGTCCCCTTGGCAGGGGCCACTGGGCTGCTGTAGGAGAAAGTGCTGCTTCCTGGAGGGGGCAGGAAAAATCCTCACTGAGGAAGCAGAAAGAAAGGTGGCTGAAGGAGTAGACCAGGGCAATGCATGGAGGAGATATCATAGGTCTTTTTTTCTCTAGTTATAATAGTTTTTTTAAAGTTACAAATAACAAGTTAGACCCTTTTTATAATCTGTTTCGCAGGTGAAAACATGAGTCCTAGAAAGCTAGTAGGACCAGGGTTACCCAGCTGCAGGTGGCTGACTCAGTGGACTAATAAGCACTTGTGACCCAGGACTTGCCTTAAGTGCTGGAAATTCTGCTCATCTCAGTCTGGATCCTCCCATTTTCTATCCCTGACCTATCAGAGAGGAAGATTCTGGAACCCAGGGGATGGCTAGGGCTATAGAAGAGCGGCTCACCAGGCAAGAATGTCCTCCACTCCACCAGATCCTCTGGTCCAGCAAGAGCAGCAGGAGTCAGGAATCCTCTTCACAGGAATTCTCTTCATACAAGGCCAAGGTACCGGGTGGGGTGCCTTTCCAACAGATGTTCTTGGGGAAACGCCAAGGAAAAAAACCCCGGCCCAGGGCTTTTCATCAGACTCAGGGCTGGCTCTGTTCTCTGTGGCTCTGGAATGCCAGAGGTTCTTGCTTTTGTCTCCAACCTTCTCTACCTGGCCCCTGGAGGGTTTTTGGCACATTCTAAACAGCAATCTTGGATGCTTTGTCTGCTCTCCTGTGGGTCTAGGCTCCCTTCAAGAGTGTCCACTGCCAGTTACACCTATTGTAGCCCCTACCTTCCCTTTGCTCAGAGAGCAGGTCTATGCTGGGGGCAGGAGCTCAGGGTACCCACTTTCTCTCTATGCTCAAGTAGGTGTCCTTGCTGCTCCATGGGCCCCATACTAGGATGATTACACCACTATGTTGAGGAAATGCTAAGCAGTCTATTTTCTTCAAATAACAACAGCTATCACTACTATTGTATCTCCAAATGCCAGGACCTGTTGAGTGCTATATATATGACCCCATTTATTTTTTGTAGCACCCAGTGAAGCCAGGGTTTGCAGGTATCCACGGCACAGAGGCTGTTCTGGGACACACAGTTACCGAGTGGTGGAATGAGAGAGTCTGAACTCAGACCCATCTAATATGTAAAGCAGCATTACCTCTCCTACCCCATGGGGAGTCTCAGGGTGTGGACAACCATAATAGCTGCCAGGGAGCTGTTGGAATAAGCTATAAAATTAACTAGGAAAAGAGTCTCTGTCAGTTTCAGGCCCCACAGTGACAAGCTGAGAGGAAGCTTGGCCCCTGGTGAGGAGACTCATGGAAGGCCTGGAGAGAGGCCTTGTGAATGAAAGAATGAAAAGAAACCAAAGATTGTGTGCATAGGGTGAGGACTCTTCCTCCCAGCTTCCCTCTGGTGACTTGTGAAGCGTGGAACACATTTATGGTGACAATGAGAGAATCACCCACTTTTCAATTCTGAACCACTTAAAACTCTACATTTTTAGACATACTATTATTGTGTAAGGTAATGTTGCTTTTTGTTGGTCCTGAGTGCTTCTCCTTTGAATCTCACAGTATGCTGAGGCTCTGGTGATTTGTACTCTCTCCATCCACATTCCATTACTTTATAGGTTTCAACCCTATCCACATTTTTTTTAAGTAAAATCACTTCTCACAGGCCCACTCCAATGGAGATAGAATAAAGTCCTGGGTCTTTTCCTGTTGGATTCTGATGCTCATCTCTCTATAATGCAGAGACATAGGGGGTAACAACTGTGCAGTGGGAATTGTGGCCAAAGCTGCAATCCTTGCATTTCCTAGATTGCCTGTGTCTTGGTGCCATCACCCAACTTCTCTGAGCTACAGTTTTTCAGTCTGAAGAGTGAGACTGGTAATATTCCTTCTTTCATATGTTAGTGCGATGATTAAGCCAGACAAAGTGCCTGGAGCATAGTGAGAACTCAGGAAATGTTAGCGATGTTCTTTTTGTCCACGAGGGCATGGTTGTTGTTTTGGCCACCACAATAAAGATGACAGGTTAATACTGCTCTTAGAGCTTGGTGTGGTGTCACTGTTACTGTGCTCAGGGCACCAGGAGACACAGAGAAGTCCCCAAAGTGGCAGTGAGGTGAAGGGGCTGGAGAGGAAGAGGACTGAGGACAACCTGAGGATAAAGTGGATAGGAAGGGGTGAATGAGCTTCCCACAGCCTAATCTATTTTCTCTTTTCATTGTTCTTGAATTATCCCTGCAGAGCAGAAGTAAGTAGGGAAGGCAGAGGAGGAAGTTCCCTAGAGAGGTCTCCGACTGCAGGGCCATGGTCAGCTTTCAGGCAGTGGCCAAAGTGTACAGAAGCTCAGAGTGGGCTTCCCGACTGGGAAACACTCTTAATTCCCGAAGCATCCTTGACTGCTGACTAGTGTCCAGGGGAAAAGAGAGGGTGTACCTCAGTCCCCTAAAAGCTCAAGGCCACCTTCACACGTCAAACTGGTTGGCTGAATTTAGTCTTATGTTCTCTCCTTCAGGATTTAAGAGAGAGATGGATCCCTATGCTTAGGACTCGGTCTCTCCATTTCAAAGTCCAAGGGGTTATAAGTTATGGAAAGCACCTGGACTCAAAAGTCAGAAGTAGGTTTGTGATGCAGCCCTGCCCTGAGCTGTGTGACCTTAGGAAAGTTGCCCACTCACCCTGATTCTCAGGCTCCTCATACATAGTAAAAATAAATGCACATAATAGTCACATCTTGTCAGCAGGGTGGTGTGAAAGTGATTTGTAAACTATTAAGAAGTGGGAAAAGTGACAGACAATGAATTTGAAGCAATTACAATCATGCATGATGCCAGATTTACCTCAACAGCGGTCGGTCTGGTCTTCTTCTCTCTTTTCCTTCCTCCTTCCTTCCTTTCCTCCTTCCCTCCCTCCCTCAGGTCGTACAATTGTTAAAGGAATATCTGCTAAGTTCTAGGCCTTCTGCTAAGACCTGGGGATGCAGTGGTGACCAAAACAAGAACCATGCCCTCATGGACAAAAAGAACAGTTTCTTGCAGGGAGGTATGTGCTGTGATGGGGTTGGAGTGGAGAGAAGTGGGCTTGGGGAGCTTGGGGAGCACAGAGAGAGAGTGCTTCACAGAGTCTTGGCTGTTCAGAAAGGGCCTCTAAGCAGAGATCAGACTCTGATTGGAATAAACCAGGTAAATGCAAGAATGGGAGGGCTGGAAGTGGAGGGTTCTGGTGTCTGGTTCAGTGGGGAGTCAGGCACACTTGAGCTGAGTTCAGTGTGGTGGGGGTAAATTGCAATAACAGTGTGTGTGTGTTGAGAGCTGAGAGATGGGTCTGGAAAGGTGTTTTCCATCAGATCACAGAAGTCTCTAAGACATGTTAAGAAGTTTGGACTTTATATTAAAGACAAAAGGATTTCAGTGGGAGAAAGGAAAGGAACAGACTTAGGTTTTAGAAAGTTCTTTCTGGCTGTAGGGTAGTTGGTGGATTGGAGAAGGCCTGATTGTGAGTGGGGTAGGGTAAGTCTGTGCTCCCACACTTTCTTTAGGGATGAGGGAAGCACTAGGGGTAGAGGGAAGTGATGGACTTGGGGAAACATTTTCATAGTCAGCTTTTGACTCTCAAGTTTATCCATGGGTAGGTGGTGACAAGCTGCTTCTGGAGTGTGAGTGCTAGCAGGATCTTGTCTTCCCACATCCCAAGCTCTCTCCTTTACAGGTAGATGTGGTACTTCCCACCTCAAAACCTTCCAGTGTCCAAGGGGAAGTTTCTGTCTGATGACAGATTGGACAAGAAAGGAAGATACTGGTCTAGGACCCAGAGGGGCTGATGCAAGGGGAGAAGCCACATGCCCGAAGTTGCTCAGCATCTTGGACTTCAAGCTTCACCAATCTGGGCACTCATAGGACCCCTGTGGCTGAGCAGCAGTGAAAATCTGGAGAAGATGATGCAAGTGGGGGAAATTATCCATGAGAATTCTGCCTTTGATATAGGGCAACCAAAAACAAGCCATTGATGAGGGTCAGAGACTTAGGTTTCCAAGCTTAGGATTAAAGCTCTGGGGCTTTGGAAGGGTCAGCCAGTTTATCTGGGCCTCAATTTCTCCATCTCTATAAAAAAGGAATAGGTGGAGTATATCCTAGATCTACATCTTGAGCAAAGTAGCTGAATACTGCCACACTGTATTTTCTCATTTTCAACAAAAAGTGCTTAGGGTCAGCTTCATTTTTAATCCCATTGTATTTTTCTTTGTGAACCAGCATGTGTGAAAGCACATTGAAACCCATAGTTGTAGTAATGTTGTTGATTGATAAAGCACTTTGTAGTGAATAAGCACCATCATATATCTATGATAACATTCAATATATTTGTCAGTACATACTGTGTATGCTTTTAAATCTACTATATAATAATGTGTCATGTCATGTGTGACATATGTGATATATACATACATACATACATATATATATATATATATGCATTCATATAATGTAAAATTTAGCTGGCATGAGGTTCTAGCATATTCCAAGTCACATTCAGTGGCTCACTAGCTCACTTAGGGAAAATGACACATCTTGTAGTGGCTCCAACGTCTTACTCCATCAGCACATGCTCCCCATATCCCACCCTTTCCCTTTCTCCTTCCGACATTCTTTCTCTGCTGGGACTTTCATTTTCCAGCAGCCACACTGGCTTCTTGGCTTCCTTCTAATGTACCAGGCTTGCTCCTTTTCTCTCTCTCTCTCTCTGGATCTGTTTGTGAGTGTCTCCTGCTTGGCTAGCCTGATGCTTGTCCCCTCGCCTCTAAGTCTTTACTGGAATCTCATCTGCTCAGTGAACTCTTTGCCTACTCTTTGATTGCAAACTTCTCCCCTACTCTTTACCCCTGTCATTCTGCTCTCTCTCCATTGTCTGATAAAATATATTTTGCCCATTCTTTACCATCTGTTTCCCCCAGTCAGCAAGTGTCATGAGGGACTTGTCAGTTTTATCTATGTTTGTGTCCTCAGTGCCTAGAACAGGATCTGGCACACAGGTAATGCTCAGTAAACATATGTGCTTGCCTGAGTGTTTCATGGAATGAATGTGAGCAGCCAAGTGACACAATGACTTCATTGTGATGTCATGACACTAGACACCATGTACATAGCTGTTAATAAGACAAATACAAGACTCATGTCTCAGTTGTGCCTGGCTCTTACTGATTCTTGGTAGTTAGTGGTAAAAGCAGAAACCAAGTAGTCTTTAATTTTTACATGGGGATACTGCTTGCCTCTCTTTTTCTGAGGACCTGAGGATCTCATGAGGGAGTAGACTCTGGGTGAGAATTGAGAACAAGTCATGGGCAAGGTCAGGGAGTGTTCCCAGGGGCAGTGGGAGATGATCAAATCTTCCTCCTCCTCTTTGACACTGTCCCACCACTGAGGGCTCTAAATCTCTGAGCAAAGGTTATAGCACCTGCTGTCCAGGGAACATGTGACAGGTTGAGCACTGCTAGGTTAGAACAACCTGCACAATCAGATCATTGTGCTAAATATACAGGTCCCCATGCCAAGCCACACCCCATTCCAGTACTGTTGTACCTTTTAGGGCTTTGATTTACTGGGCCCCCAAACTGGGAGGGGATGCTGTCCTAATGACCCTGAGGGAGAGATTCACTCACTCTGGTCTTTGAGATCCAGGGAGTAGTTGATGGGAGAAGGAAGAAAATAAGCCCAGCCTGGCTTCAGGTTCCATGAGGGTGACAGACATTGACAGGATCATTCCTGTTTGACTCTTGGTGACACCTTGACATTGCCCATTGCCCTCAAATATCTGCTTTGGATGATAAAAACTGCTGTCCACTAATGAATTCTTTTAGAAATGCAAAAGTTTCCCCCCTGTTTAGACTGGGTCCAGAGATTTTGATCAAGTCACTGTCTATTTTGAGAGAGGAACCTTCCTCCACAACTGGTCCTCAGAAGGCAACTAGACAGGGATTTGGGGCTGCTGAACTCTAGATGCCACCTACCAAACTTGGAGAGAGCATGGTGGAGAGAATTTCTGGAAAGTAGACTGAGTTAGGAGGGAATACATCCTACTCTTCCACTTTGAAGCCAAGTGGCCTCGGGCAAGCCATGTAACCACTCCCAGCCTTAGATTCCTGATTTATAAAAGGGAGGCAATAATGCCTATCATATACAATTGTAGATGATCTTAAATGGAGTGAGCTGTTGGCTTTCAAAACAAAAGTATTGTCTTCCAAAACAAGGGTGTTTGTTACTGACTCCCCAAGGGTGAAGTGTCTTAGAGCTCTGTACCCTGTTGACACTCAGGCAAAACTCACTGATAACTTTCACTCTATAGGGCCATTCAATGACTGGAAAGAAGCCCCACCCTGCTTAGGTGGTTTTTTTTTCCACTGTAGGTGTAGGTGATCTTATAGGAGATAATATGATAAAGTAGCATTCAGTTTGGCTATAACAACTTGATTCACCCAGGTAGGTGAGTAAGAAATATTATTTGCTTGGTATATCACAGAATTCTTGAGAGCCTGGTATGTAGTGAGTATTAAAAAACGGTGAACCTGAATTGAGGAGCTTAAGGTGAACCAGGGTCTCACTGGTTCCTGAATATTGTTATGGGTTCAGAGATCTCAGTTCAGGTTTGTTACCAATCCTCAGCACATCTTTCCACAAAAAGAGGAACCAACAAGAACAACACTCCATTTTTTCCATCTTGCTTTCATGGAAACACACGGATCTCCTTGAGGTTAGGATTCAGGCACCTGAGATGACCTTGCCCATGACCCTGGCTGTTGGGGCTCAGGAAATGAGTCCTGTGTCCCATGTTTTGTCTCTTCAGGGTCATCTTCCAAGGGAGTACACACACCTATGCCATGCGAAGGAGATCTGGGGAGGGAGTAGAGGGTCTCAAAGATTTGGGACCTACTGTGAGCACCAGGTAAAGTCTAGGTGCTGTCCAAGGTGCTGTGTGTCCACCATCATCTTCATTCTTGTGCCCTTGGCCCTAAGGGACCTTGAACTTTGGAGGTCAATAGTCTTGCAGACTCTGCCGGGCCTCTTACTATAGTGTCTTACCAGTGATCTGGCCCACTGAGAGTTCTGGTGCCTCACCTGCAAGAAGGGGATAATCAGGACATCTACATGTCCTGTAGGTGAGGATTAAATGAAATGATGGAGCACATGGCATAGAGCTTGTTAAGGGCTCTGAAAGTTTTTGACATGATGATGGCGAGATTCTCTAGCTCCATGTTACTCTGGGCTTCACAGCTTCTTGGAATTTCCAGCCAGGTAGCAGGAAGGCCCTGATGCTAGCAGCCAAGGGAGACCTCACTTTCTTTTTCCTTGCCTGGTTGCCTGGGGCCAAACACCTCCTCCTTCCAGTCCTGTGCCAAAGGTCAAGAAGGGTTCTCTCCTTGAGGGGCCCAGGGATAATCATCCCTAAGTCTGGGTTAGGCCACCACCTGTCCCACTCTCTCCGCTGAAGGTGGGAGGAGTACAGAGGAGGTAGGGGGTGTGGGGGAAGGAAGAGTCCTCCAGGAAAGAGCCTCTCAGGGCCAGAGCCTCTCTTCCCTCCCTGACCTGAAGTGTGTCTAACTTGCTCTAGTTTCCTCCTCCCACAGCTGGGTCTCCAGGTGCCTTCCTTTATTAAACTTATTTAGCCTTTTGCTACACTGGCCGTCATTTGCATGGGATCCTTTTTTTTATGCAGCCTCAGATCCCATAGAGCCAGGGGGTTAACTGAGCTTCCTTGTGCCTGGTCCCAGTACACCCAGGCTGAGCAACCACTCCCTGGTTCCCCAGCTGCTCCCTGAGAGTCTGTGGCTGTCATCCCCAGACAAACTGTTAGTTTCCACTCTTCTGCTGCAGCCAGGCTCCACCACCTGGTGGATAGACATGGCTCCCAGCTTCTGACTGAAAAGCACATTTACAGTCCACTGCTGTCCTTAAGGCCAGGGCTGGCCCTGAGTACAAATCTGAATGAATGAGTAAGGAGGCAGATTTCTGACCACCTTTGTGCACTCAGTTCTAGGGGCATTTCAGAGGATGGGTTGTAACTCCTGCCTGGAAGGAACCCAAAGCTTATTCATGAAAATTCTGTATTAGAGATTACACTAGAGCAGATTACAGAGTAGAAGATAGTTAACAACTGAAGAAGGTTTTACTTGGAAGGAGATTGGAATTCAGAGGAAAGCAAGACACAAACTGACAATGCAGGGATTCTTACATATTCTTTGTCTTTTCATGGAACACAGGGCCTCACTCATGCTAAGAAAGTGAGCTAGTCCTCTTTCTAATCACTAAAAAGTCTGATGCTTAGAGAACTCAGGCAAATTCTCTAAGGTCATATTGATGGTTACAGGAGACCTTGGATTTAAGTCTATACCCCTTGGTCTCACAGGCCCATCTTTTTCCACTCAAAGGGAGAAGAAGTGTGACCTTGGGGAGATGGGGACATAGGACGGAAGACACAGACCTGGGAGAGCTATCAACATGCTGGCTTCTGACCCCAGAATCAACTCTACCACCTGGCTCTGGCTACCTAAGCAGCAGTGAAGATGCTCTGTTTTCTCTCTGCTTTCCCCCAGCCTGCTTGCCACCCACTCCAGTCTCCTTCCACCCTGGCCAATAGTCACCTCCTCCAACTGCCCCAACCCTTCAGGGCCAAAGAGACAAGAGCAGACAGAAGGCCTGGTTCTTATAAAAAAGGAAAGGGAGGTGTGGAAAGGACTCCTTTATCTCTGTTTATGTGTTTATCCCTCCCCCAAGAGTGGATCAGGATATCCACCCTCCAAACTTCTATAAGTTTAGATCAGATCTTCCTTTTCTGCAAGTGTCACTTCTTTGGACTGGGAGACATGGTTACTGGAAGCTCCTGTGTTTTATCCCCATGCAGAGAATCCGACTCAGAGCAGACACCAATACCCATTGAATGGCTGGCTGGCTGGAGCTCAGACGCGGAACAGATGTAGACCTAGGCTTCCCTTATTAATGGGTGAAGAGGAAAGAATATGGAACAAAATAAGGAAGAGGAATAGGGTGCCTTATTCACTGGCTTGCTTACTCCTAGTTCTGTAGTCTTCCAGAGTGTGGATGTCAGGTCTCACTTGCCACCCGCTCCTTTCCTGACAGTCCTGAAGAAAGCAGGCCATAGCCCACCTAATTCTCTCTGTGAAGCCTCTGGAACTGGGAGCCCAAGGCCTCCTTTGCCCTCTAGAGTCATTCCAGATGGTCAGTTGACATCATTCTAGGTCCAGAATGTACAGTTTCAGGAGAGGGCAGGTGAGCTCAGGATTTGTTTCTGATAAGTTTTCAGTATGCTTTCAGTCTCTCATTGTCCTTCCCTCCCAGCTGGTAACATATGCAAGATGAGTCTTTTTTGAGTTTTTTCTCTGCCCCACACCCTGGAGTGGGGTAAGCTCTCCTCTCTTACATTTACTTTGCTCTGGGTGCTCTGCAGAACAGGGGTGGCAGGTAGGGAGATTGCTATGAGTAATGGCAGCAACCAACTCCCCCAGAGCTCTTTCTAGTTGCATGACCTCATCATCCTCATGAGCAACTGCACAATTGATGCGGTTAGTATTGATCTGTTTTACAGATGAGCAAAATGAGGCTCCAATGAGCAACATATCAAACACGAAGTCACTTAGCTACTGAATGTTGGGATCAGGACTTGGATGCAGGCCCTCTGCTGCCAGAAACTGGAGGTGGATGTGGAGGTGGGAAAGACCACCTGGAAGGGAACTGGAGTCTGGGCAAGACTTTTGAAACCCCTAGCTTTGCCTAGGATGATAGAATAATCCAAACAGGACACCTGAAAGACCAAGGGAAGCATCTTGTTTGAAATGACACCTAATTCAGGCAGTGTGACTCTAGAGATATACCAATACACCATTATATTTGTTGGGAATATTATGACAACACCAATTCAAAGGCCAAACAGTATTAGCAGACACTGAGTCATACAGTGAACTTGCTATGATCCAGAAAGCAGAGAGCTTGACCCTCAAGGCATAGACCCTTCAGGCAGGTACAATTTGATGGGGGTGTGGGAGGCCGGGATGGGAAGGAGAAGAGGACCAATGTCTGAGCAGCAAACATGGTGAGGAGAAGGATTCTCAGGGTTGCAGGGAAGACAACCATGGACCTCTCTAAGGCCAGAGCCTGGCCCTCTTTTTCACAGCTCTTGGCATATGCAGGTTCTTAATAAATATTGACAGGCAGTAAGTAGTAATTGAGCATTCAAAAAAGAAACAAATGAAGGAAAGAGTGGGAGAGGAAAGATGAGAAGATGATATTTTGCATAGTGAATTCCATTTTAGGATTGGATTTGTGGAAGAGAAGAAACGGAGGAGAATGTTACATGTCAGTATAAACTGGAGCCCTAATTTCCTCATAGTGCCTTCTTGGCCTGAAAAGAAATAAAAGGAACATTTCCTAAAAGCGATTAGAAGGTTTAATCAATTAGGATGGTGATATCCAATTGGGCTTGGGCTGGAGTTGGTTGTGTTGGGGGTGCATGAAGGTGCTGGGATGATAAAATGCAGACAGGTTCTTGCTAGTTGAAAGGAGATTAAAAGAAATGTCTGGGTGTGTCTAGCATGTGAGGAATACCTGCCCTATAGGAGGGAAGCTGTCCCCCACACCGGAAATACCTAGTAGACCGAACAGTGCTATGTTAGTTACTTCTCTCTCATTGCTGAAACAAAATACCCAACACCAAAAGTTGGAAGGGAAGGGAAGGGGTTTATTTGGCTTACAGTTTGTAGAGGTTTCAGTCCATAATCAGCTGGCTCCAAGGCAGGGATGGCAAACAGGTATTGCAGAGGAGAAACAACATGGCATGCACAAGGCAGCAAAGACAACAAGAGACCTTAACAGCATCTCCCTGCCCCTTTTATCTTATTCAGACTACTTAGGGTGGGGAGCACTCACACCCTTAATCCTAGTATCCTTGAGGCTCGAATTGCATCATGAATCAATTCCAGCTTCACACATACTAGATCTAGCCTATGACCACATGAGGCTTTGAGGGGACATCTAGACCCAAACCATAACAAGTGCCAAAGGTCTTCTGGGTAACAGACTCACTGAAACTCTTCAACTGCAAAGAAGACAACCAATTAGGGAAAAATATAGAGGGTAGGTTGTAGAGATGTGGGAATGGGTCATGGAAATCAAAGTCAAGGATCAGTTTAGCCTCAGAAATGGCCAGAACCAGGAACTAGAAGGCCATTGGGCAGCCTGCTATCTCTTCTGTCTTTTTTTCTATCAGTGCATTGGCTTCTTTTTCTGTACCTCTGCAGAAAATTTCTCCCTTCTGCCCTACATCGGGGGCCCAAAGCAGAATCTTGAGTTGGGGTGAGGCAAAGGGAGAATAGTGTAGTTTCTAGAATCTCTCCCAGGTGATTCTGATCATCAACTGGATTTGGGAACTATTGACTCAGTAGACCTTTGAAAAATCTTCAAGCCGGGCTGTATTCCAGCTACTTAGGAGGCTGTGGCAGTAGGAGTGCTTGACCCCAGGAGTTCAAGGCTCGCCTGGGCAACATAGTGAAGCCCAGTCTCTTATGAAAGAAAAGAAGCTTTCAAATTCTAAATTTTGATGAATTTATCCACACCAAATGTGGTCCCAAGAATACCAGCATGAGGATCATCTACAAACTTTTCTGAAATAAAAATTCTTGGTCCCACATCCAAGACCTGTGGAATCAGAAACTTGAGTGGATTGTAGCAACGTGTGCATTAAAACACAGGAGATTGTGATGCCTGCATAAATCTAAGAATTACTGATCTTCAGTATGTATTAGTTTTATTCATAAAGCTAGTTTTATTAGTTTTAAGTATACTTAGTTTTATTGGAGTAATGAGTTCCACTGAATTCACTATGTAATATTTTATAGCCAGCCTCAAGATGGCCCCCTAAGGTTCCCAAAGCAAAGGATCCGTGCTTCCTTCTATTTATGCCTTTGTGTAGTTCTCACATGAGATAGAGCCAGTCTGCATGGCCCTACAGTATTCAGACATGATGGAACATCCATTTTGAGATCATGTTATAAAAGACAAAGCTTCTGTCCTGCCCTCTCTTGGGTCACATGTCAGGGAAGCCAGCTGCCATGTTCTGAGGATACTCAGTCATCTTCATTGGGAGGCCCACATAGTGAGACACGGAATACTGCTATAGGCAGCCATCAAGACTCCAAGGCCACCATCAGTACTCATATGAAGGAGACATTTTGGATGTGGATCCTCTGCCCAGAGTGAGCTTTCACATGTCTGCAGGCCTGGTTGACAGCTTGACTTAACCTCATGGGAAACCCAGGGTCAGATTCACCACCTATACAGCTCCTGGATCCTTGCCAACAAGAATACATGTTTGAGCTAATAAATGCTTGTTCTAAGGTGCTAAGTTTAGTAATTTTTTACACAGCAATAGAGAACTTGTACTCGACTCCAATTTTCTTACCTTCTATCAGAAATTCTACTGTTGGCCATAGGAGTAGTTTCTCAACACACTATTTAGAGAATATTTTCATGGCTAGTGAAGAAAATTGAATAATTGTCTCTCCCCACTTTCTTCTTTGATCCTAAACTGGCTTCCTTTGAGCTTTAAACCTACCCCTAGTACTAATACTGGGATTTGATGACCACATACATCAGTGTGATTGTTATCAAAGTCCCAAAGGAAATCCTCCTGGAAGGAAGCTGGAAGGCGTCAGGGGTGCTTCTTTGGGTCCAGTAGATGCCTTCTCCTGATTTGGCCCCACATTCCTAGAGGCAAGGAAGGAGGGGCTTGAAATGACACCTAACTCAGGCACTATGACTCTAGAGATGTGACAGTACACAACTATTTTTGTTGAGAATAGTGTGACAGTACCAACCCAAAGGCTAAATAGAGTATCAGCAGACACTGAACAGACATTCAGTGAACTTGCTGTCATTCAGAAAGCAGAGAGCTTGAACTTCAAGGCACAGACCTTTATGGAAGGTACAATTTGATGGGGGTGCAGGAGGCCAGGATGGGAAGAGGACCAAGGTCTGAGGAGCTGAGGTTGGTGAGACCTACTTTTCAGAGTAAAAGGAAAGGAGAGAGGTGACCAATAATTTCTTCCCTGCCTTTCACATTGGTGTGCCAGTGTATGGTGTGTCCATTGAATTCACTACTTTGGAAGTCTTCAAAGAACTGGAAGCCACTACCAGTACTGGTCACATTTTACAAATTTGGTTTGCTACTTCCCCCTAGCTCCAAACTACAAAGAGGGAAACAGAGTGGGGAGGAGTGGGTAACAAGCAGGCTGAATTCCAAAGGACTAAGGCAAGACTTGAGAAGCTGTCTGAGTCTTGAAGGGGGTCTCAGCATTACGTAGTTTCTTCAACTACAGAACTACTAATTCTGGATTCTGAGATAATGAGAGTGTTCCCCATTGTTTCTTTTCCAAGGGCTGGTCTCTGCCTGCAATTCAGGCAAGTGCCACCAGGTGGAGAAATATCCAGTTTAGAGCCTCAGGGCTCATCTGTGTTTCCATATAGATGTGGGTAACTGAGAAGATGGGGTTAAACCATAATGCTTAGAGCAATCCTTAAACACACACACACACACACACTGCTAATTATGAGAACAGGCTGGTCTGCTAACAAGCAGTGTAAGTTTCTGAGAGACTTATCTTTAATCTCTAAAACCTTTGTTGCCTCATCTTTAAAGTGAAAGTATTGAGGAAAGTGAACTCTAATGTTCAGCTCTGAATTCCTTGGATTCCATAGTATAATGTTTATCGCAGGTTTACTTTGCTCAGGTTTGATTAATCATAGCTTACTTTAGGATCACCATCACTTTTCTCATCCGTTCTTTCTTCTCTACAGTCTACTTGAGGTCTGTCTCTATCATCAACAACCATTGAAAGTCAACTTCCTCAGCTTCTCTCCTCTTTACTAAAAATGTCTGTATATGGTACACTCATCCATTTTCTCTTTTTCCCTGGTGTACTAGAAAAAAACCTTACATGCTTTCCTGGATTCCCTCGTTCTCTTTCTTGCCGGGAACCCAGACCCTGCTGGACCATCCCTCCACTTTCAGACTGATCACTATCATGAGGTTCAGTGTGCTTTGGTGAAGGAAGACTGGATGATGTGTTTCAAAATTTCAGGGGTATTTGTTTCCTGTGCAGTAAATCTTGATTGTTGGGAAACAGAAGACCACAGAGGGATCATCAGAGAAAGTCCCCTCCTCCTTCTGGTGGGGAGTTCAAAGTATGATTTCTCCTTGAAAATCTTACAGAGAAGCCCAGCATAGCAAGCAGTTATGTCTCATGCGTGATCTGCTGTGTATCAATTCTGTGTCAACTGCACTAGACCATAGGGTACCCAGATACCTGGTTAAAATTATATGTGGGTGTGTCTGGGAGGGTATTTCTGGATTGAATTGAACCTTTTCAAATGTGGGAGTTACAGTCTACTGAAACCTTGAATAAAAAAGTAGAGGAAGGGAGAATTTGTTTTTGCTGCCTGACTTCTTGAGTTGGGACATCAGTCTTCTGCCCTTGAACTGCAGTTTACACCTTTGATGTTTCTGGTGCTCAGGCCTTTGGACTTGAATTGTACTCCAGTGTGCAAATGGCAGAATGTGGGACTTTGCAACATCTATAATCACATGAACAAATTCCTTATGCTAAATTTCTATTTCTTTCTGTTTCTATCTCATTCTATCTATCTATCTATCTATCTATCTGTCTATCTATCTTATCTCATCTCTACCTATGGGAGATAGCTCTCTCTCTCTCTCTCTCTCTCTATATATATATCTGTATCATCTATCTCTACCTCTATCTGTGTCTCTATCAATATTCTCTCTTTCTTTCTTTCTGTCTGTCTGTCTCTCTTTCTATTTTATATATATATATATATATATATATATATATATTCTGTTTCTCCATACAACTCTAATCACATCTTCACAGCTTGTTGTGAAATTTCCACTAGCATAAAAATGCATTTCATCACGGGACCTTGCCTCTTCCTTTACCTTGCTTCCATTTATCCCTTACCTCACTGTTCTGGGCTTGCACCTTTCCCCCCATATAAAGTGCCAGCACATTAATCCTTGCTTCAGGCTCTGCTTGCTGCAGAATCTAGGTCAAGACACCTGATGTCAGATAAAAAAGTGTCTCCTTTTTAAAAAATGCCAATTACATCACTTGGGTTCTGATTTCAATCCCTTCCCGCCTCCTGCATGCTTCAATAGCCATTCTATTGCTTTGAATCTTCAATTTATCTATATAGATTCTTTTCTCTTAGTCTATCTACATACTCAAGTATTTCCATGAACAGCAAAAATTCCTTTTTCTAAAAGCATGTAAGTCTGTCTCTTCACAAAAAAAATTTTATAGAGGTAAATGTACTACCCATATTAGTTTTCTAGGACTGCCATAACAGTGCACCACAAATTTGGCCTCAGACATCAGAGATCTATTCTCCCACAGTCTGGGAGTAGTAGATGTTGGCCTGTTTGCTCTGAAGCTGTAGGAGAGGAGACCTTTTTCCCTCTTCCAGCTTCTAGAGGTTCCAGGAGTCCTTTACTTGTGTCAGCATAGTTGCAGTCTCTGCCTCTATCCTTCACATGATTGTGTTCCTTCTCTTACAAGGACATGGGTCATATAGAATTAAGGGCCCATTCTAATGGCCTCATGTTAACTTGATTGCATCTGCAAAGACTCTATCTCTTAATAAGGTCACATTTCCAGGTACTGAGATTAGGACTTCTCTTTTGGAGGACCACAATTCAACCCAGAAGATTTCCTAAATGTCCTACTGCCAACCGGCTCCTTGGCATCTTATCTTTCCACATCTTGCTCCTCCATGGTTCTCCTGAATGTCATCAAAGCCAAATTCAGTTCCATCTTTGCAGTACTTACCTTATGACCCCCCTGCAGGACTCATCATAGTTGTCTTTTGTCTTTTTCGTGATCACCTCATGTCCAAGAGGTGACTAGATCACAGGATGTCCCGATATCTGGTTAAACATTTCTGTATCTGTAAGGGTGTTTTGGGGTGGGATTCATGTTTTAATTGATAAATTGAATAAAGTGGATTGCCCTGCAATGTAAGAGTTCTAATCCATTCTAATCCACTCTAGGCTTGAGGAGAACAAAAGGTTAACCTCTGCTAACTTGATGTTCAGATCCTTACACATCCGAGGCTCCTCCTGTCTTCTAGATTGTCTCACACGTGCCTTGCTTTCTGACTTTGCCTTCTCTTCCTATCTCCACTTGAAGGTTCATTTGAATGTTGGGGCCTTGACCACATTTTCCTTTTCAATAGAGTCTCCTCTGGCCTCCTCCCAACCTTCATGCTTCAGTGCTTTCTTCTAAGTTGGAAACAGATATATCTCTCTGGCCAGGCTGTCTCCAAGCTCAGGGAAAGCATTGCCACTTGGAAACCACTGAAGAACCTCAAAGGTAATATATCCAAAGCATAATACAGCCTCTGCACACGTGCACGCCACACACACCCACACACGCACACACACACAAAACATCGTCCGATATTTTCTCTCTTTCTGCCTCTGTCTCTCTCTGTGCCTCCCCCACCATCCCACTCTATGCTGAAATTTTGAACCCAGGGCTAGGCAAATGCTACACTACTGAGCTACATTCTAGTCTTTCTCCCATTCTTTATTTTTCACTCTTTATTTTTACTGATGTCAGTGCTTGTGAAACTATTTTGAGACTTCTGGAAGTACTCAATGAAATGTGAATATGGACAGACTCCTTAAAAAGCAGGTGGGAGCAAACCAGTGAAATCTGGCTTATTGTGATTATTGCAATCCTTATCTTTAGACCCAGCTTGAGACCTAAGGATGTATGGTCTCTACCTGATTCCTTTGGCTGAGAGTCTCAAAACAACACTAGCAAGAACAGCTGTAGGCAGACATAGAGGTCTGAGTGTTAGGGACTACATGTTTGTGTACCCCCAAATTTACATGTTGAAGCTCTAACCCCTGGTGGGATGGTATCTGAATATCGGGCCTTTGGGTGGCAATTAGATCACTAGGGTCAAGTTCTCATGGTGGGATTAGTGCCTTTATAAGAAAAAATAGGAGACAGCTAACCTCCTCTCACTCCCCTCACCCTAGACTTGCTCTGTCCTGTGATGACACAACAAGAAGATAGCCATCTTCAAGCCAGACTCCTCCCCAAGCACCCAACCACAGTGACACCCTAATCTTGAGCTTCTACCCTTCAGAAGTGAGTGAAATAAATATTGTTTAAGGTATTCAGGCTATGGTTTTTTGTTATAGCAGCCTGGACAGACTTGGACAATTAGAGAACTCTAAGCCTGGTTTCAGACCAAATGGGGTCCAGGGGCACACTTGGAAACTATTTCTTTGTGGTCTGTTGGAGTATGTGATTTTCACATGAATTCTGCATTTATTTCAGAGCTCCTGCTAGAGAGCCCCACACATAGCCAGTTTCCTTTAAATCTGGCTGAATGGTGGACTTTGTTTGCCTGGGTGCTTATCTCAGTCAGGAGACCCAGTATGCTTAGAATACTTGCACTTGAGGATCTGTAAAGAAGCAGCTGAAGCTATTTCTCTACAGTTCAGCTCCCAGAACTTTTGTTTTCTGCATGGCCAGATGCCAACAAGGGTGATGTGTAGGACTCAGGGCTTGGGTGGCCTGCAGAGATGACCTTCTTCAAGCTCATTTCATGAATGAAGAGCAGGTATTCTGAGACATTAGGAAACATCCCCACCATTCTCTTATAGCCTCCTTTTATTTAGTTTCTCTGTAGAAAGGATGGTGTCGGGCTCAGAGGCCATTCCTGCTACTCTGTGAGCCCTTCTGTCTACAGTGTGTGGGTGGGGGTGTAGTCCCACTGTACATTTTGGTTGTGAGGCTTCTATCCACGCCTCTGTGGAAATGCTGCTTGGCAGCCATAGCATCTGAGTACCTTTGGGAAGCCTGTTTTGGGTGGATCCTTAGGGTCTGGGCCTCAGTAGGAGTAGAGAGAGAGACAGAGTGCTCAGTGTTTGTCATGCATTGGAAAACACATGCTTTTGGATAGCTCCTGTATTCCTGTGTGACCCAAGTATTTGTTTTGTTCTCAGGAACTTTGCTAGGACTTTATAAGGGTTCAGGCCTTCTTAGATAGCTGAAAATTGGTATCAGTCACATATGTAACAGCTCTTTACTTAGGACCTGTCACTGTGTCTTGTGTTGATGGAACAGGTTGGGGACTTAGATCTGACTGCTGTTGTAAGTCTACTTTGCCCTTTCTTCATTAACATCCAAGAGGCCCAAATTTTCCAGCGTTTGCCAATCAATTAAACCAAAGTACAGCAGGTAAACTGCCATGCTCTGCAGTCTACATGGGAACAACACAGATACTATGCAAAGAGGAAGGACAAGATGGCTACAGGGAAAGTGTGGATCCCTGGAGCCCAGGTGTGTAAACCAGACTGGAGTGCAGATTTTATTTTATCTTCTCTTTTGTTTTATTTGTGAATGTGTGAGTGTGTATGGGGGCAGAGAGTGGGTCCTAGACACTGCTTGTGGTCCAGACTGGGCACAGGGAGCTGGCAGCTTTAGGACATGCTGGGTGATCTGAGAGGCTATCGGTTCACCAAGCCCATTCTCAGATCTCCAGCCCACAGGTGGGGTTCAGGCAGGAGGAGGCAGGTTGCAGGCATCACAAAGGGACCAGGGACCCATGTACTCCACATCGGGATCTCACCTGTCACAAGACCCCAATCCTTGGTGGCCTTGTCTTGCTCCAACATTTGATAGTCAGTATATATGGGCTCATTTGACAATTTGGCCCCAGAAGGACTTTAATAATACAACGGGAGGAAATGGAGACATAGGGAGCTGGAGTCACCTAGAAAAAGCCCCACTGGGGTCCTGGAAGTACCAGGATGCACACCCAGGTTCCAGGAGTCCACATCCTCCTGAGGCCGCCTTGTTCTTTTCCTTCCCCTGGCATCTGTGTTGCTGTCATCTAGGATGGCAGAGCCCAGCACCCCTTGCTCCTCTCCGTATCCCCTAGCCCTGTGCTGGAAATGAACAACAACATTTAATGCTCTCAGCAGGCTCAGGAGGTAAGCACTGATTTCTTTTTCCTTCCTTCCTTCCTTCCTTCCTTCCTTCCTTCCTTCCTTCCTTCCTTCTTTCCTTTCTTTGACTGAACACAGGCTTTCACACTGAGTTACATTCCCAACCCTTTTTAATATACATATATACACACACACACACATATACATATACATATATATATATACACACACACACACACACACACACACACACACACACATATTTTAGACAGACTCTTGCCAAGTCACTAAGTTGCACAGGCTGAACTTGAATTTGTGATCCTCTTGCCTCAGCCTCCCAACATTCTAGGATTACAAGTGTGTGCCAATGCACCTAGCTGGCACTGTTTTTTTAAAACAGCTTCAGTTGAGGTGTGTCTTAGTTTGTCTTCTGAAGCTATGACTCAATACCATAGATTGAGTAATTTACAGATAATTAAGGTTTATTCAGCTCATTGTTCGAACATCTGGGGAGTCCAAGGTTGCAGGGCCTCATCCGGTGAGGTCCTTCTTGCTGGTGGGGACTCTCTCCTGAGTACCAGGGCAGCATAGAACATCACATCATAAGAGGGGTTCACAGAATTGACCGAGCCAAACTATCTTTTATAACAGACCAGCTATCAAGGTAATTCAGTAATCCATTGCACTTTGAGTAGACTAATTTGTTCGTAAGCTCCCATGACCTCATCACCTCTTACAGGTCTTACCTGGTCCTATTTCTTCATACCTCACACAGCTGATCGATTTCAACAAGAGTTTTGGTGGGTCATTAAGCCATACCAAGGTGCTTTAGCTTAGAGACGTTAACTAGCATCCTAAAAGTCACACAGACACTTGCCGCTGCTAGGGGGACAGGAATATAGCCCAGGCAGCTGGCTCCTGAGCTCTCACTACTCAGGACCCACACTGGTGGCTGCTCTGCGGTTCTGCCCCTCCCACCACCAGACCTGCTGCATTGGCTCTGCCAGGCTCACCTGGGCAGGAGGGTGCAGGCTGCAGGGCTGGCAAGTGATATATGGAGAGCGTTGCCTCCTGCCTGACAGGCAGAAGATAAACAGCTTCCCGTTAAATCTCACTTAATGCTGATATTTATAAATTTATTCAGCTTGTGTTTACTGAATCGAGAGAATGCCTAATAACATAATGTGCTTCATCTCACATGTTCCTACTAATGAGAATGCAAGTATGTATTGCTTAATTTTTTTTTTAACATTTCATTTGCTTTCCACTCCTTTCATTCCGTCTTCTTGTTGTTGTTGGTTTGGATTTTAATTTGCTGCCAAACTCTGGAAAGTTTGGGCCTCTTGGGTTTAATGAGGAGAGGGCCAAAGTGGGCCCGGGGCAGTAGTTGGACTCAAGTCTCTAAGTTGAGCTCTGTCCCCATGTGCAGCTCATTCTATGAGACCTCAGTACCTATGCAGTGTCAGAGGGTGGACCATGCTGAGGGTAAAGCAAAGTCTCCTATGCTTCCAGCTGCAGTTTAGGTAGCTGCCTGCTTGTGGTTGGGGCTGAGATGTTTTGAGGTTTCTGGAAGGGAATCTAGGGCAGAGGGCAGGGGGATGGTGGCTTTGGTTTTGGACAGACAAGGAAAATGGCCAAAATGTCTGTGCTAATACAGACAGTTTGTAGGGTTGAAGTGCAGCTATATGTGAGTGTGTATCTGTGTGTGTGTGTGTG
>NW_004624749.1:13395237-13428844 GCF_000247695.1 Heterocephalus glaber
TTTCCCTTTGGGGTTGCTGTAGGTGATCTGGAAGTCTGGTTTTGAGACTTATTTACGTGTCTTCTCATTTTTTGGGGGGCGGGTTGTGCTGCTGCCGCATGAGTGGCTCACCTCCTCTGTGCTTGCAGGGGTGTTAGAGCAGCCCGGAAGCCTCCTCTTGTGCGCTGGGAGAGGCTCACCTCCTCTGTGCTTGCGGGGGTGGTATGGTGGCCCACAGAATGAATTCTGTATTTAAATTTGCGTCCCATCCTCAAGAGATTTCATTATGTATATGCAAATATTCCAAATCCGTAAACATCCAAAATCCAAAAAATGCTTCCATTCCCAAGCATTGCAAATAAATGATACCAAACCTGTGCACAGTTTATTTTTAATCCTGAGAACTCTTCATGGCAGCTACTGACCCTGTTTATCTTTATTGATGAGAAGCCCGTGGCTCACAGTTGTCAGGTTACAAGACCAAGAGGAATCAGCTGATAAGTGGCAGAACAGAGACCCCAGAAGAGACCCTAGAAGTCTGTCTCAGATAGGTACTAAGCCCATGCCTGGTCTCCAAACTGAAGGTCCCACTTTTCAGGGAAAAGAAGGAAGACCTAGGAGTATCCTAGGGAAAAAAGAAAAGCAGAATTATGAAGTAGAAATGGCTTTCCAGCCCACACAGGGACTATAGAGGGTACTCAGCCCTTCTGTTCATTTTAAAGAGGCGGGGGTGTGGGATTGAGGACAGAGGAGAAAACTCAGACTGGAAGTTTAGAAGTTGAAATGAGTTTTTGAAAATGGTTGTGGATCTTCTTCCCCAGATACCACTACAAATAGGACACCGCTGCCATCAGTGGCAATAATCAGTGGTTCACTGCTCATTGGAAACCAGGGTGGGCTGATCAAATATCAGCCAGGGTCAGCCCAGCTGTCCCACTTCTGGAAGACCTGCTTTGTGAGAACAATCTTATGGACCAGGACAGCTGGGGATGGCTAGTCATTTAGTCTTCTTAAATTTCTTTTAACAAATGAATCTCCTCAAAACATTTAAAATTGGACTTGGTTCACTTACATAACATCTCAGAGCCCCACCTACTACAAGAAGTTCTGTGTCCCTGAAAGTCATCCAAGTGGTTTTATTCTGACAGTGCCTGAGAGGCCTGTGCCCTTTGGTGTCCCAGTAGCTTGAAATATGTGATATTGCATAGGTAGGCATCAGGGAGCGGCAGCCTTCTTCACACCCTACTCTGATCTTTTACCTGGAGATGCCTCAGTTTTACTGCTCATCTTGTCCCAATTTCCACCTCCAGGCCCATTGCTCTGCCCCCATTCCTCTTACCCGACTGCCTAGACCTTGATCGTTTTTCTCTAGGGCTCACTTTGGTTTCTCTTCTGTATGCATCTCACACTGGCTATATGGGTTTTGTCTAGTCTGGATTCTGCATAAAGTTCTCCCTTTGGATAAGGAACCCAAGCACACTCATGTCAGTCCCTGGGAAGTGTAGGGGCTTGGAAGAAAGGGTTGCCAGAGATGTTCACACTTCAGCTCTTTGACCTCAGTCTCTGTAATGTACTTGAGTCTCATCTGAGACTGGGGAAGGTCCTGCTTGCCTGTGGGTTGCACGGCCATGCTTGCCTGGGATGCTCAGTGGAGGATGACTGCTGCTGTTGTTGCTGCTGGGATTTTTATTATCCTGTGCTTGCAGGCTCCTTTGAGGGCTGGATGGTGAGGAGAGGTGGAAAGAAGGGAAAATCCCACCCCTATGAGAGGACCCAGGCACAAGAGGCAGCCTTGAGGCAGTGGGATGGCTTCTGGGAGATGTGACTGCTGCTGGGGCTGCAGCTGCAGACTCTGCATGAACCTGGAACCTTGTTTGTCAAGGATCCCAGGAGCCACACTGCTGGGAGCTCCTTTTAGGTCAAATGTCTAAGACATCTGCATAGGTCCTACAGCAAAGGGCTGACACTCCCAGGCCATTACCAGCACTCTTAAAATTCAGGTGATCTTTCTTCCAACGAAACTTTCTCCATGATAACCAGATTGCTGCCACCTTCTTAGAGGACAGGATGAAAGTTTAAAAAGAGCTCAGAAGTCCAGATCTTTTGCATGGAAACAATATTATAAAAATCACCCTTAGAATTCCAAGATCAGCTACTCAAAGCAGTGGAGACCTCATACATATAGAATGAAATGCATCCGCATATAACACTACTGCTGTGTAATTAAACAATGCATCTAAAAGCTGGACATACTAGTTATTTACTCCAAAAGCTGACTTCCTGGATTAGAGGATGTTTAAGAGATAGACTTTTGGGGGGACTCTGGAGAAGGCTGTGAGCATGTTCAAGGACTTCCAAGGCTGGTGACACTGTTTCTTTATGACATCTAATTCCATCTCCCTTCTCGTTGATTCAGACAGATCACTTGAGCACTGCCCTTGCATTTATCCATCATGATTAAGGTCAATTTTTGTTTCACAAATAGAATGACTAGAGAGAGAAAGGAGGAGAGAGGGAGAGAAGAACGATGAGAAAAGAAAGACAAAGTGAGAGGGAAAGAGTGAAACAAATTTCTTTCAAGATATTAAAAATAGCTGATATGATAAACAAAACAGATCAGGGTCTTCAGCTGCACTAGATCCTAGAAGAGAGAGACAAAGAGGGAAGGAGGGCAGGAGGTTCACTTGGGGAAAGGAAGGAAGCAGGGAAAAGCGTGAGGCTGACTGCTATCTGTGTCTGAGGGGCAAGGTACTGTTCACTCAGTATGCTGGCTGGGTAGAGAGTGGTGGGTAGTAAGCAGCTGGCAGAAGGAATGGGATACTTGTAAGGCCAATGTTTATAATTTGAGATTATATGTTGCTGAAGGTAAGGGTCATGTATTAAGAGAGGGCATAATGGTGATAGGAGTAAGCTATTCTTTTATTATTATTATGAGGTAGGTGTCATCCCATTTTATATCAGCTGATTGATGAATTTTATTCATTCACCCATCACACATGAATTGAGCTCCCACTATGGTGTAGTTCTTGGGGTACCAGAGTGAGAATAAATAGACATAGTGTCTCTTTTCAGGAACTTGTAGCCCCATGCAAGAGATAAATAAGAATTAAATAATCACACAAATGCATGTAAATCTGCATCAGTGATCAATATGATCAGTAATGGAAAGATTTGGCTTGGCCCTTTCTGCAGCAAGGTTTGTCCAAGGAAATGATGCTTGAATTGAGATCTGAAGGGCAACAGAAGCTAAGACATGAGACAGAGTGAGCAGGGCAGAGTGGGCAGCAGATGCAGAGGCCACACAATAGGAGGAGCCAGGTAAGGGTGGGGCTCTTCAAGAAGGAAGAAGAGTGTTGGGGGAGTAGGGCTTGATGGGTGGGCCCCATGCAGGAGTTACAGATGAGGCACCTGAAGCTTATGTTATTTGAGCAATGTCACAAAAGGAGCCAGAGCTGGAGTGAGTCTTACAGTTTGGAAAGCCTGTGGCCCTGGTTGACGTTTTTCATGTTAGGTGCTCTGTTCAATGAGGGCATCTGAGAAAGACCACCTTATTAATCCTGATTAAAACATTAACAATATTATGTATTGCTAATTAACCATCTAGAATACATATATAACACCACGCTATGTTTTCTACTAATAGGGATGTTAATTAAGTATGTCCACAATAACCACTTGCATCCTTGTTTCCTAACATGCTTCTGGACAATTTCCCCCTAGGGATATCTCAACAGCAAGAATAACTGCTGCTCTTCTAAGGTGAGAATATCATCTCCAGCCGTAATCATGATGACCTCAGCACGATGACTGTGTGCAGTGCTTCCTAGGGCATACCCTTGCAGATCATTACTGCTTTACACAGAGACACGTACTAGCAACCTCATCTCTCAGTTGAATGTGGGAAACCTAAAATCTTCTAGTAACCCAAAGAAGCCTTTCTTCAGAACCACGTTTGATGCATTTACACTTTTGCATCACCAGTTTTCTTAAAGCCTGGCTTGTTGTCACTTAACAACTCACATTTGAGGGCTGGCTTTTGAACACTGTAACAGTGCCTTTGCTGTCTACATGGGGGAGGGTGGCAAGTATTAGATTGTAGGTTTATATGTACACATTTTTTAAAACCTGGTACTTACCATAGGATCTATAACTAATATTACAAATACCTAGAATTGACTTTGGCTTTCTATACTAGGTCAAATATCCATATTCTTTGGCATAGATGATTCAGGATGATGGAAGCTGGGTAGTGACCTTCAAAGTAGCCTCTTGTCCAGTCACAGTCAGCATCTATAATGTACTTTACCTCCCTGTGCCCTGTGCCAAAAGCCACTTTTCACTGCAAACTTAAATGACCTCCATTTCATTTCTCATTCTCCCTGCTCTTACCTGCACAATGTCTGGCTCCTTGTACCTCCATGACCCCCAAATACATAATCTGTCTGTCCCCTCATGGTTTTTGTCCAGGCATTTTGCTTCCTGCTCAAATGCATCTCACAGCTTTCACTCCATTTTCTTTTTGTGACATTTTGTCTCTCGCACAAAGCCACTGAAAATTTACAGGGTCACTTATTTTATTCTTTCTTGAGGGACTCCAGGGTAGATGTGGCCCAGATACTGAGTGGGATATGGATCTAGACATTGGAATATAAACTTCAGAAGCAAGCAGACCTAGGTTGAATCTTCATTTCACCAATCACCAGTGTACCACCTTGGCAAGTCATTTAAAGTCTCTGAGCCTCAGCTTCCTTAACTATAAACAGGTGAGAAAAGTACAGACATCACCAATTCTCTTGTTGCAAGGATAAAGTACATAAGCTACCTGGCACATAGTAGGTGATAACATTTACTAACTCTTATTTTATTTTTCACAGGGCAGCATAAAAAAGGAAAATCTTGGGCCGGGTACTTAGCTCAGTGGTGCTGCTGCCTGCCTCACAAGCACAAGGTCCTGAGCTCAATCCCCAGTACCAAAAAAAAAAAAAAAGGAAAATCTTGAGAGTGAGGTTAAAAGACCAGAATTCTGTCAAGTCAAAGGGGGTGGGGGAAATAGGAAGGAATGATACTAATTTTGAGAAGTGGGACAGATGATAAATAGATTAAGTTTGAGGAAAGATGGGAGGTTCCAACCTGCTTCACTGACCACAGGCTGCCAGTGTCCCGCTGTAGTAGTGGTGGTCATGGCCTATTTAGGGGCAGGAACACACTGTTGGTATCAGGTAAGCTCTGCATTCCTCTTGTACCAACTCTGGCCCCAGAAAGCCCAGTCCCTTCCCCCTACCAACCAACCTGACTGACCTGTGTCCTTCCAGCCATGAGATTGTTTTATATATGCTCAGTTTCTCCATGAGCTGTTATTTCAACCAAAATAAGTTAGAGTGTGTCACTTTGAATCATTAGGCTACCAGTCAGCTATTTTTATTTCTAAAGCTGAACTTCCACATGACTCATCTGTAGTGTTAATCTCGGCAAGTCCCAAGTTTCATGCTATAAAATTGTGATGGTTTTATTGACCAATTAACATAAGTTAATGATGATTGTTTTTATGAAAGTTGGCGGGTCACTTTCTGGACAGCAGGCTAAGCAATGTCATCTCAATCTTAATCATAGATCATAAAATGTTAGAGCTCAAAGGGTCTCAGAAGCCATGTAGTCCCACCCTCTCACTTAACAGAGAAGGATACTGAGGTCCAGAGAGGTAAACCTCTGGATTAAAATAGCCAGCAAGAGAGTGACAGACATGGAAACACCCAGAAGGGCAGGTGTTTCTTCCAAATAACTCAGTAAAGAAGCTCTGATCTCTTTCTCATAACCACAAAATTTAGGCCTTTCAAATGCTGAGGAGAAAGATGACCCTGGATGGGTTTTTTAAGAAACAATATTTTAAAGGCCAGATGATCTCTAAGATTTTCCTTATTTATTTATTTATTTATTTATTTATTTATTTGGTACCAGGATCAAACTCGGGACCTTGCACTTGCAAGGCAGGCATCAGAACCACTGAGGTAAATCTCTAAGATTTTGATCAACCTTGACATTCTGTGGCATTATGTTGTATGAGATATGTGATACTGTGTGTATAATAATTTACTTATTTGTTTAAATTCTCTCTCCTGGACAGAAATGTCTTAAAGATTTAGTCCCTGTCTTTAGTCACATTTCTTTCAATGAGACACAGTATCTGACATGCACTACTTAAAGAAGGGGAGATTTCTTTTGGTTCCGTTTCAGTCCCTAATTGTCTGGCTCCATGGTAGAAACAGGATGTCACGGGGAAAGGGTGGAGGAAAAGGCACCAACCCATGGCAGCCAGGAAGCAGAGTGAAGAGAAGAGCCAGGGAGGGAGATGCACCCTTCCAGGTCACACCCACAGTGACCACCTCCAACAAGGCCCCACCTCCTATCAGCACATTGAGCTACTGAACTTATCAATGAATGAATCCACTGATGAATATAGTGTCCCCATGATCCAATCACTGTCCACACACATGAGAATTTTAGGGGACATTTTAAATCTAAACCAAAACAGGCTATGTTGCTCATCTTTGTTTTTCCTCTAGCCTTACTTATATAGCATGTGCTCAATAAAAGATTTGCTGAGTGAATGAATGGATGGAGCTTTTTTGAATGCTGCGAAGAGCAACCAGCTCCTTGACATAGAGGGCAAAATGAATTTTAGAGCAGAGTAGACTCTAGACTCCCATTTGGTTTGCATTTGAAGAATGACCAAAGGTATACAGAGACTTCATTTTGCATTGAAATAATGAGAGCTTCAGACTATGTTTTTTTCTGGAAAAACAAAAATTTCTTTAAATCCTACTGGCAGTTTTTAGCTCAAGAAAAGTTTACAAAGACAAGCTGAGATGTGGAACCACCTTGATTGGGAAAATAGGTTTTACAGATGAAGACAAAAGCAGAAAAACATGGCCCAAGGCCAGGGCACAGCTCTTGGCAGCTCTGGCAATAAAATCTGAGGCTTCCAGCCCAGTTTGCTGTCCTGCTTGGGCCTGGCTCACCTCTACATTCTGTGGCAAATCCTTACTCTGCCACAGAGAAATCGGCATGGGAATCTGAGGTCCCCCACTTAGAGAAAAGCAAAGCCGTGTAAGAGGCGTGAGAAAAGCAAAGTGTGAGAGCCACTCACACTTCAGCAGATGGCATTCTGAGTACCCTCTGTGTGCAAGGTTCTAAGCCCAGGCCCTTCAGCCCATCAGCATGTATCTGCAATCTGGTGGCTGTGTCCTCACCTGGACACTCCAATTGCAACTGGCCAGAGGTCCCCAGCTGCTGGCACCCCCACTCTGCCTAGCAACCTCTTGTTCTGAAAGTGAGTAGCAGTGCTGATAGATTTCTTAAATTTACTGGGTCTTGCTCCAGTTGCTGATCTGAGCCATCTTAATTCTCCAAATGAGTTTGCAGCTGCTACTTCACATCAGAAGCATACACCCAGTGCTTTCCATACAGTGCTGGCTTTCACACAGGGCATTGAGGAGTCAGGGGCTCTCTCCCCAGGCAGCAAGGGGAAACTGAATCTGCTCTCTTGCAGTTCCTGGGAGGGAGAGGTGACACACATGGGCAGATTATGGAGAACAAGCCTCCTTGCATTGTTTACAGAGAGCTGCTCCCACCCGAGAGCATTTTCACAGTCCCTCCTTTCTCTACTGCCTCTTCCTTCCTCTCTTCCTCCCTTTTCCATCATCTCTCATTTCTTCCTTTCTCGTTTCCCTTTCCTTCCTTCAAATATTTATTTATTAAGCAGCCACTAAGTACCAGGCATTAAATTGGGGGAGGGTGTTGTGGAGGGAGAGAATACAAAATTTGGTAGAATCTGCCCTTTTTTCAGGAAAAATCTGCAGTCAAGCAGTATAGAGAGGAAGCAAAATTGTGCACAGATGTAACTATCTGAAACCCCTACAGTGAATCTACCATGTGTTACAGGCAGAGCTGCACAAAGCGAGATGTTTCAGTAGAAGAAGGCATTTAAACAAAGCTGGAACATCTAAGAATCTGTCAAGTGGGGCATGGGCCTTGGGCTGGAAGGATGGGTATGACCCTGGATTCTCCACATCCAAAAATGGTCCTTCCCTTTTCTGATGTCTACAGCTCTTCATCTCCTCCCCCTGGTAGCATCTGCATGGTTATGGAGAGCCTTCTCTCTCTTCCAGGAGGCAGGTCTGGTTGTCCCTCTTGCTAATGGGCTGCATTTTGGGACCATTACTCAGAGACTCACAGAGGACCAAGGTCCCACTCCCCAGGGTTTAAAATGTAATGCAGACAGTGACGTGGACCACTATCATCAGGAGCCAGGTAAGATTATATGCACGTTGAAAATGTACCTTAAAATGTCAGCCATCAACATAGAGAGAAGCTTAGTTTTAAAAAAGAGACAAAAGTACTTTGGTGTATAGTTTCCAGTAAGGAACAGCACCTTTGGGGAGGATTTGGGAAACAGTCTTTCAATCTAGAGCCAATCTGGGAGAGTTTTGTGAAGGAATTCGGACTTCAGAAACTGACAGGAAGCCACAGTTTGAGCCAGAAGGTCAGGGTGGGAGGTTTGTTGGCCATATGGAGCTTGGACTGGAGCTCCTTGAGGGTAAAGTCCACGCCCTAGATTCTCTGGTATCATAGGCAGTCACAGTCTGAAGCCCAGCAAGGGCAGGAAACATCTATGAATGAAACCTAGGAAAACAGGCAAAGGCAGGGAAGATAGCTGAGAGTGGGGATCACAGAAAGGGGTCAGGTATATGGGCTGGGATACAGCAGAGGCTGAGGGCAGCCTGGTGAAGGACCTGGAGGAGGAGGAGGGTGCTACATGACAGGCAGTCAGGCTCGACCTGTGGGGATTTAAAGTCCTGTCAGGTGGTGATCATTCAAAGCATGAGCCTAAGATCAGCTCCACCTGTGAGGCAGCCTGTGACTTTGGGCAGGTCCCCCCACTTCACCTGTGTTCCCTGCCTTCTCCCAAGGAGTCCAAGATGGCCATGAGGCTAGACTGGAGTGGGCCTAGTGGCTTGGAGGTAGGAGAAGCCATTGATGTTGCTGAAAGAAGAGAGGAGGGAGATATGAACTAAAGTACTGACAGTGAGGAGAGTGAAAAAGGGAGAGACTCTACAGTCAGGTATCTAGTTTGTCAGGAGTCAAGACAAAAATAAGGGGAAATAGCACTTCTAGCTACTTATTGAGTGTTTAATTTTTGCCTAGTGCTATAGATACATTGTATGCCATATAAAGTGGCATTACTATTGAGTCTGTATCCCATCTTATGGATGGGGAAGCTGAGGCTTAGAGAGGCAAAATGATTGTCTGTGAATAAGGCAATAGAGCTGGAATTTGCAAGCTTGAGTTTTCACTCTCACCAGAGCTCTTAGCCACTGCTTTATTTTGCCTCCCCAAGTTGATTCACTCTTTGGGGGTTTTAAATGGTTTTGTGCCATGGTGCTTCATGAGGGGAAGGGGGCATACTGCAGTCCTCAGGGTTCAGACCCTGGAATCATTCACTGACTGTGTGCAATTCCTGCAGGGTGAGCAGGAGGCCCAGCAGGGGAGCAGTGTCTGTCATCAGAAGGAGGTGAGAGTAAGAAGCCCTCTCAATTGTGAAGTGCTTTCACAGCTTTTGCCTTAATTGATTCACATGAGAGCCTTGGGAGCTTGGCATGGATCTTTTGCAAATCCCCATTTTCCAGTTGAGGAACCTGAGGCCTGGAGAGGTAAAAAGAATTGCTCAGGGCCATCTCAGTGGAACATGGCAGGAGAGCAGAAACTGGTTCTCTTTTTCTGGTGTTCTGCTCCTTGTCAGCATTGTACATGAGGTCCCCAAAGGGTGCCAACTTGCTGGAGGGTCAGAGGGAGTGGGACTAGACAGAGCACAGATGGTTGGGGTCCTAAGAGCTGAGGTGGGAGAGGTTCCCAGGAATGTGACCTTGTCCTCAAAGTCCTGAGCAGGGAGAGCAGCAAAATCAGATGCCCAGAGCCAGAGGACAGTGCCAATGGCAAGCAGCCCAGGAACGAATGAACCACGTGGAGTAGAGTACCCTGTGGGGTCCTCTCTTCAGATCTGAGGAAGCAGGAGAAGGAACCTTTGCCATCCCTAACCTTCCTGGTATCTCAAGTCAAGGGCTGTCCAAAGAGTCCTGCTGATTGGCAGAGTGTCTTCGAAGGAGACAGAATGCTCTGGATTCAAATCACAGCCTTGTCACTTCCAGCTGCAGGGATTTTGTGTCTCGTTGCCCTTCCTGTAACAACTGCTTCTTTATAGTCATAGGTGTGAACCAGTGAATACATATTCCTGATATCAAAGGCATTTCATTTACTTCATGGGCTCCCCAAGTGCTAGTGCTGTGTTGAGTGCTAGGGATAGTTCTGTGAGCCACACAGCAGACAAGACCCCTGCCCTCCTGCATCTGACAGTGGTCCTGACATAACACTCCCACCCCAGCATCATTTCTTTCCTCTCACCTGAAAAGATGTCCACACTCTCCCCTGCAGTGCCCAGCTCCCTGCCAGCAGCTAGGGAGGAGGAGTTGAATCTGATACTCAAGCCTGTTCTGAGCCATAGTTCTTGAGTTAGCAGGAGCCAGAAGGTCTGCAGGGGTGGAACTAGGGATGAAGTCAGGGCTGGCACCCTGGGGCCCTCCTTATCAGGCTGCCCTTGCACTAGAAGCCCAGAGAGCTTGACGGTGATGATCTCACTAGTGTTCAAAGCGTCCGGAGGGAGGCCAAAGGCAGGGCAGAAAGCACTGAAGTGTGCTTGTGGTGACAGCTGCTGTATCAGTGCCTGGCTCAGGATCACAGGCTGAAGGGGTCGCAGGAAAGGTGGATTCCAAAGGCCCAGTACTCCTGTCCAGGATCCCAGGCCAAGTTCACTAGCAGCACAAACTCAACAGGACTGCTTTTGCTAATCAATCCTCTGCACTGTGTGCTAGCTGTTTTCCCATATGGTCATTCCTTTCCACCCTCCAAAAATCAAAAATCAAAATTAATGATCTCATTTGCTAACTGAAGAAACTGAGGCTCAGAGGAGTAAAGTGTCTTGGCCAAGGCCACACAGCTTCATCATAGCAGTTGGAGTGCTGGTTCTCCCTGCATGTCCCCAGCACACAGCACGTGCACAGGGACAAGGACTGTAGTGACTTTTAATCTAGGATGGCTAATGCTATAGGGGACCAAGCTGACCCCATCCCAACCTTCCTCCAGCATCCCTCCAGTCTGGGAGGAGAGGCAGACAGCACTCTGGAATAGCTCAGAGCTTAGGAAGTTGGGGAAGGCAGGGCATGGGGAGAAGCCCAGCACCCTTTTTGGGGATTCACTTCTCTACCAGACGCCTCTCTTTCCTCCTTTTAACACCCCCTTTGGATTCATTTTCTTACATCTCTATCGCCTCCTGTTTCACTCTTGGCTGTTCATTCCAGTGTTTTCCTTTCCTCTTTCCAGTCAGTCTTCCTTTCCCTCCCGCCCTCTTCCCTGCGTTCTCCCTTTCTCCTCAACCCAGCAGCGCCTTCTCTTTGTCTCTCCCTCCTTTCCCGCGTGCGCCCTCCCTGAGCGCGCGCTCCATCTGCGCCTCCAGCTCCATCCCGCGCGCCCCCCCCCCCGCGCTGCCTCCCGGCCGCCTCTCCCCCTTTCCTCTACGCTCTCGCTCTCCGTGATTTATTACTTGCCCTGCTGCTTCTGACAAACTATTTGTAGGAAAATGAGATTTGGTCCTCGCTGGATGGCTCCTCTGGGAGGCAGGCGTGGGGGTCGGGTGTCGGGGGCCCCCGTGCGGCGCCCCCACCCGAGCCCACGGCGCTTACGGAGCTCTTTAAGATAAATGAGCAAAATTAAGAGACTCACTGGGGGAAGAAAACACTGGATGGCAGCGATCGAGAGCGGATAGTACATGGTTTCCTCCCAGAAAGGCACCCACGTGTGCCCCACTGGGGCCTCCCCCATCTGCCACCGACTCCAGTGAACTCCCTCCCCCGGGAAGAACTTCCAGCCCGGGCGCGGTTCTTCCTTCCCCAGGACATGGCGCTGACAGGGGCAGAGACCTCTAGTAAGGCGCAAGCAACAGATTGGGTGAAGCAGCAGGTCTCTGGAGGTGGCCTGGGCCAGGGACCGAGGGGATGGGAGGGGCGGAGGAGGGGAGGAGGACAGCGGCTGAGGGACAGGCTTGGGGCGCTCCAGCGTGAACATGCGGGCAGCCTCAGGCCCCTCTCGGGCCCAGGCTACTTCAGCCACATCCTGAGCCCAGGGGACCACCATAGGGTTCCTGCGCTGGTCTCTGGCAGCCCCAGCAAACCCTCAGGCCTCATATCAAAAACAGACTTTTAACTGCCTTGCTGTCTGGGGACAGAATTCTTGGGTTCTCGGGGCAGGAGGCGGGTCTGTTTGGTTTCCATGAGTGCCTTAGGGCTAAGTCAGTTGGCCTTAAGTATCACTGTGAAGCAAAGGCGTGCAGGAATAGGAGGGTGTCTTGTAAGGCCAAGGCTCTGTTGGGATGTGCATCCAGAACCAGTTTTTTCAGACAACTTTATTTTTCTTAGTTTGAAAAACCCGTGCACTTATCTTTCTGACAAACATTAGGCCAGCAGAGATAAGCATATGGAAGATAGCTAGGGGCGCAGCTCTGTGGTGGGGAGGACCACTCCCCCATGCTTGAGGGGGTGGGTTGGGGCAGCTTCCAGCCCCAGGCCCCAAACTAAAACATGACAAAAAAGGAAATAAGAAAAAAAAATGACTTGCTATTCTACCTATAGTTTGCTATCTGTCCTAAATTTCAAAACATTTATTAAAACAGACTGTATAACAAACATCTTTGACTTGATTTTGCCACTTCATGCTGTGTTATGAATGCCTTATAAATATTTGTTCTAAAACAATTTTAAGTGAATATGGTGCTTCATTCCATGTATTTCTGTGTGTGACTATTTTTAACAAGGCCTGTATTTTCATTCTAAACTTTTGCTCTTATAAAGATGTGCTAACTTTAGCATTCACCAAGTCGATCATCTTATTTTTTATCATAATCAGTGATAAAAGCAGTGCGTTCTGCATCTCTTTAGCTTCATAAGGATATGGTGCAACTTATTTTAACACAGAGGTTGAGAGTCCACTGGGCCTGGTATGAATTCCTGTCCTGGATCATCCCTTCTAGAGGTTTGTAGGTTTTCGTAGACCTCCCAGATCTTCAAGGAAAGGCAAGCTGAGCATGTCTTGGAAGTAAAGGAGGTGGCTAAAGCTTCAGCTGTTTTAAGAACTAAAGGTAATATGGTATTTGAAGATAAAGATTATCCAGTTTGAATCTTTGTAAGACATTTATAAATAAAATGTATGGTAAATTACATTAATGGGTAGAATTAACCTCTGATTGATGTTATATGTGTTATGGGATGATACTAATTTCAAAGTGTCTTAAAATGTAAAACTTGAAAGTAGTGATATCATATTAACACTCTATTATGAGAACTCTATTATTAGTATTATGAGAAAAAAGGGGATTTGAGGTGTAAAGAGCCTGGAGAAAAAAATTGAAATTGTGTGACTTCACACAGGTGACACACGTGATGTGGAGGGTCATCTTCCTCCTTGCAAAAGAAGATGTCTGGATGAGGTCAGTTGGGAGCATGTAGGGTCTCAGAAAGCCTGGGAAAGCGATACAAAATACTTTGGTCACGTGTTTTTTGTGTGCTGTCATCAGTATGTTTGTTGAAAGCAAAAGAAAATGTGCAAATGTTGTACTGAGATTTCTACTGACTTGACCCAATCAAACTGGTCTTGGAGTCTCTAAGGATGCTTAAGATCACTGGTTCTAAACTTCAGTGCCCTGGCTCTCTGAATAGCTCTCTGAGACAGTAGTGGGGTGGGGAGGGAGAGAAGTAAATTGACTATTTTCAACATGTGGAAGGGACTAATTCAATAAGTTGTCTTGGGCTACTAAAATGTCATCTTTCTCTACTTTGAGTTAACTTATACCAACTTGCTTTGGGAATACTTACTGTCTCAAACCATTGCTCTGATTGGCATTTTTTCCAGGTCTTTGATTACTAAATGAAACAGACAACCAATTTTTAAGCCATGTTTATTTTTCTCATCATGTAGGAATTCATAGTTTGGCAAATAAAGGGATGTTTAATGAGACAAGTTTGGAAAGAAGAGTATAGTATTCAACTATAGCTGTCTTTACTGTCTAGCAACCTTTGAAGCTAAATCTATCTAAACAAGAGAGAACATTTCTGACCCTGAATTTGACAGTTATGGTAGGGATTTTCTTTTTTCTTATGCAACATATACATTTATAGACGAAGTAGCAAGTTTGATTGTAGGATACTGTTGTAGATGCCACAGCATGCATTGTGTGGCATTCTTTATGGTAGGGATTTTCTAGGAAAATTCATCTAAATATTTTCCCTTACCCAGATTATGAAGGAGAGAGGTGGGATCTATTGGGGTTGGGGTGGGACCAAAGACATCTATTGATGACTGGCAAGGAGGCAGGATTATGAAAAAATAGGGACCTAAGCCAAAAAAGATGATTCATGGCTGATCTAGCCTGCCAACCCCTGACTTCATTTTATTAGTGAAAAAAGATGTGATGGCAGTGGGGGGGGGGATTAAAACACCATGATCCCTTTAATATGGTCCAAGATTTACTCTGAATAATCCAGTCATATTTTTGATAGGAAATTCACGGCTCCTCTGTCCCTAGTAACAGAACGGTGATCTTTATGGGGCCGGTGTGAGGAAGCTGGCGGGCACAGCCCCCATCACATTAAACTGTCTCAGTGAAGAGGCAATTTGTTTGATATTAAGAGTTATAAAAATATCAGCACAGAGTGGTTATGCCAGGGATATTGCACAAGCCAATCTAAATTTTAATGTAGTGTGAGCAATAAGCACCGCGTTCCCCCAGCTCAGGCCACACACCCTCTGTGCAAATATTTGAAGAGAAAAAAACAGAAGCTTTGAGTCTTGCTCTTTCCCACTTGGGCCTCACACAGGCTCATTTCTTACCAGATATGTGGGAACTGGCACGGATTTCTGCGTGCCTGGGATGGGGATTCTGGGAAAGCCCCACCGGAAGAGCCAACAACATCCTTGGCATTGTGAGAGGACAGAATGGAAGGTGGGGGTCATCAGGATCAGATTCTATGATGCTCCTCACTCATGCAAGCAGCCATTTCGGTGCTGCCAGGACTCAGCCTTTCTGCCCACCAGCATCTCATGATGCCCCTCGTCAACATCCTTAGTTAATTAATTCAGCAGAATGCCACTATCCAAGCACCTCAACCCTCCAGTCCATCCTCAAATGCCCTTCTTATCTTCTTAGCAAGCCCCATCATACCCTGTCTACTTATCTCACTCTGGCCCATAGGTGTGTACTCCGACCTCTCCTCTGAGTCTCCTCCCCTTAGTCTCCTCATTATTTCCATTTACTGTCATTCCTCTCCCTTCACCTCCCAGTCACCTCTTCCCAGCCTCTCCTCCCATAAATATCCATTCGGCATTGCAGATAGATCTT
Organism: Heterocephalus glaber; assembly: GCF_000247695.1. The sequence goes on from NW_004624749.1 coordinate 13,410,713, forward strand.
CCTGAAACATGCTAACCAATTAATCGCACTTCCACAGGGAGCCTACCCTGTGTCGGGCAGAGTGGCTGAAGGAGACACAGAGTTGCCAGTCTCTGCTGTCCAGGGACTCTTGATCTGTGTAAGCAGGGAAGGTGGGGGTGCACGTGTTGGGTGGCAGCCAAGGTGAGAGGCAGAGCAATATCCCAGAGAAGTCCTCAGCAAGGCAGAAGAGGGCCTCAGGAGGAGGAGGCATGGATTTGACTGAGGAAAACTGAGACTATATTACTGAAAGGGTCACAAGTGGTTGACAGAATATATCATGGCAAGGTGGCTAAAGGCTGGGCCTCAAGGAGGGGTACAATTGACAGGTGGCAGTTGACAAACTGGACAGAAAAGAATTTATTTCAGTGCAAAGAAGGGATGATCAGGGGAGTCCATGGAGAACCCTTAAGAGACAGTGAATCATCCAGTTGGCTGAGGGGGATCAGAGAAGTTCAGGGCCCATTATGCCTGGACTAATGAAAAGTTAGTCTGAGCAAGTTCCCAGTCTGTCTGACTGCCAGCTCAGGAGCCTTTTCATGACACCACAGCAGTAGTTCTCAAAGTGTTGTATGGGACCTCTGGGCTTCCCCACGCCTTTTCAGGGGGCTGACAGTTTCAGAGTCTTTACCCTTTGCTTTTTCATTCACCTGGGTGTGCAGTGGGGGTTTCTACTGTGTTCTGAAAGATCTGCATAACCCAATGAACCTGCATTTTCCAAGTAAACAATGCATAATTTACAAATTATGCATTTTAAAGAGAACACAAAAACTTTATTGGCGTGGTTCCAGATTTCATATTGCCACTAGACTTGCACAAATAACCGTCTGTTAGGTTTGAGGTGTTTTAAGAGAAGTATGCCCATGATTATCTAATAAAGTGATTCACATACTCCCTTTTCTAGTTACATATCTGTTTGAGGCTGATTTTGTTCAATATACTTCAACCAAAACAATACATCACAACACTGAATGCAGAAGCAGATATCAGAATCTAGCTATCTTCTCCTACACAAGACCATGCAAATAGAAATAATAGCGACACCCATTTTTGAAAATATAGTCATTTTCTGTGAAAATGTTATTTTTGTTAACATGAATGGATTTATTATTATTATTAATGATTTTATATATTTTAAGTGTTTCTGTTTTTATATATGACAATTATTAATAGTTATAACCCACATAAATGTTCTTGGACAGCATTTTTCTAAATAAATTTTTTAGACTATAAAATGGTCTCGAGATCAAATTTTTGGGAACTATTGGATGACAAAATTGGTTTCTAGAAGGTTACTAGTTGTAAGTCTTCTGGCTGGAGTTGGTTTGGCTTCGAAATGACAAGGCCATTCTGCACTTCCACTTCTTTCTCTCTGTTTATTCTCTTCTTTTCTCTTTCTCTTTTTCTCTTTGTGGCTTTTTTTCTTTCTCCTTCCCTCCTTTCCTTCTCCCTTTTATTCTCACAATACCTGTGCTTCTTCATTATAGCAGCTCTATCCTTAAATCTTTTTACCTGGAAATTTCTTTCCTTCCTCTACCACCCAACTTCCCTTCCACAGCACCTCCCCCGACAGTGCCTCATCTCCCACTTTCCAGATTCCAGATCTGAGCTGTGTGAACTCCTCAAGCTGGCCTCCCTCTCCCCATGGCTCTTATCTCCTTAATCCAGGTCTCCCTCTCTAGTTCCTCCTAATGCTTCTGTGGATGCACTCCCTGTTTCTCTAGAATGGCTGGAGGCTGTACACACTTTTCATCTTTCCTCACTAGCTTCTTCTCTAAGTCTGTATTTGCTGCTGGTGAGAGGCATTCGCACTTGTGCTGAGAATCATTCTTACTGTTTCCGGGGACAGAAGGGACTCTTTCTCAACTCCAAGCCTATCCCTGGGTCCAACCTCTGGAAATGTAGAGGCATGTTATAGCTACAGTGGAGGGAGCACAGCTTGGAGACAGGCAGGTCAGAATCAGAGCCCATCTCCACTACATATTAATGGGGTGGCTTTCACTGAGTTCCTCCATCTCCCTGAACTTGAGGTCCTCCTATAAAGTAGACAACAAAATTCTTAGGATGATTCAATCAGAATACACATATACGGCAGAGCATTAGTGCTCATGAAGATCTGCTATTGTCAGAAAGAAATATGATGGCAATCAGTGATTGTAGTTACAAACTAGTTAATTATTTGTCTGGATAACTGAAATTAAAATAAACTCATCACTAAATTGCTCATTCTTAAACTTTCACATACAGCAGAATCATTTGGGTGGTTTGTTGACTATGAAAACCTCCAGAAATTTTGTTCAGTAGTCTAAGTGTGGAGTCTGCACACCTATCATTTTAAGGAACTCTGATACTCCCAAAACATGTCTACAGATACTTAGATTTTCCAAAACTTACATTTCCACACTATTTTACAACATTCTCCTGTCCTCAAGGACCTGTACGATTGTATTTGGTGATAGTCATTAGTATCTCACAAGCTGTTTTTGCATTATACTTACTGGATGGCTGATCTCTGAGCTTCACCAGTTTGACATCCATACTAACCCTCTAACACTCTTCCTGCCTCCCAATTTAGCAGGGCCTAGTGTGCAGGGGATTCAAGATATCTTGGGCATATTATTTAATATTGTTGAGCCCTAGTGTTTCTTGCTTTTAAAGTGGAGATAACCCTATTTTACGGGTATATTGCAGGAAATATGTGGGCTGATGTGTGTATGGGTCTTCTACAAATGCTACTTTTAATTATTTTCTTTTGGAAAAGTCCATTAACCTCTCCATGAAAAGGGTCATTGTTCTCCGGGGCTTCTGCTCTTTTAAACCTACTCTAACTCGCTGCTGCTCTGGGGAAAGTGCTGGCTCAGGATGGGCTGAGAGGACACCAGTGTCTGGCTATCTGCCCCTCTCTCCTCCTCACATCCAGTCTTGACCAAATAGCACCTCTGCCCCAGTACTGTCTGTGCTTAGTGCTTTGGAGGATAATGGCCTTGTTTTCCTTTTCTCTCTCCATCATTCTTTACACTTGCTTTGTGTACTTTGAACTGGAGGATTCCTTATGTAATCTGAATGCTCCTCCACCTCACTGCCTGTGAATAAAATGAGGCCACAGGATTCTGTGTGCTTGGCTCTTGGGACAGGAGAGGTCACATCTGGAGCTTGTAGCTATCATCATCCCTCCCCTCCAATCTGTCCCCACCCCTTGGCTTCTCCTGCCCGTCCCCGGAGATGCCTGGGGGTGTCATGATGCACTCATGAATCTCTTTCCTCTCCTCATCTGCTGTCCACCTCCTTCTCAGCTTTGTCCCTGCTATCATTCTGGTTGGGCAGCCTCTTTCAGGGTAGTCATCTCCACATACTTTGGGCAATGGTTCAGGGAAAGGCTCCTCTTTTTCTTTGTGACTTCTTCACAGGGTTTGAAAGTAGAGTTACTAATTATATGATGTTACAGCTATTTCAAGCTTATGGCCTCTGCTGTACAGTGAGGCCTCTGGGTCACTAGGCTGGTTGGGCTGATTGAGCTAAAACAGTGTCCTTATCCTACACAGAGAAATTCCATCCACTGCTCTGGTCCTGTCTAGACTCATCCATAATGGTGGGTCACTGGTAGCATCCTGAAGTTCCTCTCTGCAAGTTGACCTCCATGAAGACTCTGTCAATGTCACCAGACAGATCTGTCTGTGTGTGTTCAAGTCCCGAATTGTTTTCCAGGGACCATCTTTGTTTTGCATAAGTCAATCAGCACAAAGAGACTCTGAGGGTGCAGGGAGCCCAAAGTCTACTCTGGGACATACAATTGTACCAGCAACCATGGAAAGGTGTGCAAAGTCCCTTCCAACACTTTACACGAGAAGCACTTTTGGGTAGGATTAAATTAGTTTAATCTACTGGTGAGGATAATGGCCTGCTGTGCCTATGTGAACAGATATTTCATTCTTTTCTTTTTATCATTTATTCACTAGGAAGGTGACACTCTAGGATAAATGTTGAAGGCGGCAGGACACTTGAAGTGCCTTCTACAGAGGGTAAAGGAGGAAGCTGGGAGCACAGAAGCAGGAAAAGTTCAGTGCTCATGAGAGGCCAGGACTACTAGCTCCTGCAGGCAGAATGCTGAGCTCATGAGCAAGCTCTAACCTACTGTCATGATGTCATGATGAGTCCAGTCATGTGGATACTGCCCAGATCAGGGGAAAGAGTAATGCTGTGGAGGTAGGGCAGCAGGGAAAGTTTCCAGATTGTTTTAGGAGCTGAAGGTACTTGAGTTCAGAAGGGGCTGTAGTCAGTCCTTGGGATGACTACTTTAACCGTGTGTGGAAAGATACGGCAGAGGAGCCCTCTCCTCAAGGAGAAGCAGATGCAGGATCATACATTCTTCCCATCATCTCTTATCTCATACTCAGGGAGTGCTCCTTGTGATAGTGCACGCAGCCCACATCCACTGTTGAGCCCATCTTACAAGGGGGCTAACAATAGCTGCACCAATGTCCATGCAAAGGATGAAGGAAGATGCCCAGGGGTCCCAGCATAGAGAGCAGAAGCCTGGGTCAGACAGCACTCAGGCTGGGAGACTTTGCTGAGAAAGAACAGACAGGATTCATAGAGGGAGTAAATGCCAAGAAAAGAGAAAAATGAAGAGCGATGACTGTGTGGTCCCAAGGCTAATTGGGCTGCCAGTAATAACGGAGAAGTTTGGGAAGGGGCTCTGGTTTGGAAGAAAAGATAACAAGCTCTGTTTTGGATGAGTTTCATTGCAGAGGTTGGAAGGTCATTCAAATAGAGATCTTCCATTGACAATAAGAAATATGGGATGGGCGGGGGCAAGGGTCAGGGACCCAGACAGACTGAGCAGCCATTGGATAATGGAAACAATGCTGGGCTGGTGAGGCCCTTTCTTTGTCTACCTCAGAAATATTCACTGAGTGCCTACTGTGTGCCAAGCATGCCTCTGACACCTGGGAACACTGTGAGGAATCACACAGAGATGGTGCATTGAGTGATCCATGTGGATGACAAGAGTGACAAGACACAGATGGGGCCAGGGGAAGGAGAGAGCATTGAGGGGGAGGCCAGCCCTGGAGGCACAAGGACAGGAGAGAAATGGAGAGGGTGATGGATCAGTTAGGGTCTGAGTTGACATGCATTTAACAGAAAGTCCAAATAGAGCAAGGGCCTATGAGCCTCTCACAAAGCAAGGCATGTGGAGGTGACAGCCCTGACACTGGTGTAGGGACTTCAGCAAGTTAATAGGGACTCAGGCCACCTTCCCCCAGAGCTGCATGCACTTGCCTGCCTTATGTGATCTGAGTGAGAGTCAACCACAGTCCCACTGCCTCCCAGCCCGAAACTCTGCATTTCTTCATTCTCTGGTTTAAGGCTGTGTCTTTTGCAGTGTGCTCCAGGGAGCCCTAAGGGACTGTGGAGATGCCTCAGGGGCAGCTGCGGAGAATGAAGAGCAGGTCAAAGGGGCTGATCCTTAGCATCCTTTGCCACATTGCAACCAGAACATTTTTTGTCTTTTGTTTTTGTTTTGCAGTGCTGGGAATGGAACCCAGGGACTTGTATATACCAGGCAAGCATTCTACCATGAACTATACCCTCAGTAACATTTCACCACTGAGCTACATCCTGAGAAATGTTTGTACATATTGTACATTACTATATGCAGTTTAACCATAGATTGCTCCCTCTCAGAAGAGCCCCTAAAGAGGAAGAGAAACAACTTGTTTTTCTCTACAGTGAGCAGGGTCTCAATTGCTAAGACTATTGCTGCTAGAGGGGTGGTTTACTGTGCCACCCAGCTGACTTGTGTGTGTGTATGTATGTATGTATGCTGCATATGTGTTCCCAACCTGTGTACTCTCACCCGCATGTCCCTCAGTGACCTGACCCCTCCCTTCCCTAAAGACCACTGCACCCTAACATCACAAGACATCCCTTTCCCATTCCAAATCTGGGATCTTCTCTCAGATTCTGGTCTTAAAGCACAACACCATGCTATCAATCTATTTAGGGCTTACAGTGTGGGGCGTTTGAGGTGGGGAGAGAAGAAAGGATATTCGGGGAGGTACAAATGCCATTTCATGCTCTCAGAGAGGAACCTCACTTGGTGGGATTATAGTTCTAAGACCACATACAGTCCTGCATCCTTATTTTTTATTTTATTAAAAAATAAAAATGTCACAAGAAAATAATAAGAGAATAATAATAGTTAATGCATTGTGTATCGTAATCTTAAAAGTAGCTACTCAGAGTATAAGACAGACAAAAAAGACTCCCTTACAAAGAAGAAACCAACAGACAATAGCACAAAACTTTCTTTTCAATGAACTAAGAATGGAAATCAGTGCGGCAATTCCTCAAAAATCTAAAAATCTAAAAATAGAAGTTCCATTTAACCCATCTATTGAAATCACTGTCCAGGAACTGGGAAGAAGACTCATGTTTGAGGGAAGAGTAACTCATGTACTTGGCATTTTCCTATGGATCTCCTATTTCATCTTCATACCAACCCTGCAAGGCACTGATTTTACCCTCATTTTATAGATGAGGTAACATTGCTCTGTTTATAGATTAAGGCTACTGTGAAAGCCAATGCAGAGCACAGATGAAAAACGTATGAACCAGGGGAAGTTGTCCACATGCCTGGGTTGTTACCAGTGGCTAACTTTCCATTTGACCCATGGGCCAACTTAGTACCCAAGGGAATTTGCTCTCCCTCTTTCTGCTCCTCGTTTGCTGACCAGGAGAATGAGAGGAGGAGTTGAGAAAGTCCAGGAGGATTTCTGCACTGCAAAGGGATGAGATACAAGGGCTACTATAGAAGCCTGTGGATAAGTAGCCCAGAAAAATAGCCAGATTTGGATTTGCACTGCAGATAACTCTATGGTCTTTGGTTATCCAATCTCTCCCAGCCTTAGTTTCTTCTTCTGTATAATGGGATCAATGAATGATCCTGCTTTATGGGGTTGTGGTGAAGGACAAATAAGTGAATACATATAAAAAATATTGCAGTGTCTCTCACAGCAAAGAGTCAGGAACTTTTGCCTTGGGTATTAAGGTTTATAAATGGGGAAAATGAGGCACATTTCCCCAAATCCCAACCCTGGAGAGGGATTTCTCAGCAGACTTTGGACTGAAGAGTCTCAGAGTTCAGACTCCCTCTCTTCCTGGGGGCCAACTCCCTGGAGTCCTTCTGTTATTTACAAGTCTGGGAAATACCTTTGTTGTAAGGCACAGTGCATGAGTCTTGATGGCCTGAAGAGGGATCGGAGTCCTATTTCCCTGCTGGATCTCATTTCCCTGTCTGGCCAGGTTTATTCAACTCCTCACTTTTCTCAGTGCACCTCCCTGCCATCCTTCCTGTCCACTCCCTTTGAGCAGGGCTTGTTTCCCCTCCCAACTTAGACAATAACAGTGGGGAATAATTCAAAAATTAGTCATATTTGGGGATGAAATTTCCCTTATGTTGTCACCACCACAAGATAGAATTTTGAAATTTTTTTTTGTAGTCTTTAACTTTGGAAACAAAATCATAGGACTATCATATTTTTTTCAGTTTTTAAAAAATGTACTAACACATTTGTAGTATATGTGATTACACTCATTGTGAGGAGTTGGTACACGCACGGACTTAAAGAAAGGTAAGCATGAATGAGCTGTTCAATGTAACCAGATCAGTAAGACCCCACAGATCTGATGCACTGTCCCTTTGGGCTGGGACAAGTAGCAATGTGGAGACTGCCCTGAAGCAGTGAGATGGACCACTGACCTGACCTGAGACTGACAGGAAGGAAGTATGCGATGGGGGAATTGCCTGGTCCCAGAGCTCCCAGAAGTTTGATCACAACACTGTCCACAGAATTGAAATGTGAGTGTCTTGGAAGCATCCTAACATGAAGATTTTGAGCAGAAATCTCCTGCCATAATAACTTGAGCAGAGCCCTAGGTAATGCAACTCACTTATTCATAATAGCCATTAACACTCACACCCAAAGGTGTTTATCATATTAGCTCTGAATTTATAGGACCTAGAACATCAGATCCTGAGAAAGGATGAGGCTGAGGTAAGAGAGAGGCCTGAGCCTCACAGGCCAGGTTTGGAGGCACTGGTGACTTGACCAGTTAGGGGAGAGGGATGAGCAGTGGAAACATGGACAACTGGATGGGCAAATTGTGTGTGGCCTTCACTTTCTCCTGGGACTAGTTTACTTTTTTTCTAAAGGCAGTGGGCCTGGCCGTAGAGATGAGCTGGATTACGGAGTTGAGAAGAGAGAGAAATCAAGCTATCAGATATAGGGCCATCTGTTAGGGAGTAAAACCCAGTGATAAGATTTAATGGGGAAAATCAAGAGATCCAGAAAAGAGCACAAGACAAAGAAATGTAGGCTGTGCCTAAGCATACTCAGTATCTATAATCATAGGGGTATTTTGAAATGCCTCCCCCCTTTTTGATCCAAAGGAACCTATAAGGGAGGGAGAATTTGTTCTCATATCCTTAAGGCAAGCCTTGAGCTGTGCTTCTACTCCCACCATCCATCCCTGGCACAATCCCAGGCCCCCTGACTCTCAAGACCAATGCCAGGGTTCCCAGGTAGCACCTCTAATCTTCATGGGGCACATAATGCACACATAGACTAAGCCGAAAGAGCACCTGTATAGGGAGCTATGACACGGTCCAAGGTATAAACATCTGCCACTTTTATTTTCTCTTCTTCTGGCCTGAGTGATTACTCTATATTTAAACAAATATAACAAAGTAAAGCAACAACCTCTATAAACAGCGTATTCTTAGTATCTTGAGTCTCCCCAATCTTTGGGTTCAGATGATGGCACTTGAATCATGACTTCAAACTTTGGTATCTTTGAGCTTCTCCCTGCTCATCAGTTTCTTACTATGTTCTCTCCAGACATTCTTGGACTACCCAGGAAGTAGATGTTGGAAGATCTTTAGTCTAGACCACCATTTGGTGCTGGCTTCTATTATTTTGGGCTGTCACTTCCACTGTTGAGTAAGAGACTTTACTCTTCATGCTGTCATCAGGAGCTCTGCCCTCTGAAACCACTGCTTGCTGTCTTGACTAATAACTCTAGAAATAAGCTCATTGTAACCTCTGTGTCCCATTGGAAGGGCTCTCAAAGCAGGCTTGCTTGTACCCCAGAGAGTCAGCATTTAGTAAAAAACCTCTTCCCATTTACAAATACATGGACCAATTTCTCTCCTTGTATCTTCAGGATAGCTGAGTTGGGTGGGACAAGCCTTTAATTAATTTAATTAATTCAAATCCTGTGCCTAGAATAACTGTGACCTCTAAGCCTCTGTTCTTCTGCTGAGTGTTGTTCATCTCGAAAGACTTTCTCCTTTATGGTGAATTATTCTACAAGTTCCCTGTCATTCTTCTCTGAAAATGGACTTCTATGAGGATCCACCAAATAGTGAACCAGGCACCTCTGTTTATGTGCAAACTCTGGTAGACTTAGTTCAAGATCTTTCTGAGAGGGATCTCAGCTCTGTCACAGTAGAGGATTCAAACAGATTTTTGAGACAGTGGCATTTCCCAGATCTGTCTACCAGATTGTACCTGAGGCTCTTTCTCTGGCCCAGTTAGGACATCCTGTTATTCCAATTACCAGTATTTATGAGGCAGGGAGCCCAGGCCAGAACTTTCCTGAAGTCTGCTGAGAACTGGAACTGAACACAATTTTATTGAACTTGTCTTGATGGTATCATGAACTCTAGGATCACTTTCCTACTTTGCAGGCTGAAGAAACCACATTTCCAGGGCAAGTCATGCTCCCGATTCCCTGCCCCAAGTCCTTTCATCATCAAAGACCTCCAGTATTTCTGGAAAAGGTTACTCTTTTTTGTTTTATGCAATAGGGATGCCAGACATACAGGAGAGAGACTTGCTTTAGTATGGAGTATAGTGCAGGGAAGCTGCTTACCATGTGTGAATCTGCTTAGACCAGAGTGGATATTCTAGAGAGAGGCAGAGATCCCTTTATTTTAGACCCATGAAGATTCATGCAAGGCCTTCTTCTTGGTCTCTCATTATCTGTGGGCCAGGCAGTAATGTGTGCTTCATGGGATCGTCTCAGAACAATAACACCCCCCATTGCCCATGGGATTTCTTTTCTTTCTTTCCTTTTCCTTCCATTTCTCCCTTTCCTTCTTTCTCTTTTCTCTCTCTTTCTTTCCTTCTCCATTAATTACTTACTCTATGCCTCACACTCTGCTGAGTACCAGAGGGATGAGGGATGCATAAGACATTGTCCTTGCCCTTGAAGGGCAAGCACATCACACAGTGAGGAAGGCAGATGTGTACACAATTAACTATAATAAAATATGGTGAGCGATATAATGGAGATCTGCCCCAAGTGTCATGGGAGCGTAGAGGAGGGAGCGAAGGAGCTGCCTTAGAGGTCATCAGGAAAAGCTCCACTGAGAGGGCGATTTCTGAGTTGCCTTTGAAGAGTGAATAGGAATTTTCCAGGTGAACAAAGATGGGAAGGGCATTCCTGGCAGGGCAACAGTGGGAACACCACATGGCATAGAGTCTACTTTGGCCAGAGTATAGAGTGATGTCCACAGGGGCATTTGGAAAGGTAACCTAGGATTGGGATCGGATGGGCTATGAATGCCATGATTAGGAGTACACATTTTGTTTATGATGAAGATCTGTGTCCAAAATCATTCTTTGGGCAACATTTCTTTGCCGGCAAGGCTAACAACGATACTGAAGTTAGGCTTTGACAATGTGTATGTATAGTGCTTAATCAACCAACTGATTATGTTGTTATTAATGGCCAGTGTACACCAGGGTCTGTGTTAGTTACAGCAATACTGCAACACAGCCATCATAATTCATGTAATATAGGAGGTCAGAGTCATTCACACTTACAGAAAGTTGGGGTTGGGAGGGAAGCCACATGAGTAAAGCCTTGAACTGAGCATGTGTGGAATCTGGCCTGCCTAGACACCCACTGGGGTGCTGAGAAAGAAGATGGATACAGAGGTGAGGGCAGAGGAAGGAGTGCCTTGAAGTCAGGTGCAGCATCACAGGACCCTAGGTGGGAAGGAATTTTAAAGCTCTTCTAGGAGAGCTCACCCTGCCTCACCAATCCTACATGAGAGTGTCTTCTGTAATATCATTAATATCTTCTATAAGATCATTAATCTTTGTTGGAACACAGACAGAGATGGGAGCAGGTCATTTTTTTTATAAGATGTCTTGCCCTCTTGGAAGTTTAGGATCTAGCTTATGCTTTCTTGTGTCTGTTGGTTCTGGAAGTATCTCATCATGCTAATCATCATTTCTCCCCTTCTGCTGCTGAACAACTCTTCCAATTTTCAAATCGAGCTGTGCAAATATTTAGCTTCCTTTTTCATTCCAGGTTGGAAACTCTCAATTTCTCCAACTGTTCTTGTTTAAGGAGGCCGTGACCTGGGGTTTCCTTCTAATATTGGCTGCTATTTGAAGATACTGCCTTAGGCCTTGGTTCTCCTTTGAAGTGGGATCTGCTCAGGGTTGTGGAGTCTGGACACAGTTCAGTAGGTGAGGACCATTTTCAGTGAAACAACCTGTTAGAAGTGGTCTCTTGTGAAAATGAAGCAGGTTTCAGAGTTCAGGATGGTTTGTGGGGGTTAGACATGAGGCAGTGGAAGTTGGACAGTTGCTGGCAAGAGTCTAGTAGTAAGATCTGGATCAGCAGGACACAGGGTCAGGGATGAGTAGGGAAGAATGAAGCCAGAAGTTAATTCAGCACTTTGATAAAGGAGAAAGACAATGATGGTTCTAAATTTTCTGATCTGAGAGCTTGGGAAAATGATAATTGCATGGGCAGAAATAAGGGGGTGGGGAAAGGCAGTTGACTGTAGGGTATGAGGCTGAATCTGTCTAAATCACAGGGCACCTGCACTGTGGTGCTCCAGATATGGATGATCCTCACATGGACTGTGGAGTGGTGAAAGGCAGGGAGCCTTGTAGAGGACATGAAAATACACAGAGAAGGCACCAACTATCAAGGAAGGCTCTCAGGAAAGGTCTACAGTGTGCAAACTGGAAACCAGACACTTGTGGGGGAGGTGGGCACCAAACTGTCATGGGGCAGCAGCATGCAGGATGCCCAAGCAGTAGGGGCTTCCAGAAAGATTTTGGTCTATGGCATGCAATGCTTAGTAGGACAAAGAAAACAAGGTCCCTGGATGTACCAATGGAGAGGTCCGTTCAGTAGATTGGTGGAAACCATTGCAACACTGGAGGGTGTTTAGGAAGCCCGTGTGTCAGGAAACCTCTCCCCACACCCCTCACCAGGAAGCCTGCAGTTATCCCTCCCCCTCAGCACCCTTCCCTCATTGTCTTCTTTTCTACCTCAGCTCCCTATTCCCCAGTGGCAGAGCCAGACAACCAGAGCTCATGTCCTTCTTGGTGGCATGGGTGGGTCACCTTCCCAGAGGGGAAGCTGGGACAATATCTCAGAAGGGTGCAGCTCCTGGGAGAGGCTGGGTGACTCAGGCTGCCTATCCTGCTGTGAGGGCAGAGTGAGCAGACAGTTCACCTGCCTGGCCCTTGCAGGAGGATGAGGGTGCTGGTCTGGCACGGCAGGCTCACAGGTCCCTGGACAGGAAGCTGAAGGCCCACATCTATTATCCTTGACATATGAGTGCTGTGGTCTCCAGGGGTCAGAGGGTAAGTCTGGAGAAGCTCCACCTCTGCCTCTTCCTGGCCTGCCCTTTTCCTGCTTGGTCTGTCCAACTTGCCCCGCCCCCATCCCACCCACTCCAGCACCCCAGTGTCCTGAGCCCATCCGAAAACTCCCTACTCCTATTTCCTTGAGGCCAGAGTGCTCATCTGTCTGCTTGTGCATCAGCTTTTTACAGCTCAGAAGTTCATTCCAGGTAACACCAAGGACTAATGTGTCTGCTGAGGTTAAGGGGCTATTTCCAGGCTTCCTCTGTAGGGACCCCAGAACTCTAGCAACAACAGAGGCAGGTTCTGCCACCCCTGCTCCTCCCAGGATGCACTGGGAGCCTGGGAACCAGGAGGGAGGGAGGAGGCTCAGCTGAGGAGCTCAGGATTTAATTCTATGCATCATTAAGTAGTCCTCTGAAAGTAGTGTCCCCCTATACATCATCCATGCTTAGTAAACAGCACGCTGACATTACATTAGCGGCTGGAAATGAATTTTCTCTTTTATAGGGAAATTGAGAATCCGCCAAGAAGAAAGAAAGAAGAAAAAAAAACCCTCAAAACCAATTATCTAGGCATTTATGAGTTCCACCCTGGTCTCTCTCTCTCTTTCCTCTCTCACTCAGATGCAAAGAAGCATTTAATATTTAATATATTAAGAAAAGAAAGAAACTTTGATAGATTATGTAGAATCTGGCATTAATTCCCTCTACCCCTCCTTACTTCCAAACCCATGCTTGGTTCTAGCTGACATTTAAATGGATTAAGGTGTTCAGATTTCCTTAATAGTGTTGACATTTTGGAAATATTTCTGGCTTTTTTTCTCTTCTCGAAATAATAATAATAAATAAATATCTGAATGAATCTTCTACCGCCACTCGACAGGCAGGCTCCAGCTCTGTCGTCCTTTCTGGTGTTGGTACGATTTACACTTTCCAATCTTATTTACAAGATTAAGGATGAAGAGGAGAGAAGTCAAAGTCTTCCTTGGGGGATGGTGGGGCTGAAAGTGGTAATCTGTGTGTCACTAATCAGAAGGAATTTCACTGATCATCGGGTTCTTTCTCAGGCCAGCAGCCCCTTCCTTCTCCTCACCTCTGTCTGCCCATCTCTGGCCCTTTGCTCTGCTTCCTTCCTTAGTTCTGTGGCTCTTCTTATAACTGTGCTGCCTTTCCTCTGAGCAATATAGGCTGGCTCATTGGCCTCACCTGCCAGACAGATGCACCCAAGTCCCTCCCCTTTGGAGAACAAAAGAGGAAGGGAATGGGGCCATTCTTTTCCTTGGGGTGGGAGTAGCCTTTCCTGCAGTGTGCTCTGATGTGTTCTCGTAAGATCTAGATGCCAAGTGCCTGAGTATGGCCCCATGTCATTTTTATCTCTGTATCTCAGCTCCTGGCACAATGCTTGACACAGGGAGATAATTGTCAATGATCAGGAGGGAGGAGAAAGGAAGGGAAGAAAGGTAGGAAGGGAGGGAGAGAGGAAAGGCTGGAGGAAGGGAGGAAGGAACTAAAGAAGAAAGAGCAAGGCCACAAGTGGAAGAGCTCAAAGCTCACATAAGAGGTATGTGCCCAAAGGTTTAGAAGGATGAATTAAAAATAGAAGTACTTATATAATAATGTAAAATCTATGTATAAATATTGAATTGAGAATGAAAATTATTTCCACTTGACTGTTTAGAATTTCTTTCCACTGACTGCTTGCATTTGGTCTGGTTTAGTCTCTCTTTTCAGAGTTGTTCTAATCTTTGGGCTTGAAATCTTGCAAATTTGTCAATGAAAATTTACTGCAAACATAGATACAGTTAACTACTTTTAAACAAATAAAGATGTTTTATATTGCAAAAAGAAAAAAGGAAGGAAAGATCAAGAGAAGGAAAAGAAGAGGAAAAGTAAAGAAGAAAGTCTCCAGAAGTTGAAGTCTCCATTGGTTAATAATCCCACAGCCTTGATGCCTTATGTGACTTCCAACAAAATTCCATCAGCACACGTTTTGAGTTGTATGATGTCCAGCTCTGCACTGATGTCTGCCCACAAGTTCCCTGTGGTTTATGGTGGTTGGTTTTGTTTGCCTTCATAGTAGGTAGAAATAACTGACTATACTTATGGAGAGCCCATTGTTCCTTAGAGATGGAGTATATAAATATTAACTAGGAGGAGACTAAATCAGATATTCCTGGAGAATAATCTCATGGATGTTATTTAGTATGTGCTATTTGATCCCTCAAAATCTTGGTTTCCTCCTATGGAAGATGGGAATATACTGCTAAGTAAAATAAGTTAGATTCAAAGAGTTAAATATCACAAGTATTCTCTTAATGAAACCTACAATATGAATGAATGAATGAATGAATGAATAAATAAATAAATAAATAAGAGATGGTAGAAAACAAGAAGGAAGAATTTTGGAAATGGAAAGGGGACCAAGGGGAGGTGGGGGGGAATAAGAAAGGGTAAATTTTGTTGGGAGCCATTCTACATAATTTTGGGGAAAATTATTTTACAATTAATTTATAATTAGTCCTAGTCTTCTTACCTGCAGGCTGGCTATGACATATCAAAACATATCTCCATTTTTGCCTCCAGTCACAGCTGAGGGTCTGTGATGCTGTGACACACAAGGTCAAGATTATACAGCTGAAGACATTCTGGTTCTTTGAGAACTGAGTAGAAAGTTTTACCTGGGGAGGGACAAATTCCTTAGTTTAACTCATCCCACCTACTGTTGTAAGAATGTCTTTACTCATCTTACTGTCCTAATCAACATAAGATCCTCATCAGCATAAAATCCTCATAGTCAAAGGATTACTGAGACATCTGATACCTCCTCTGATTATAAGACCTTTGTCAATTTAGGATTATCACCATCCTCTGAGTCATCTGTTATTTCCTATGAACCCAGTAAATAGTGGCAAGCTTGAGGTGCCTTTGCCTTTGCTGCTCAGAGCAGCATTGATCAGGCCCAGAACCCAGCTTCTTCTCTAAGTCTCATTTCCTGTCTTTAATCTTTAATTTGCTTTGTGCTGTTGTGGCTCGGAGGAGACCAGGATCCACTGCAGGGGTTCTGGTAAAGTCCTTTTTCCTTGTTCCTTACAAAATTTATCAAAAAATATCACAATGTATTTTATAGATTCAACAATTCCTCCAAAATGAATGTAAATATTATGTATTGTTAACATACTCTAATTAAATAGTATCTGCAGATACTATTGTAACTATTATAAGGATAGTGTGTGTTTGCTGATTCAGTTGGGCTTGCATATAATGAGGAGTCAACAAGTTGTAACTCCTTTGTTGTAATGTTAGGTACAATATTTGGGAGCTAGCCAATAGTTATCACTAAACAGGCCCAACTAGCTAAGATTTGGGGATAATCCTAAAAGGAGGAAGAAAGTAAGTCATCTGAATCAACTATGAGTTATAACTTGATTTCTTCTCCAAGTTATGCACTTGTATTTGGATACAAGGAAGTGAGTACTGCATAAACAAAACTAAAAAATTTGGATAATTTTTAGTTTCCAGCAGTTCCTGCTAGGAGAAGTTCAACTGGGTTTAGGAACCAGACCAGAAAGTAGTGCAGGATCAATGTGGCCTCAGAGATCCTAGCCATCATTAATTCCAGTGTTTGCATCTGTTGGTGACCTCTCCACCCTCCTCACTCACTTGCCTGTGTT
Organism: Heterocephalus glaber; assembly: GCF_000247695.1. The sequence continues at coordinate 13,427,084 of NW_004624749.1, forward strand.
TCTGCACCTCCTCCTGTCCTTGCCACCTTGTACCTTCCAGAATACACTCATGTGAGTGTTTCCTATGGCTAAATACCAAAAAATGAATTTTCCTTTGGAATGCTATACTTTTACACAGCCAACTTTTATTTCATCTTCCAAAGACATCACAGCTCAAACTTTATGGAACCACTTTCTGCCTAGGATGTGTGTGGCCTGCTAGGTATCTTAAGTGCATTAGGGCCTGTCTTAGCAGAGGACTCAGCAAGACTTCAGGGCTTGATATAAATTGAGATTTTACATCTTACCCGTAATCAGCCCAGAGCCTACTTTGTATTTTTGCCCTTTCTTCTGATTTGAAATCCCCATTCTGCTAATCTATTAATTCTATGTTTTGAGTCATTGACTTTAGATTCAGTACTTTCATGGTCTGTATCTCAGCGTCTGTTAGTTTCAAAAGAGCTACGTGTTGTCCGGCACATGTGATCTGCCAAGTGCTGTAATAGGTGCAGGATTAACCGATGAATAAGATACATTTCCCTTCATCAAATTAACAGCCTAGAAGATCCTGAAAGGACATTAAACTCACAAACCAGTAAACAGTCTCTACAGTCAAAGTGCATTCAAGGAATTGACTTGGCACTGGTTGGAGAAAAGGGATCAGGACAGGGCAAGAGGAGTTCAGAAAGACAGGGCCATTCTGCAGGCAGACTGGGAGTGGGTGGGGAAGTGTCATGCAGGATTAACATACACATCCTCTTCTTCCCATTTAAGAAAGGACTTAATTAGATTTATGCTAAATTACATGACCCTAATTTTATCTGATTGAGTGCAATCAGGAGACAAGAGAAGGGGTATCCTGCTCACAAACCTCACATCTTAGCCTCTGCTTCGTTCTCTCAGTTGCTGAGGGCTTTTATTAAACACTTGAATATTATTTAGGCTTTGAGCCAGCCACTCAATTCATTCACCCATGCACTCACCCATCCCTTCAACCATTTCTCCACCATCCATTCCCTCAGCGAATTATTTTTTATGCATCTATAATGTCCTAGATAATGTGCCAGGCACTGGCTATAGAGCCCAGTAAGAGGGGCTTAGTGTGTTCATGCTACTAGATTGGGATGTGTTGAGAGTGCTAGATAGCTGTTTGTAGTGAATTATAAGTATTAATTTTTCCCTGTCTGATTTCTCTACCAAATTCACATTTGAAAAATAGCCTATATAGTATATATAAGGTGCAAGGACTGATTGAATAAACAACAATACAAACATCACACAACTTGAGAGATCAAACATCACCTGTACAACATTCTAGGCTCTAGGTTCCTTTCTCCTGGCAGGACTGGTCACTATATTGAATTCTGGACTTATTATTTCTTTACTTGCCTTTATAGATTGGCCTTAGAGCTATATATTTCAAACAGCATTTTATTATTTTATATTTTTGCACTGTATTTAAATGACATCATACAATAGGTATTTGTATTCTTGGACAGCTTAGTATATTCTTGTTTTGTTCAGTAGTATGTTTGTGAGGTTCCTGTGTGGTGAGAATTGCATCTGTACTTTCTTTTCATGGTTGTGCTATTCCAATGAAGGAATATGACATAGATATTCATTTTCCTGTTAATGAACATTTAGTCTGCTTATTTGTTTCCAGTATATTTCTGTTTCAGCAATGATTTTGAGATTTTTTTTTCAATGTCTCTTACTGGGTAGGTCAAGTGACTTTGTGTGTGTGTGTGTGTGTGTGTGTGTGTGTGTGTGTGTGTGTGTGTG
>NW_004624749.1:13429454-13470821 GCF_000247695.1 Heterocephalus glaber
TTTTAAAATAAATATATTTCCTATCTCAAGATCATAAAGATGTTCCCCCATATTTTCTTCTAAAGTTTTACATTTCATCCTTTACATTTAAGTTAGTAAGGCATCTAGAATTGATTTTGTGCATGCTGTGAAATAGAATTCCAATTTAGTTTTTCTTTATGGTTAAACAGTTGTTCCAGCAAGATTTGTTGAATAGTCTATTCTTTCCTCATTGATCTGCAGTGTTCCTTGTGTTTTTATTAAGTGGTGACCCTACACATGTGGGTCTGGATTCTCTAATCCATTCCACTGGATAACTCATCTGTCTTATCTCTGTTAATGGGCCAGCAGACCAGCAGACGCAGGGAAGCTCTTGAGTCAAAATATTGTATAGAAGCCAATATAATTCTTTTGGATCATAGTGGTTTTTCTTTATAGGGTCATTTTACCATTGGAAAGAATACTGCACTTAAAGGAAAAGATTAAGATCCCAGCTACTTTATGTAACTTTGTCCACATTTTTTTCAATATTTCTGAGCCCCTAATCTCTTCTTCTGTTCAGTGACTTCAACCCCAAAGGCTACATGGAGGATTACGTTAAATTTTGTATTTCCAAGGATGTGAAAGTGCCCAGCATTAGAATTAGTATAAAGATGCTTTTTGTGACATTCTCAACCCAAAACCACATGAAAGTTTTCTAATAGCTCTAGTCTAAAGCAGTCTTGGTCTTGAAATTACCCCACAAGAAAATGAGACATAGACCCCAAGTGAATAACTTATTTCAGCTCACAAAACTCTTCCTGTATTTCCTTAGTTTCAAACTCATTTTAGAGGGGATAGGACTGATGGGGCTGTGATGTTCACTGCTAAAAATGATTGAGGATAATTAGTAAAGGGAAACTTGCTATGCACTACAGAGTTGGGAATGGCAGATGAAGAAGAAATTATGCAAGGAAAGTCATCATCACAACTTCAACTCCAGGCTGTGAAGTCCAATTGAAAGAAAAGGTCTCTTCATGTATTGGCAAAGCAATACAAACACAGTGTTTTATAGTTGATAATGTGTTTCTATGTAATTTGGTCTGCTTTAATAGATTGATCCATTTTATTCTCTTCATTCTATGAGGTCATCTGAAATCAGAGGTCAGCTCCAGGAGACTGAGACATACTCAAGTTTGCAGAGTAAGAGACTAAATGGTATTGGGACTAAGACTCAGGTTGGGTAACTCAAAATCTCTTTTTACTACACAAACACGACTCTACTTGGATGTGCTGGGATAGTTTCAAATATGTTATCTCGTCATTCTCTTATGTATTTTTGTAGATCAGATTGCGCAGTTCAGGTTGAGGTTCAGAAAACACTGTCAGTAACCGAGCCAAGATTTCTAGTAGAGCTGGGGTTGGGCAATTTCCCAGGCCACTGCCAAATTCTGAGCTCCCTGAAATGTAAGCAGGTCTTTAAATATTGTTTGTACACCAATGGAAATGCTTTTGATTGGGTTTCCTCTCATGTATTTGCTGGAAATTTCCAGTTAGCACCATGGCGCTCTGGTGGCATGCCAGTCTTAAGACAATGGAAAGACTAGTAAGAAACTTGCTTACATGTCAATATGGCACCAGAAAATCCAGGCTGGGTATAATGACCTCAAAGATGTGGCCTGAGCATTTGGTCCTGTCTTGGGAATGTAGTGAGAGATGCAATATTGGGAGCAAAGAGAATTTGGCAGTTTCTTAAAAGGATTCTGTTTCTAGGCCCTCCTACCTGCCCCAAACTAACACACACACACACACACACACACACACACACACACACACACACACTGCTCTTTATGTCCAAATAACAGGCACTGGCCCCAGGATGCCAAGGACTTTCTTACCATCTTGAAGTGTCAGTACCTTCAGCCTCTTCAGCATCTCTCATTATTGTCCCATTTTTTAATTGAAATGCTTCTTTGTACCAGCCTAGAAGACAGTCCTCTGGTTTACCATGCTCTCCCTGCGTCTTAAGACATAGGCCTCATGCTTTTGTCCCTTGTAACTCACACTCAAGGAGTGATATACATCTCCTTGTAGATAACCTCTGAGTTCTCGTTACTTAGCCCTGACTATTGAGAACTTGTTTTCTTCTCCAAATACTTTAGCAGAGCTTCCTGTGCTCTCCTAAACTCACCTGGCCTCATAAACTGTGATGCTTCCAATTTTTCTTTATCTGTCAGTGTTTGGCCCACTTTAATAGATTGATCCATTTTATTCTCTTCACTCTATGAGGTTATCTGAAATCAGAGGTCAGCTCCAGGAGACTGAGACAGACTCAAGTTTGCAGAGCAAGAGACTAAATGGTATTGGGACTAAGACTCAAGTTGGGGAACTCAAAATCTCTTTTTTTTCTACACAAACATGACTCTACTTGAATGTGTTTCACTGGTAATCAGGAGTTATCTTTGACATCTCTCCTTTCCCTCATTCTTTTTGGTACCGGGGATCGAACTCGGAACCTTGTGCTTTCGAGGCAGGCGCCGGACCCACTGAGCTAAATCCCTGGCTCCCTCATTCTTAAAGTCTTCCCCAGGAGTCAGATCATATCCATTCTTCCCTTTCACATCTCTTTCTATCTTTATTGCCAGAGTGCTGGCCTAGGCTTCTGAAACTATGTTCCGGTAGCCTTCTGACTTACTCTCCTATGGGTAATTTCAAGGTTCTAAACTCAGCCATTCCTCTTCCTCATGTCAGACTTTAGAAAACCTTCCTCTTCTGTTACTCTGGAAGAGTTTTCCTGCCTTTCTAGTGATGGGGTTTGACATTATCCAAACACGATCATTAACACTAAGATTTCTGAGTCTCTGCAGTGACTTTTACCACTGTGTTTATATACATGTGAAATTCTGAGCATAACCTTCCCTGGAGACCTTCTCAGAACACCTACCCATGGAGTTTCTTCCATTTTCTATGGGTTTCTATCCAGCCATTTCACTCTTTGATTGCATCTGTCTTGCATAGCCACTGCCCCAATTTATGTGTATTTTGTACCTTCTTTCCTGGCTCTGGCCACAATAAAACCCCTGCTTTGAGTCATCTACTGTTTCTTTGACACATAATGACACTACATTTAGTGGAATTGATAGATGGATTGGTGCTTCTCAGAGTGCAGAAGAAGGTTAACACTGGGCTCTTTTGGGTCAATGCAATCTTAGGCTATTTTCCTTGATGTGCTCAATGCTGCCAGACAAACTTTCAATTCACCTCTTTTTCACAACTATAGGCTTTATCTTTCCAGCTCTCCTTAGCTCCTAACCCCTCTCAATAATCCACTCCTCTTGGTTCTCTTTTGGGACATAGCCTCAGTTCACACTTTATTGAACTCTCCAGTAAATAGCAAAATTAGCTTCTGCCATACATTTGGGAAAAAGGAACTAGAAGTCAGAAAATCTTTATAGCCATTTATAGCCTTGGGAAAGTCATTTACCTTTTCATACACTCTGTGAGATTATCTCATATGTAAGCTAGAAATAGTAATACCTTCCTTTTAGTAAGTGATCCAATGAGATAATGAATATAAAAAATTCCTTTCAAACCATAAAGCAGAAAGTGAGTTTTATCATCAGACCCCTTCTCTGCACCATCAGACACTCAGATATTTGTCTTTAGCCCTAAAGTGCTTTCTCTATGTTGCATCTCACCTGTTCTCTCCATTTTCCCCTGGTGGCAGCAACTTCATTCTTTCCTCTCTATTGACACCTCCACCCCCACAGTGGATCAACATTTTACTTAACCCTGATGCCTGCTTCATCTCCCCCAGCTACTATCCTCCTCCCTTTCCTTTTGTAACCGGAGAGGGCAGCAAGTGATCACCCCAGCTGGCTCACTGCCTACTCTTTCCATAACTCCTGCACTTCTCAGCTGCTCTTCCCAAGCCAGAGATATTTCCACCTTCCCAATTCATATCTTCCTTAACCCCTATGCAAAACCCAACTCTGCAAACCACTCCCTCTTGCTTCTTAAACTCCTTCTCTCAGTTTTCACAATACTCACACCGTTACTGTGGTGTACCCTTCCTATAGTCTCTCTGACTCTAATAATTGCATTGTCTCCTGTCCCTTTTCTGACCCAGTATCACTCTCATTTCCTTATTTGTGGGCCTTTTCCCAGGCTCAGTCCTCTGCTGTCTGCTCCAGCTCAGACTAGAAACATCATCTCATTTTACTCATGCTACTTGAACCATACCTGAAGTATTGTGTTTACTTATAGGTTTTGCTTTCAATGAGAATTATTACAAACCCAAGGATATTCAGTAAAGGGTGACTAAGAGGGAACTAAAAGTATGTTATGGAACACTTCAGAGAATAGATATATTTAACCTACAGGGGAGAAAATTCAGAAGAAATATAATCTTTGCTGTGTCAAAACACTTGAAATGATGTAAAAACATTTCCAACTACATGTCCCCTAAAGGAAAATTTGGTAGAAATTACAAGTAAGGAGATATGGAATCACTAGTAAATAACAACTTCTAGTCTAGTGAAGGATGTCCAGCTAGATAACATGGGTTCAAACCTGGCTCTGCAACTTTTTAGCTGCATGATCCTAAGCAAGCTATTTCATTTTTCTGTGCCTTGGTTTCATCATGTGTAAAATGAGGGTGGATAATGATAGTGCCCATCTCATAATGTTCTTTTGAAGATTAAATGAGATAATTAATGTATTTAGAGTGCCTTGCAGAATTCCCAGCACAAAAAGACTGCTCAATACATATTAGCTGTCCCTCCTCCTCCTCCATCATCACCATTATCATCATCATCATCACCATTATTGTAATCACCATTATCGTTTAAAGCTGTTCAGCAATAGAAGCACCTTTTTACAGAACAGTGGTCTTCCAGTTTCTAGAGGGCTATTCAAGCCACATTGTTTTGGGGAGATGGCAGAAATTTCTGTCATTGTGAGGTCATAGGACTAGATGAAATCAGAGGTACTTTTTTGTGTTCACTCTTCAACTTCACAGTGCCTGACCAGTTCCCCTTCTGGGTTCCTGGGGCCATAATGGTGGCTTAGTCCTCCCTGACACTCAGGCCTAAGTCATTCCCCCAGTTCTGTGGCTCCCTCTTATATACAGTACACTGCAAACACAGAGGCTTTCTGGGGCCAGGCCCTTGGAAATCAGTGCCCAAAAGCCTTCATTCTCTCACTGGGCCTTATGCCCCCTCTCATCACTAATGCCCCCTTTCATCACTAATGCCAGAATCTTCTTTGTCTTTTGTCCTAAGATTTAGCATGGCTTGTAGAATCATCTTGACATAGAGTATTAATCAAATTTCTAACTATCCTCCCATGGTAGAATTTGAGTCCTTGGTTCCAATCACTTTCGCCTCAAGCTGACCCCAACTCAGGGCCTGGTTTTGTTTTGTTTTTTTTGTACACTGGAATCGAACTCGGGTCCTTGCACTTTTGCAGCAGGTGGTGAAACCACTGAACTAAATCCCCAGCCCTCATGCCTTGTTTTGACTTTAACCAGTACCTACGTTTCTCACCAAGATTACTAAACTAGGCTGTGAGTTTAGTCACCAGCATCAGAATCTGTGATTCTTTCTTCACTGAATCTCTTGCATCCATAGGATGATTTCTCTTTCCTTTTTTACCACCCCCACCCATGCCATAACCACACCTTCATTACATAACTCCTTAAAGAAAACACCTATACCCAGTTTCTTCTCTCCGATACTATCTCCCCCTTTTTGCAAACATCCTCTAGTAATTTCACAGACAATAATAGAAAGCCCAAACACCCTAAGTGGCACCCCAAAGTCCTCCATATTTGGGTCAATTTTCTTCTTACATTTTCTTGAGGTATTATTCCATACAACAGCATTTATCCACCTTAAATATACTGTTGGTGAATTTTAGAATATATGTATGTAGCTGTGCAACAGTTACCACAATCGAGGTGAGTACATTTATATTACTTAACAAAGTTCTCTTTTCTTCCTAAGATATTCCTGACCTTCAACCTATCCCTTACCAACCTGTGGTTTCATGCAACCACTAATCTGATTTGTCTCTATAGTTTTTCATTTTCTAGAATTTCATACAAATAGAATCAGACTATACAGTCATTTACAACTGGCTTCTTTTGCTTTAGCACAATGTCTTTGAGATTCATTCATGAATTCGCATGTGAAAGTAGTTCATTCTTTTTTGTTGTTGAACAGTATTCCTTTGTACTGATGTGGACATTGTGTTGTTTGCATTTTGAAGCTATTATAAATAAGGCTTCCATGAATATTCACCTATATAACTATGTATGAACATGTTTTCATTTATTTATTTTTAATTTAAAACATTAAAAAATATTTTTTAGACAGTGTCTTGCTATGTAGTTCAGGCTGGCCTTGAACTCACAGCAATCCTCCTGTCTGAGCCTCCCAAGTGCTAGGATTGTAGGCTTGTGCCACCACTCACAGCTCCATATTTTCATTTATTATAGGTAGGTAACTAGAAGTGAAATTGTTGTCTGATGTGGAAAATATTTAACTTTTGAAGGAACTATGTAACCCCATTTTCACTTCACTTCCTTCTCTTATCTTGGCTTATATCAGCCAAGCTGGCCCCTTTACTGTCCCCTGCTCATGCTTCATGATTTCTCATCTCTATGACTATATTCATTCCACAACTGACCCAGGAAATTCCCACTCTTCCCATTTAAGTCATGCTAATAGAGATGTATTATTTCCTAAGCTAGACATTGTATAGGAATATGGACATAGTCATGTCCAATGGAGAGTATAATCTAATCTGAGGGATTAGATGTATACGTGGGTAATTGAAATACAAATCAGATAACTGACCTAGAGGAACCAAGTAAGATGAGAAAGGAAGAGATCACACTGACTCTGGGGATCAGGAGGGGTTGCTTGGAAGAGGCAGATGCAGGGTGAATAAAGACCTGGGGATGGAAAAAGGCAGGACTTGAGGACTGGTACATTCCCACATCAATTCTGTCTTATGTGGGGATCTTTCCTCTGAAACTATCATCAGTGTTTTGTCTCCTTGAGAATTCTGCAGTGCACATTTCACGCTGATGGGCATCTTGCTGGGGAGAGGGTCTTTCAGCTTACTCTGCAATAAAGCTGTTTCCTCACAGAGTCTGAACCCAAGAATCAGTAATTTGATCTGAGGGGGAAAGAATGATGGTGGAGGCTTAGAGTGTGTTGAGAAGAGACTAAGAGAGCTGGAGAACATGTCTACTGACCAGGAAGTCAGCTAGAGGGAGAAGCAGGTCCAGAGAGGGCAGGTGCAGGCTTCAGTCTGGGAAATTTGAATACATGCACATAGGTAACCCTTGTGTTCATTGTCCGGGGCAGAGCTATATAAACAGCAGCTTCCCCATGAATGAATGAATGAATGAATCAGAGTGAAAGAACATGTGTCACCATGTAGGCTCTCATATATGTTATAGTATATTACACACAAAACCTGGATCAATTAATCATGCCAACTTTAGCAACCTACAGTTCTTACTTGCTACTTCCTGGTTAAGTGCTCAGCAATACACATATAGAGTTGAACATCCAAGAAAATAATTTCTTTGTGTTCTGATGCTGTAAAATATTGTTTGGATTAAAAGGGCAGGAACAAATTGATGGATCTGAAATTTTTTTCTTTTGGCTTGGAGATGACAGGGCAATCCATCAGACAACTTCCTTGGCTCTCTGTGACATTTCAAGCTCAAATGTTATAGCTTTCTTACTTTTTCTTTTCTCTTTTTTTTTTGCCCCTTGGCTCATTATTGAACTATGCCTCTAGGAAATGCATCCTGTAGATATGGCTTCTTTGACACTTGTCATACAGCAGCACTCAATTGTGGCTTGTCAGGTGGTAGCTGGGTATATGCAGGGTAGTTTAGTAGATGGTGCTGAAAATGAGGTAATTCCTTAATCCACCTGGCCCCATCTGTGTCCTGCAGCATCTAGCAGGGAGTACAGCAAACCCTAGATAATAGCTAAGGATTAAAAGCACCACAGGGGGTGATTTTGGCAGTTGGATTGTGTGTGAAGAGAATATTGCAGAAGCCAGAATGCTTGGTTTCTTTGTCACCTCACATCATTTGAACATGAGAAGGCACTTTGAACTCTCCAAACCATAGCTTCTTAACTTTCAGCCAGAGACAATAGATAACCAAATAAATAAAATGAGATAGCAATGTGACTACATTGTGAAAATTCAGCACATAACTGGAAATGGTATCCAGTGCTGGTGAACCTTTTAGAGACAAGTGGCCAAACTCCAACTCAAAACCCACTTATTTATTACAAAGTGCCAACACTGCAATTAAACTTGAATACTGGGGTTTTAGTTTAGAAAAAATCAACTCATACATTCACTTTTTTTGTCTTAAAAGAAAAAGATATAACATATGTGCCATTGGTTCCCCACTATTAGTAGTATATAACCTTGTATCTGTCACCTGTTGCTATACAGCAAATAACTCCCAACCTTGGTGAACTGAAACAACAGCATTTATGATCTCACAGTTTTATGGGGTCATGATTGGAAGGTTCTGATCATATGCTCTCAGTCATTGGCTGGGGCTGCTCTCATCTGACAGCTAGACCAGACTGGAGAATCTTCTTTCAAGTTGGCTCATTCACGTGGCTGTTGGCAGGAGGATTTTGTTTCTTGCTGGTTGTTGTCAGGTGCTACGGCACTCACTGTGTGACCCTTTCTATACAATTGCTTGAGTGTCATCATGCCATGGCATCTGGCCTTCCATAGAGTAAGTAATTCAAGGCAGAAGTCCCCGTGGGCTTTATGACATAGGCTCAGAAGTCATACACTGAGATACCTTCAATATCCATTGGTTCCACAGGTCATCCCTACTCAGTCTGGGGTGGGGGGATTGACTACACAAGGGTGTGAATTCCAGGAAGTGGGAGTCATTGGAAGTCTTGGTGAAGGTTGACAGCCACACCCTTCTTTTTTTTTGGTACCAGGGATCAAACTCGGGTCCTTGCACTTGCAAGACAGGCAGCGGAACCACTGAGCTAAATCTCTGGCCCTATACCCTTTATTTTTAAAGAACTCCTCCAGGAAATTGGGGATACAGCTGTTTATCTCTGAAGTCTTTACTCTGTAACTACATCACTGTTTGCTCCAAATAGCTCCCTCTCAAACCTGCTCCAGTCTTCCATCTAGCTGAAAATTCCTGCTATCATTGTCAATCTCTTGATCTATGGCAACAATTTGGCTTAGACTGTGACAGGGTCCTGCAGAAGTGGCTGTGCAGTGCACAGAGGGAGGTCTCTGTGCAAGCTGCACAGGCTGGCCGTCCTCTTGCAGGTGCAGCCCACTGTGGTTTACACAGCCATCAGTGCTCATGTCATATGGGACAGAGCCTCCACTTCCAGTCAATTGGGAGGTCACTGCTGGGGGGGTGAGGAGGGTTGGGGGCAGCACTTGTGGCCTCCGGCCTTTGCGATCTGTTTCGCATTTGATATTTCCCAACATGCATCTGTGTCTGGGCTCACATTTGATTTTGTCACCTGAGGTAGAAAGAGTTGGCATTGTTCCCTTCATTGTGTGGATTGAAAAATGAATGCTTAGCAAGTCATAATTGAGGCATTTATTTGCTGGAGTAGGGGACATAGAAAGAAAAGATATTGAGTGGTTAAAATACAGAGTTTGGTTTAAACCCTTATGAGCTTGAAATGTCTATGGTATATTAAGTGAAGTTCCTGTGCAGCCTTGAATACAGCTTCCAGATGATTAGGTGAGCATAGAGCAAGATCTAGTACCTAGACTATTTTTTTATCTGTGCATTTCTCTGCTGCTTCCAGCTGTTGTATTGTGTTTTGCCCTCTGGTTCCAGATATCCTGGGTTGGTTTCCTCAAGGCTGTCCTCCTTAGTCTTGCAACTTCTTCAGCATCTTCTAGTGCCCACAAAGGGATTGGGAGCTGCTGTCTAGCAGGGTAGATTCTGACACCTTCTGTGAGCCTGTAAGGAGAGGCTGGGAAAACTGCAGCAGAGTCAACTTCAACATCTTGTAGAAAGAGCAGAGTCTTAGGACACAGCCTTTCCATCGAAAGAGCCTTCCACATTCTATTTGTAAAGGGAAGCCCGCCTTTACTAGCAAGTTGTAAAGTAATATGGTTGACAGGAAAGGCTGCTTGGAGCCAACCCAACAGACCTAATGTTTGCTGGAGTCCACCATGCTGCCCCTATCCTGCTGATGCCAGCTTAGCCCACAGCCCCATGTGGCCTGTGGCCCCAGCTTTACAACCCTTTGGGAGATCCCCAGAAGTGGGGTTCCCTCAGGGCTGGTCACCCTACACATCCGGTCTCATTGGCCATTTGGACAGCTGCCTCTCCAACCTTATCTTCCTCTGCCTCCACAGAAACCTGAGAAAGACGGAAAGGGGGAAGTGGCATGGTTTCCCAACACAAATAACCCCTCAGAGCTTTCTCAGCACTGACCCTTAGCCTGCTGTGTCAGCCTCAGGCTGAGGGAGGAAGGAAATAGACCTTCTATTGAGTATTTTTCTTCCCCTGTCATGAAGATCAGAGGAACTGAGCCAGGAAAGAAAAGGAGTCAAAAGCACCTTGTGGCCTCCTCCAGCAGGGTTTGTGTTGCTTGTCCCCCCCACCCTGGGCTCTAAGTAAACAAACGCCCAGCCAAGGGAGGCCTCAGGCCCAACTCCAAACAGGCCATAAATAAGAGCCCTTCAGCCTTTCACTCTCTGTGAGTGGAGAGAGCACTTCTGAGTGGAACACTTGATAGCAGAGAGGGGAGAGGAGTGAGTAGCTGGGGGAGAAGCCTCCTGTTAATTGAATCCCAATTTCCTTCTCCCTGGCCGGCTCTTATCTTTTTAATTATACAAGGCCTTTAATCTTCTGGAGGACTTGTCTCTGTCATTAATGCATGATCCCTGATTAGAGATAGGGGTCTGCTCAGGGGTAATGGGAGCCACAAGCAAAGGCCTTTGGCAACTTTTTTGCTTTTCAAAAACACCAGGAATTCCCCAGGGCAAATCCCAGTTGAGGCAGGGAGATGTGGGGCTCCCCTTGGCCCTCAAATGCTGCTCTTTGGACTGTCTACATGTGAGATTGTCAACTCTTAGATTAGGGAAGGAGCCTCACATGTTCTGTTGTGATGGCCCCCAAGCCACAGTGTCACTTGCTTAAGAGCCAAGGGGCAAGGAAGCTACCTTGAGAACCTGTCTCAGGTAACCTGTTTAGGGAAAAAAAAATCACACACACAAAAATGTCCTCATAGGTGCTCAGCATCCAGGGAGGACCCAGAAAGGGTTGGGATATTTTGTATTTCCTAAATGGTATAGTATTCATTAGGGGCTTGTGAATGGAAACTCACATTCACAGGGCTTCCCCTAACATCCCAGAGGTGCATTATCTCCAGGTGACAATGACTAGGGACACTTGAGGTTACCTTTCTCTTCAACCCCTGCCCTTCCAGCTGCTCTGTCAAGTGGCTGAAGAGCTGTAAATTGATACTAAGGAATGCAGAGGACACACCCTTCTGAGAGGTCTGGTTCACATTAGGTGTTCACTAGGTGTTTACTAAATAATTTTTTAAGCAAGGGTTCTGTGCGCCATTAAATAAAATGTGAACACACAAGTATTTGTTGAACAATTATAGCTCCTTGCTATAGCTTTTGATTATATCCCCTGGTCTACAAGGTGGCCTTTAGTGTCCCTTCACTCGGGCATACTGATGTGGCACACACCATGTTGGCTACTGGATATGCAGAAAGATGGTAGGTTTCAGTCTCTTCCAGGAGCTTAATGCTCATTTGGGAAGATATATTTTATTAGTTTTTAAAATGTTACATAAATATATAAAATAAATGTATATATGTATGTATGTATATGTAAAAGGCATGCTTATATATACACATACCATACAACTGCATATTTATATGACTATATGTATGTATGTGCATATAGATATAGACATTTGTGGACTCCTGCCTTTATTTAGCTGTGTATATGTCTGTACACAGATGCACACACACACATACATACACAGTGAACTCACAATTGGCATCTCTATGGGCAGGAGTCTCACACAGAGCATCAACAGCAGCAAACTTTTCATCTGGGGTGGTATGTGTGTGTGTGTGCGCAGGTGCTAGTTGAATACCGAGTCTCACCAACCCCCCCCATCCACTGGGCACAACCACCTTGGCTGTGGCAGTCACCAACAAAGGTCATATAACCAGAAGGTGAGAAAGTCAGGCTTCCAACTCATGTCTGATCATAAAGCCTGGGCTCCATCCCTGAGCCTCATCACCAGAATTGCTCTCTTTGCTTGAAATCACACTCTATCTGCTCCTGAAAATGTGCAGTTCTGGTCATAGGCACTTGTGAAGACATAATGAACCTGGACATGGTCCAGAGAAGAGCAATTTAAAACACTTGAGGGGAGGGAGAGACTTCTGTTTGAGGACAGACTTAAAAATAAACAGCAGTAAAGTCTGGAAGAGGCTGGGTGAGCAGGACTTGATAGAAGTCTAGGGCTTGGGGAGGCACCAGAGGAGGGAGAGACCATGTGACTACCAAGGGGGCACCTACTGAAGCTTAGAAGCAGCCGTTTCAGGACAATGACAAGAAAGTTCTACTTAACACGTTCCATAAGTTTGCTGCCTGCTGTGTGATCCCAAAGAGGTGACACAGGCTGAAAATATAAATAGATTCTCAGCATATGAATGCTTCACTGTGTGCTTCCTACAGAATGTCTGGTTTCTTATTGTCTAATTCAATCTCTTTCAGTTTCTAATGGTCAAAACTAAGAATCAGCAAACTTTTTCTGTAAAAGCTCAGGCAGTAAATGCTTTTGACTCTGTGGGCCAGCTCTTGCCTCCACTCAACTTTGCTGCTTCAGTGTGAACATATGGATGGTTGTGTTCCAATAAAACTATTTATAAGAAAAACTTGCAGAGAGTGGCATATGTGACCAGCAAGCTGTAGTTTTCCAGTCAGGGTCATGTTGAATCATATTATGTAAAAGTGGGAGGCATCTTGGTGATTGTACCCTCATTTTATAGAGGACAGTGACATCCAGAGACATCAAATCCGCTTGCTAAGGTCACACAGCTGCAGACCTATACTGGGTTGTTGAAGTTGTAAGGGGGTACATTTAGTTCCTCAGAAGTCGGTTATGGGGAATGGCAATGAAGTGTTCCCATGCTGGGCATTCTGACTTTTAAATATATATTGACTGTCAAAGACTTCCTTCTCTTACAAAATATTTCGTGTAGGGGGGATTTGGAAATATAGCTTACTTTAAGAAAACTAAGGGATATTTAAAATGCCTCGGAAATTAGAAGACAAGAAAAAATCGCACTCCCTCAAGCCTTCTCACCTCGATCTCTCATTTTGAGAGAGGAGAAAACTTTCTATCTCGATAGCCTGTGTGAGTAACTTTGATAGTGAGAGCTGAGTCCTTTGATATCCTGGAATCTGCAAATGTAGGTTGTACGTCTACCTCTCTCAGGCAAGGAGGTGCGACCTGGTGGGGCCCACCCTGTGGGAATATTCATCTCCTATATTTGAGCAAGATTCTGCTGAAAACTACACCTGCCTCCTCTACTATACTGGCCAAAGCCAAGAATAGCTCAAATCAGAGCTATTCTCTGGTGTTCAGAGCCCTTATGGGGGGAGATTTGTGTGTGTGATGTTTGTCTTTGTGTATGTAGTTAGTGGTGGTGGGGAGAGGAGTTTAAGAATGTTTATATACTTCAGAAATTCTAAGAATTATTACGTCTGTGGCTCTTTTGTTGTTGTTGGCATCCAGTGAAGATCCTTCATGAAAATAAGAACTCACTCAAACAACTCTCAAGAAATCCAACACAGTATTATTCCATGTTTGGTGTCTGCAGCTCTCGATGGTACCCCTGGTTCGCCTCCTGGCTCGCCTCCTGGCTCTCCGTGTCCTGGGCAGACTCAGTAGTCTCATCTGTGAAAGGGAGCTGTGCTGTCTGTTCTTTGACACCTTATAAATGGCTGCAGGTGGGCAGATAGAAAAGGTGAGAGGGGAGAGCTCAGGGAATTTTAAACTGGGGAGGGAGATTTGCTGCTGGATGTACCTTCTTGCTTCAGAGATAGAAGGGACTGTGTTCTACAGACTTAAAAAGGAATCCACCAGCTGGAGTTTGATCCATGTAACAGCTGACCCTGAGGAAGCTTGGTAAAAATGGACAGTGGACTCTCAAAAGTCAGCTGTGTTCTATTCCCTGAGCAGCTCCTTGCCCAGAGAGGTTGTCACCTGAAAGCCATTTGAATCCATCAGGAGATAATTCTTCTAGAGAGATTGAAGATCTCCTACATCTGTCCTGACCCCAAGAGGCTTTGCAGGCTGCTGGAAACAGAAACAAGTCCAACTGCTGCAGTGAGAAAAGGCTACTTCAAAGTGAGTTTAAGATTCAAAAGTGCTGGATTCTGACCTCACTCCAACTCTTACCAGGTTTAGTTCATTGTAGAAGTTATTTGACTCTAAATCTCAAATTTGGAGCACAGAGACTAATCCACAGTAGGTGTACAGTAGATGTTATTTTCCTTTTCATCCTGTCAATGCTCAGACCTGGAAGCCTTCTCAGGTTCAACCTCCCACTCTGTGCAAATCTGGACCTCATACTGGGGTGATGACACCTCACTGGATGCTGTTACTCAGCAGCTAAATCTCAGAATTGACCACCTAATCCATATACTGTATAACCACTCTTTAAATATCACTAATATGTTTTTATGATGATAAAGATGATACATGTGCATTGCAGAAAATTTTAGAAGCATACAAAAATTGCTATGGAAGGAATCACTGATAATCATAATTTGTAGTGCTAAGCATACCATTAGTATTTAATATATTTCTTCCTCTTTATTCATATACAGGCAAGCATGCATTTTTCAAAATTTGAATCACATTGGCTATAGATTTTGTATGTAGTTTATTCTTTTTACTGAGATTGTGAACACTTCTCTTATCATAAAATCATCTTTAAAGACATTTTTAATGGTTGCCAAATTTTCTGTGACATGGATGTATCACAACATGTGATCTTATGCTTTGTACTGGATACTTAGGTCATTTCGAATGCTTCAGTATTAGAAAGAACACTGCAGAAACATCATTGTAGGAAAATCTTTGCCACATTCTAATTACTTCTTTGAGATAAGTTCCTAAAAATAGAACCTCTGGCCCAAGGGTGTGAGGATTTTTGTGGGCCCCCATATCTATGGCCATGTTTTCTCTGGAGTGTCTATGGATGGGTTATGTTTCTCTGTACCCCTTTGTAACACTCAGGTTGAGATAAGCAAGTAGTCTCACATATAACCCATCAAGTATTAGAAGGTGGCTCTCAAATGTCCCAGGTCTCACCCCACCCCCAGGTTAAGCAGCCATTTGTATGTTTGTATGTTTTGTTTTGTTTTTGAGAAAGGGTCTTACTATGTACTTCAGGCTACTTCAGGCTGGCCTTGAGTCACTATGTAGTGGAGACTGATCTCAAACTCATGGCAATCTTCCTGCCTCCCAAGTGCTGGGATTACAGGTGCATACCACCACTGTTGGCTCTACAGCCATTTCTTTAAAATTCTCCAAAGTCTACTTTCCAAGGTCCTTGCTATACTAGCATTAGAGAATATTCTGGTTTATAATTATGGTTTTAAAAATGTGCTACTTAGAACAAAGTGCAGCATACCAAACGTGGTCTGACCATTTTTGCCTCCCTTATTTTGAATCCTAGACTTCTGTAAATGCAATCTAAGATTACATGAGTTTTCTGCTTTGGTTTTAGCAGCCAGGGGTCAGATAAGCTTGTGATGTGCTGACATTCTGAGGTCTTGTACTCTGGTTAATTAGAGTTTCTTCTATCTGGTACTTATGTGGCTGAGTTTTTGAGGTTGACCCCATTTTGGAGTAGGAGAGGTAATACTAGGGATTGAACCCAGGGCCTTTTTTTCTCTCTTATTTTGAGACAGGGTCTTGCTAAGTCCTTAAATTGCCTGGGTGGGGCTCAAACATGTGATCCTCCTGTGTCAGCTTCCCAGAGTGCTGGGATTACAGATGTGCACCACCATAAAGGGCTCCCCAGGTTGTCTAAATGTCAGTAATGCCCCCTGAAAACCAGTCTTTGGTGCCTCAGGTGTTACCCCACACACTGTCTGGTGGTCTCAACCTGGGGCTTTGGCCCAACCTGCCCCTGGGGAGAGGTTGGGAGAAGGTTACAGGGTTGTTGAGGCTGGGGCAGCCTGGCGCCACCTTGGCTGTCCATCCACTTACAGATGTTCTCAGGAGTAACTGGGATCTTGGCTTGAAACAACTCTGGAGAAGAATGTGGCTGAACCCTCTGAGAAGGACTCTCATGTGACGCTGGACAATCCCCCAGCATGTGGGGGCTCTGACTGTGCAGACTATGTCTCCACCCCCTGGCTCCTGAGCCAGACATGGAGGCAGGGTCTGGAGACAGCCAGGACTCTGGCTTGCTCTGCCTCTCTTCCCTATACAAATAGAAGGCAGTTCTTTTGTGAAGCTGGCACTTAACTCAGTTTTATAGGCAAGTCTGAGTATTAACAGGACCTGTGGCAAGAGTATAAATTGAGGCTTGAGGCCTACCCCGAGCCCTCAGCCCCAGATCTTAACTCTGAGAGGTTTTGTGCACAGATGTATGGATATCTCTTCCCCTTTCACAGATGCTTGCCCCAACAGCCACCCTTGGGCACCCCAAGGTATAGGTGTGTATATAGGAGCATACTTGATGGAGTGAGGTTCTGGGTGGGCTTGTCCCCTTGTTCCCTAAACTCCTCACCTCGTGGGAAGAATCGTGGACAAAGAGGCAACCAGAAGCCAGAGCAGAGCCTTTGAAGGCACATGGCCCAGGGAAAGGAGCCTGAGTGTCCTAGGTTCTAAGGTGGCATTGCTCGTGGTCAAACTGAGTAATCAGCCCTTCGTTCTCTGTAGATATCTAAGTTTTTGTGAGGAGGGGGGCAGAAGTGAGGGCAGATGTCTGGAAGGAGCAGCTGAACCCTCATAGACAGAAAACCTGCCTAAGAAGGAAGGGGTTGTGTCCAAGTCTGAGTGCTCTGCTGTACCCAAAGGCAAGAAATCTCAAGGCCTAGAAAGATGTTGAGATGGGAGGGAAGACATTGGCCAGAGGCCAGAGTGCCTGAATTCTCATTCTGGGACCTGGCCACTCAATGTTCGGACCATGGGCCTCAAGGCATTTTGGCCAGCTAGAGTTCAAGGTCATAGGTGTGAAAGAATATGCCCCCATGTGGCCCCCAGGACCTCTGAAACCAGGTCCCACAGCACCCACACATCCATGTGCTCATTTCTATCACTGTCCCCTTCCCAGTTCTAGGGGAGATGGTGTCTTGTTCATTGTAGGAGCCCCCACGGCTTCTCCTCCACACTCTTTCAGTATTTGGTTACTATGAGAGATAATGAAACTCTTATTTAATTCAAATCAGTTCAATTCCCTCCTGCTCAACTGTCTCCTATCAACTACATCTCCGTCTTTTATTGCAATCATCATTTGCTTTTTTTGAAGGAGGTAAAGCACAAAACAGAAACATACGTTAAAAAATAAACCCCCTGCCTTGTAGTTCATATTTTTAACGTGCTTTCACATAAAGTATTTCATTACAGACTCAAGCAGCTGCTGTCATAAAATGTGGTCTCAGATGTAGAATCTATGAAAATCAAATGAAAAGAAACCCTGAGAGCAGAAGGGAGGAGAGAGCAGTTCCATTAAGTCCCTGGCCCCATTTCTGCCAGGCTGGGTAGTGATTAGGTATCTGCTTGTTGCCAACCCAAGGTGAAGGGTTTGGAAACTTCTCTTGCTGCTTCTGAAATTTCCCCTCTATTTTATAAAGTTGCTTCTCCCTTCATTGTGCTGCTTCTTGGAAATGAAATTCTAAAATCTCAGAACCAGAAGAAGCTCAAGTCATCAGTTAGGCCAGAGGTTCTCAAAGTGTGGCCCCTGGGTTGGCGTCCTGGAACTTGTTAGAAAGTCTCAGGCCCCACCCCTGTCTGGCTGATGGAGAGGCTTTGGGGCTGGGTCCAGCCATCCATGCTCCAACAGACCATGCAGGTGATTCTGATCCACACCTGAGTTTGAGAACCAATGATCCAGGCCAACGTCCAAATTTCAAACTGAGGTGCAGCCACAGAGGCCAAGTCAGTTCCCAGGCTCCTGTCCTGAGTGCCTTCTGTCTCCATGCTCCCTCTGCTGACTTCTGGACTCCGTCTCTGCTGTCCACTCCATGTGTGAGTCTGCAGGAGATGAGTCCAGCCCATGGCCAGTGTCCCCCACAGCAGCTGGGGCTCTTGCTTGCTGGTTGGTGACCTACATGTCCTGGCCGACCTGCGGTTTTTGGAGTCACAATCCTCTGAGGACACGTGGTGGCTGAAAATGAGAACACACCCTTCCACCTGAACCCTGCCTGTGCCCCTGATCTTCCCTCTCCGGGACAAATTCGTGCAAAGGGGTGAGCCCAGAGTCTCCCTTGCACCAAGTAGACCAGCAGCCTCACCAGGGTGCTGTGGCTCATTCCCAAACTGTTACCTGGGGGTGTCGGAGTTGGACAGGCTTGCTTCTCTCTGATTCCTGTTTAAACATGCAGCCGAAAAACAAAACAAAACAAAGGCAGAGGTGTGGGCAACTTGATCCTGGATACTAACATTTGTGGGATAGTTTTGAAACAATAAAAAATATTTATTATGTGTCAACCCTGGGCCTGCGTAATTGGATATTTACTGAGTAGCTGCAATGTGCCAAACTCAGGGCCAGGCCTCGCCTCTGCCCTCAAGGGTCATGGCCAGTGAGTCACTAGGATCACTGTAGGGCACACTTCCCCTCATGTGACATCATGTGCCTTCACCCTTCTCATTTCTCCTACACTCTCTCCATAGCCCCCCACACAGATGTGCTATGTGGGGGTTCATGCCCAGGGCCTGGGTTATCAGGACAAGGATGCCCAGTCACCTGCTGAAGAGGAAGGCGAGCATGGAATCAGGCTCCAGAAGGCTGGGCAAGCTTTTGGACAACTGGGGAGGGAGTGTCCAAATGGATGTGAAATGAGTCAGACTTTGGCTGACACAGGGCTTTGCCCTAAACTGGATGGAACTGGAAGATACAGGGGCTGCCGTAGGCCAGTGGGGATGTTTGGGGGGCCTGACCCTAAGATCCAGCCAGACAAGGCCCAAGCCTGGTTCCCTGGGTAATGGGAGGCTCAGAGAGGTCAGGGAGTCTGGTGAGGGCAGGAAGCAAGTAGGTGGTCATCAGGGAGCTGGGGAGGAGGTGGTCGGGGGTCAGCCCCTGGTGTGACGATGCTAGACAGACATCGCCTTAAGGACCAAAGCTGATCAGAATCAGTGACTGTACTTGCCTTGGGTATTGAACCCAGGTCTGTGATGCTAGTTTGGCAAGTACTTTCCCATCTGTCCCTCCTAACAATTTTTCCAAAACCTGTAACGTGCCAGGAACCATCTCAGTCTTTTCACATTTCCATTTCACTTAGTCCACCTCATCACAGCCTGGAGGACAGATGTGGAAGCTGAGGAGCAAAAACTAAGTGTTTTGAGACTTGCCAGGACCCATGGACAGCAAGGAGCTGAGTTGGTCCTAGAGTCAAGATCTGTGCACTTAAAAGCTAGTACTGTTTAAAAAAATGTCTCCTTAGGTTCTTGGTGCTCAGAGAGGTTAGAGAGGTGGCAGGCAGAACAATATAAGGCAGGAGGCCACAGGGAGCCCAAATATCTAGTACCCCCTGAAGCTGATGCAGGGGAAAGGGATGAAGGAAGTAGAGGGCTGGCCCTTGTCTCAGAACACACTAGGCAGTATATCCTGCACCTCTCAGTGGGGCATCAGGGGAAACTCACAGCATATGGACTCAGGACCCCTCTGGCTGCTGCTTGTTATTGAGATGCCCTCAAGGGCCCTGGTGTGTATGGGTACCTGCTGAGGTTAACTCTCACAGATGCCAGGAGGATGGCTACTGGGCATGGGAGTGGGGGTCAGTGTGCCCCATGCAAACAATAGTGACGTCTATTTATTCATTCACCAGGTATCTATAAAGCACATGCCATACCATCACACAGATGTGGGGGCAGGATGTGTGTGTGTCTCAGCAAGACAAGCCAAAGGTGAGATCCTAGCAATATCACAACAATAACCAGAGTGAGGAGTGCCACAGATCATAATGCCCTGGGTTATTTGTTACTCTTGGGGTCTTTCATCCTTTTAGTCCAAACACTAGCTGCAGTTCTGAACTTCGGTCCTTGAGTAAGTTGGTCTTAAATGCTGCTGTTGAGCAGGTTTCACTTGCAGTGACATAATAGGCCATAGGAGGGGTGCTAGACAAATGGGCTTTCCTGCAGCCCAGGGCCTCTTGAAATAGCCTTACGACAAAATTGGGGCCTCTCTGCATTTGCTGCTGTAACTCGCTGACTTAGTTTCCTTCTAAGAGACTCTTTTTACATTCCACTTGTAATAAGACTCCCTGTGAATTAAATGACCCCAGATGTAGACAGATATTGGGACTGGGGAAGAATGATAAAATACTGCCAAGGTTGGCAACCTCAGAGAAGTAGAGGCGAGACTGTCTCAGTATATTCTTTATCAAGTGCCATGTAATGATTTGAAATTAAGTTAGGAACAACATGGTTTTAGTTTGGATAGTCCTTGTGTGTTGATTCCTCAAAAGAATGTCCATTGTGGTACCAGCTCTTTCTTCTCCTTTGGGCTTCTGGATTGCTCATTGCATTTTTGGTAGCGACAAAATGGAACTTGAGTTTAATGTGCCCTGTGACTATGTGACCTTGAAAAAGACACTTAACTTCTTGAACCTGATTTTATTCAACCATGAAATGGGGATAAAAATACTCATCTAGTCTGCATCAGAACCACCACCACCATCATCACTGCTAATCCTCTTCACCAAGTGGGCATTTATCCTGTACAGTGTGCTAAGTATTTTACCTGAAGTATCCTATTGAGTCCTCAAAATTCTTCTGTGATATAGATGTTAGTGATACTTGTGACTTGTAGGTAAAGAAATGAATTGGAGAATTCTCAAATAACTTTCCCAGGTGGCCAATAATGAGGCAGACATTTGGACCCAGCAGGCTGATTCCAGATATGAACTCTTCAGATTGCCTTACTACTACTTGGTCTATCCTTCTCAGTTGCCTTTGCTTCTATTTTTGTTTTCACTGTCTTCAGCATTGTACAAGGAAGACTAGATTCCCCTTTAGGTAACACTTCTCTGGGTACAAAGAAGTACAGTGACATCTTCCACACATGATTTTTACTCCCTCAGGCAAGCTGCTTTCACTTCCTGGGTGCCTAAAGATGTTCACAGGCCACATCCAACATGGCCAATACCTGGCTCTTTGAGTATCAAATAGCAAGTGAGGGTCACGACTGGGCCTGAGAAAAGGAGAGAGTGGCCTGTGGAATGAGCTCAATTTGTACACTTTCCCAGGGCATGGGGGAGGAAAGGACAGTGACTTGTTGCTTAGGAAATGCTGATGGGTGGCCTGGTATCTTGGGAATGTGCTAAAATGACCAGGGGATGTTTTTCCAACCTCTTCTTCTCCTCCCCATTCCTAGGATGTTACTTTGGACTGCACGACTATTCCCAGGCACTAAAAAGAAATCGAAATCTTGTTTTTCAATGCTTAGTGCCAATTTCATCACACAGAGCTCTATCTCTGTATCAGTATGTACTCGATTCAATGTTAATATTCCATAGTATCTAATTTACCCTTTGCTATCCTATGAGGAAGTTTATTACCTTCATTTTACAATTGAGAAGTGAAGAAATCTTCCCAGGATTGCACAGGTGGAAATGATAAAACCAGGATCCAGTTACAAGATCTGGAATCTTACTATGTTACCCTACATGACTCATGGAATGGCACTAGGCATGTTTTCAGCATACAGCATGTCATCCTGGGTGGGCCCACTCTTGGGTTTTTTGTATGGATTTAGACTCTGTACATGCTTCTGTCTCCTCAGTGCTTGGCCTTGTTCATGTGGCCACTTCAGGGATGTTCTCACCTTGCAGGGCCATTGCAAGAACAAATCAAAGGACAGTCATTCAGCCCCAACCGTTTTCTGATGCTGCACATTGGAGGGAACAGTGATCAAGTACAGATCTTGACTTCCAGGGGTTGTAGACTCAGGGAACTAGCAGTGTCAACTGAGTAGCCCAAAGCTGAGAGAGGAGATCCTGGATGCGAATACTCAGGAGAGGTGAAGGAGAAAATAATTCTAACACAGGGAAATATTTGGAGGAGAAGGCATGAGCCTGGCTTGGGAAGACTTTGAAAGTCAGATGGTAGGGTGGTGAGGTCCCACTAGATGATCAGGTTATGAGAATAACCTGACTATGGACCTAATGTGTGGTGTGGTGCAGGTGCCGGAGTCTGTCTGTCTGTCTGGGGGCTGTATTGGAAGAAGAGGTAGCCAGATGACTTAGTCTGTTTGGGCTACTATCTTAAAATATTTTAGAGTGAAAGGTTATAGGCAACCAATGTGTTTCTCACAGTTGTGGAGGTAGACGAGAAAGCCTCCAGAATGTCTGGTGAGGACCTGCTTTCTGGTTCAGCACCTTCTTTCTGTGTCCCCACACAGTGGAAGGATTGGGTCTTTCTGGGGCCTTTTTTCTAAGGTCACTAATTCCAATCACAGAGGCTCCACCTCTAGGACCTAAATCACCTCCTGAGGACACTATCTTCTAATACCATCAACTCGGGGAATCAGATTTCAACGTGTTAGTGTGTGTTTGTGTGTGTGAAGGCAGCACAGACATTCAGACCATAGCACTGGTCTTTGCGGGCTTTTGAGCCATGAGGAAGACTTCAACATGTTCTCTGGGCAACCAGAAGCCCCTGCTGGTTTTGAGTGGGGAAGTGGCATGAGGCCACCTATTTGGGGACGATCCTTGCAGGGTTCCCTGGAGGGATCGGGTGAGCCCAGAGTGGTAATGGGGTGTTGTAATAATCCAGGTGCCAGGTGAGGACAGCCTGGCTCAGGGCACTGGGAGAGGGGATGGAGAGGAAGCGTGGGACACTAGCAACATCAGGAGAGGGGAACGGACAAGTCATGGGCAGTGGGAGATGGGAAAGGATTCCTCTGACAATGGCCTCGTCGGCCCACCGACTGCCCACACACCCAGCCCCCCCCATGCAGAGACAACCTGGCAGGAGGGGTGCTGGTCCTTCTGTATATTGGCCTATTAACTTTGCACAGAGCCGTAGAATTCCCACCTTCCTCTGCTTTTCTACATTTGGATTATTTTCCTCCTAATGACGGTCATAGTCATAACTATAATAATTATAGTGTCAGTAATATGACTCTAAATGGATCAAAAGCCTTTTTTCCGTAGATACTAACACATGAGAGGTCGGGGTGGGAGGGGCCCCAGCAGAAACAGGATAGGGTCCAATTGGCTTCGAAACAACACTTGTGGTGTGGAGCGGACCTTGCCAAGAGCGATGTGTTTCCGGCCTTTCAAGCATGGCTGTGTTCTCAGATAAGTACACATGTCCCCACAAGGCAAGGTGAAAGGCAAGGTAGGCACCTGCTGCCTCGGTGTGTCTACTAGATGTGGTGATAGAGAAGGATGCTTTGACACTTGTGTCCCCTTCCCATCTTCCACCTCTGAGAAGCCTTCCAGGGGTCTCCAGTGGGAAGTGATCCTTCATTCTGACCTCAGCTCTCTTGCTGTCAGTCACACAATTAGCCTTTAACAGGTACATGCTATACCACAGCATTTTATGAATTGCTAAGCCTGTTTGAATTCATTATGTCCTATAACCCTTCCAACCACAGAGCATTATTATTATTATCATTTCCCCCATAGATTCATTTATTGGAAAAACTTGTACAGAGCTGATAGTGCTAAATCAGTGAAAGTTATGTCTGTGTGGGGCCAGGTAGTGGGCACCCAAACCAGGTCCTCAGGTTAAACAGCTAACTGAGGCCCCAAGCTACACTCCCAGCCCTCCATGCAAACCACCAAATTTAGCACTCGACTTTTGCATGTTTCAAGCATTCATTTCTTTTTCCCAAAACACATAGGACAAGTCTATAAAATAAACCAAAGGACTTTACACTTACAAGCCAAACTACCGCTAGTAATTTCTCCACCTGTTCTAAATGAGAGGCCCAGAGCTCTCCATTGACTGTGCGTATGCTGCCCTCTTGAGGTGAAACTTAGTATCTTTTTCCACTAGGGGGAAATGTAAGGGTTCAGTACCAGTTGTGCTCCCAGGCACCGGGTGTTTTTTGTCTTCTTAGAGAGGAGAGGAGTAGAATAGAGACTGCAAGTGTCAGAGGCT
Organism: Heterocephalus glaber; assembly: GCF_000247695.1. The sequence continues at coordinate 13,453,790 of NW_004624749.1, forward strand.
GCAGTGGGAGGAAGCTGCAGATGATGGTTGAGAGACAGGCAGGGGTCACATCACCCAGAGCTTTCTAGAACATCCCATGCACGGTGAAAACCACTGAAAGGTTTTAAGAAAAAGGCTGAGTTTGTCTGAAATTCCCCCTGAGGCTCTTTGCATTTCTGCCTGGACTTTCTATTAAGCTCAAGAAGCGGATATAAACAGCCATACTGGTCGAACCTCCTGAAACCATAAACAGTGACTCACCCTGGACAGCTGCACTTTAGGATTTTACAGAATGCCAATGCCTGGGCCCTATTCATGAGCAACTAAATCAGAAGAGCTGCAGGTAGGCGCAGATGTCCAATAGTTGTGCATGGTTCTAGTCCACTGCTAGAGCTGAGAACTCCCATGCAGCAGGTACCTTGGCCTCAGCCCAGGGTGGCCAGTGAGAACCTGGCTGTGAGGGTGAGGGCTCTAGAGGCCTGTGGGGTTCTAGGGCAGTAGACTGGGGTGCCAGTGGGCTGACCATCGCCCTCATGGTCTGTGAAGGGCAAAGGAGAAAGCAGATTGCAGAGCCCAGAGGACGATGAGAAAGACTCAGGCTTGAGTCCAGGCTGGATGTGAAAGTGATACACATGCTGACATGATTGTTTTTTTTATTGTAATAGAGGAAAAAGAGGTCCAGAAAAGGCCCAGATTGGAAGGGAGTCAGGGCAAAGTTCTGCAGAGGCAGACAGGTGGCTCTGGGGCTCACCATGGTGGCCACTTGTGGACCTGACTTGTCTCCACTCTACCTTGTTAATTACCTACCTATTCTTTTCCCAGAAGCTTGCCGTCAAAGTACCACATGGATGAATCTTCAGTCCTCTTACGATTGCAGGTGACACCAAGCCTAACCCAAAGCTGCTTAAGGAAAGAGGCAATTTAGAGGCTCAAATGACAGAAGAATTTAAGGCTGTAGTTTCAGCTGTTTGGTTCCTGGAACCAATCACTGTGGTGAGGGAATACAAGGCTCTCATTGGTCAAGCCTGAGTTGTACTAGACCAATGGGAGCAGTGGGTGGAGTCAGTGCTGGCTGAGAGCCAAGAGCAGTTCAATAAAGGAAAATCATCAGGTGCTTTTATAGCACCTGATGGCCAAAGGGTACTGGTGTATCCCAAACCAACCAACATTCCTGTGGTGGCTCTATAATATGGAGGAAGAATATGAAGTTTGTAACGTTCCTTGTCAGGTTGATCAGTGTGTATAGCTGTTGGCTGAGTTTGAACATTTTGAGGAGCACTGAGGCTATAACCTCATGTTGGTTGAGGGATGGTGAATGATACTTGTCCAAGCACCAGAAGACCTGACTGTTCTCCAGTGACAGAGGAATACTGGAGAATGACTTTCTTGCTTGCCTTCCCCATGTAATCTCTATTCCCTAAACAGAATGATTCCCTGGGGGAAAGATATACTCATCTATGGTGGCAAGGAGTGGACAGAAGAATGGTTAGCCCCCTACCCCCACCCCATGGTTAGGGTGACCTGTAGGTACTTTTTACCCCTTTTAAATATACTTCATTTTTTTATTGTTTTGTTTTTTGAGACAGGGTCTCACTATGTTGTTCACCCTGGCCTTGGACTCACTAGGCAGCTCAGGCTGGCCTCAAACTCATGGTGATCCTCCTGCTTCAACCTCCTGACTGCTGGGATCACGGTGTGTGCCACTATGCCCAGCTTAAATATACTTCATTTTAGGAGTACTACTCAGCCATAAAAAATGAGAAATTAGAGACATTTATAGCTAAGTGGATGCACATTGAGGCAATACTCTTAAGTGAAATAAATAGGACACACATGTGTAAATACCGAATAGTTTCTCTGGTGTGAGAAACTGAAAGTGTAAATAAGGACTAAAACGTATAATAGGTAATGTGAAATAGGAAGAAAGGGGCCAAAGGGGAAGGAAGTGGGAGGGGTAGGGGAAAGGAAAGAAGGGAATGGAATTAATATGAGAAAATGGAAAAATAGGAACAAAATCTTTGTAAATAGGGAGGAATGGAGGGGTTGAAGGGAGGGCTGGGCAAGGGTGAAAAATAAGAACCAAGAGAGACTATGTAAAGGTGCAAATTTCCAATGATGAATGTCATTATATTGTGTACCTAAAATGTACCAATGATTAGAATGAATAATCGATAATGTAATATAAGAAGAAAAGGTCCAAAGGGGTAGTGGGAGGGGCAGGGGAAAGGAAAGAAGGGAAAGGAAAAATGATGAGAAATGGAAAAAATGGAAATAAAGTCTTTATAAATAGGGAAAGGTGGGCTAAGAATGGGGAAAAAATAAGAACCAACATGCATCTTGTAAGGTACAAGTTCCCAATGAGAAATGTAAATGTGTTGTATACCTAAAATGTACCAATGAAAGAATTTAAGAAAAAAAATACTTCATTTTAAAAGAGTAGTTTTACATTCACAGCAAAATTAAGCAGCAGATTCTCATGTACTTCCTATCTCTGCCCCACAACCTCCTCAACTATCAACACAACCCACCAGAGTGGTACGTGTGACACAGTGATGAACCTACATTGACATTGTCCATCATTGTCACTTAAATTCCGTTGTTTGCATTGGAGTTCATTCTTGGTGTTGTCCATTTTGTGAGTTTGGGCACATATATAGTGACAGACATCACCATTGCAGTGTCATAAGAGTACCTTCACTACCCTAATCATCCTCTGTGTTCCACCATTCATCCTAGTTCCTCCTCCCTCCGGCAACTGCTGATCCTTTTTGATTGTCTCCATAGTCCTGTCTTTTAGCTGGGACCATACAGTATATAGTCTTTTAAGATTAGCTTCTTTCATTTGATAATATACACTTAAGCTTCCTCCATCTCTTTTCATGGATTGATAACAGATTTTTAATGCTAAGTTGTATTCTATTTCCTGGATATGACATGATTTATTTATTCATTCACCTACTGAATGACATCTTGATTACTTTCAAATTTTGACAATTATGAATAAAACTGCTACAAATATCATGTGAAAGGTTTTGTGTTGACATACTTTTTAAACCCCTTTATGAAAGCACCAAGGAGCACAACTGCTGGATTGTACAGCAAGAGTGTATTTGGTTGTGTATGAAACTGCCAAACCACCTACTAATTTGTCTATACCAGTTTGCCTCCTGTCTATTGAGGAATGAGAGTTCTTGTTGCTCTCTATCCTTGTCATTATTTTATATTCCTGGGTTTAAGTCATTTTAATAAGTATATATTAATTTCTCATTGTTGTTTTCATTTGGAATTCTCTGGTGATATATGATGTGAAGAATCTTTTAATATGCTTATTTACTATCTTTAGTGAGATATCTATTCAGATCTTTGGCTGGTTTTTATAGTCAAATTGTTTTCTTACTAATTAAAGAAATTCTTTGTGTATTTTAGGTAACAGTCCTTCATTATAGATTTTTTTTCTTTTTTTGCAAACATTTCCTCCCAGTCTATGGCTTGTTTCCTCATAATCTTCATGTGTACAACACAACTTATATCTCTTGACGTAAATTGAATATTGGAATGCCTTTTCTTTGGCCCTGAAATACTATAAATCTTTGCTACTAGGACTAGAGCAGCAGGGTATGATGGAAACAGACTGAGCACCCTGGGACTGGATTTGGTAATGGTGAGGTGTTATGCAGAGCTAATGAGAAGAGGTAGCAAGGCTTAGTTTAATACCAGCAATTACAATCATTTAGATTTAAAGAGTGTTCTCAAGGTCATGAGCAGGAAATAGCTTTTGGAGGTGGCAGCATTGTGCATATGGCCTGGGGCAGGACCTGGATTAATGCAGAACACTGAGATAGGCTTGTTTCACAGTAGGGGCATAAGCTGTCATTACTGATGGAGTCCTTGTATTTTTTTAAAATTAATTTTTGTTGATACATTTTAGGTATACCATATAATGACATTCATCATTGGAAATTTGCACCTTTACATAATCTCTCTTGGTTCTTATTTTTTCCTTATTGCTGGAATCTCTCTGAAATGCTTTGGCCCAGGGGAAAGAAGAAAGAAAATTCCTAGATTTTTCTCCTGATAATGTTTGTGAATCCAGAAATGTTGTCGGAGATCGAGAGAGAGAGAGAGAGAGAGAGAGAGAGAGAGAGAGAGAGAGAGAACATTAAGAGATTTTCACTGGACCAGACAGTGGCTCAAACAAGCAGCCAGATTCCTTACCTCAGTGTTTCAAACTCAATACAGAAGGCAGAAAAAGACAAAAAGAGAAAGAAAGCTGAGTGGAAAGAAAGTGAAAAAGAGAAAAGAGAAAGGGAGGAAAATAAGCAAGCAAAGAAACAGGAAATGAAGAGAAGTTGTTACTGCAGATTTTCTGCATACAAAAGTGTCTGGTTTAAAACTGAAGAAAGTGAGTGGAGAGCAGCTCAGTGGAGGAGCACCTGCCTAACTTGTGTGAGGCCCTGGGTTCCATCCCCAACACTGCAGAAAAACAGAATTAAATGGAAGAAGCCATACATAACAGGAGACTTAGGATCCTTCTCCCTGCCCTGCACTGGCCTAGTGTCACCTTTTACACCCAACCTGCTGCCTGAGGAAGGATAGAGGCCCATAGAGAAGGGAATTTGACCAAGATCACACAGTGAGCTCAGGGCATTTGTGCCTGTTCCACCTAAAAACTTTAAAGAGTCCTAAAGCTTTTTGTTCTAAAGCTTTTTGGATATGATACAGTTAGAACCTCAAACACAAATTAGGAGTCATTAACAGCTGAATGAAGGTAACAGCAAACAGATTTGGGGAATTAGGGAAAACAGACAAGTAGAAAGCAGATAACTTAATTTGGATAATTCAGAGAGTAGTGCAATTAGCAATCATATTGACAGCCTTGAAAGTTTGTCAAGGAGAAATAACCTCCAAGTTGTAAGAACTCCTAAAGCAAAGAAAAATGGGCAGAATGAGAAAAAAATTTTTGTTTTTGGAAAATAACCAGTACCTCTTTCAAAATAATCAGGTTCATAAATCTATTGTCATTGCCAGTTTGTCGCATGTATGTGTGACAAATTGTTCTGTGTTCCTTCTTTAATAAGAAGTGTAATAAAGCAGAGCCATAGCAACCTGACCAGTGGACATTAACATTTGGCCTCACACCCTCCCCACTCTTCCTATTCTTCCAGAAGGTTCTCTGTGGTTGTCCTTAACCATTCTTCCTATTCTTCTACAAGGTTCTCTGTGGCTGTCGTGCCTATTCTTTCAGAGATTCCTCCTTTATTTTCTGTTGGTGCCAACCCTACCTGCCCCATGGGCTCAGGTGTTGGAAAGGATTTCACTAGCAAGTTTTGGTCCTAAGTTGACCTTTGCTTTGCCTAGCCTGTTGATGCCCAAGCCTTGCAGCTGAGTAGAATCACCTGGAAAGCTGGCATCACCGCCCCCCCGCCCGAGATTTCTTCCATAATAGACCCCAGGTGCTGACCTTCCTAAAGCTCACAGGTAATTCTGATGTGCACTGAGGATTAGAACTTCTCTGATGCCCTGAGGGGTTTAATCTTTATAAGTCACTGTCAATAAAGTTCAGGAACATAGGTGCATTTTTCTTTTGAGGGCTTTGTTAAAATACTTTCCTTTTCTATTTTTAAAAAGTACATTTTTATTCTTAACTGACACATAGCAGTTATATACAATTTATAGGGTACAGTATGACCTTTCAATACATGTACATAATATGTAATGACTCAGGGTAATTAGCATATCTATAACCTCAGACATTTATCATTTTTTTATGTTGGGGACATTTAAACTCTTTACTAGCTATTTGGAAATATTTGATTAGTGGTTGTCAACCATAGTCATTCTACTTGTGCTATAGTGCTATAGTGAGTTACAAGTTATTCCACCTATGGCTGCATGTTCCACTCCTGTACCTACTTGCACCCCCCAATCCTCCCTAGGGTCTTATAATCACTATTCTCATCTTTCCTTCTTGGATAGTAGCCTTTTTGTTTCTACATGTAAGTGAGAGCATGTAGGATTTGTCTTTCTGTACCTAACATACTTAACATAATGTTCTTCAGTTTTATCCATATGCTGGATGAAATGACAGGATCTTTTTTCTCTTTATCACAAAAGATTCCTTTGTCTGTTCATCTGTCAGTGGTTGCCTAGGTCAATTCCATATCTTGGCTATTATGAATGGTGCTGCCCTAAATATGGGAGTACAGGTATCTCTTTGACATATGACCCTTTCCCGTGTTATACTGAAAAGGTATCTCATTCTGGTGCACTGAGAAACAGTCTGTCCTACCTCCTACTGAGAATCTCTAGTGAGAATTTCTGCAGGCAGAAGCTGGGATGACAGCTTTTGTTGATTTGCTTGTTTGTTTTTGATGTGGTCATAATGCAATATAAAATGTTAGTGCAAAAAATGAACATACAGATGAAGCACGTGGATATTCTATAACTTCATCACAAATAATTAGAATAAGGAACTCAGCTATCTAGAGATGAAAGACTGACCAGAGATAAAACCAGTAACCAGAGAGGATGCAAGAAAAACAGTTACAAGTTTAACATACATAGCATTAATCCAAAAAGAAAAATAAAATCTTACATGGAACACCTAACCAAGTAATTAAAAAGAGCTAGGAAATCAACAAATCAGTCAGCCCTTGCAAAAAGTAATTGCAACTGTAAAAAAAATCAGAAAAATTGAAACATACAGAAATATTAGCCCAAGAATGGGAAGCAAGATGTGATTCTTTATTTAAAATACGACTTATATAGTCTGGCTTGACCAACCAACAAAAGAGAAAGAATATTATGAAGATATTAACTTGTTTTAAAAAGGTAATTATCATCATTTAAAAAGGTAATTATATCATAGAAAAACACATTTTTCTCAATGCTATATACCCATGCATGTAGCTGTAACTGCTATTAATTACTGTGCAAATTAAATTAAACCACTTGAGAATCCAGACTTTCAGAAAGTCCAGCCCTTTGGTTATAAGGAAGACTTATGCTGTCCAGACTTGGCAGTCACGTAAGGCCAGGGCCCTGGGGTCCAGGAAACCATGGTGCCTTTATTGCCATCCTCTCCCACTTGCCACAGACGGTGCTGTTGATTACCTTCCCTTCCTGTCCCATAGCTGCCAGCCCAGGTTCCATTCTCTGAGGGAGGGTGGCTCAGTGGTGACTCCACTTTCACAGTGTTACTTTCCATCTGTGGTCCCTCCTGGGTTCCTGAGGTCTCAGCCCCTTATGCTGAAGCTGAAAAAAAAAATCCAGAGCATTGCTAGACCATTTGTCTTCAGTGAAGGTTTCTTGGAGGGAGGAGGGAAACAGGTAAGGTTCATTTAGGCCTTCATTTTTGTCTCACTGTTTTGACTTCAGCTACTTTTTGGTTAGTGGATTTTGACAAATAATCGGACAAGTAAACAGTCAAAAATAAACTAATAGTCAATAAATTTACATTTTGGGTACTGTGTTTTTCAGCTATAAAATTTCCATTTGAGGACCAGGGATTTAACTCAGTGGTGTCACTGCTTACCTCAAAAGCTCAAGGTCCTGAGTTAGATTGATCCCTGGTACAAAAAAACCACAATTCTACTTGATTCTTTTTTAGAGTTACCGTATCTCTGTAGAGATTTATTCAGACATTTAATCATTACAATTTCTTTTCCTTTCAAAGCCTCAATCACATTGATTATGCTGTTTTAAAACTCTTGCTTTTTATTTCTAACATCATCTTTGGATCTGTTTCTATTGATCATCTTTTTTCTTGGTTATGGGCCACATCCACCTGGTTCCTCACATGTCTAGTAATTTTATGTTGTATGCTGGACACTGTAAACACTATGTGCCCCATACAGTGAAGTAGTGGAGGTAATTAGCTTATATAGAAAAGGGTTTATTTTGGCTCACAGTTATGGAGGTTCTAGTCCAAGGTTGAATGACTACATTGGGCTTCTGGTAAGGGAACACATTATGGCAGAAAAGTGTGGCAGAGCACACTGCTTACCTCACAGGCCAGGAAACAGAGCAAGGAAGAGGAAAAGACTGAGGTCCTTTCATCCCCTTCAAGGACATGCCTCCAATAACCTAAGAGCTTCCACTTTAGCTCCACCTCCCAAAGGTTCAACCACCTCTCAATAGCACTACCTTGGCGACTAAACCTTTAATACATGGCTTTTAGGGGACACTCATACAAACTGTAGCACTCTGTTTGGGAGCCTGGATTTTTATTGTTTCCTTTTAAAGAGAAATGAACTTTACTAATTTACTGGTGGACACTCACAGGCTTGATGAGATTAAGACTTGGCTTAAACTTCCTTAGGGTGAGCCTGGAATTTTCCTTAGTCTATTATTAGAGAAAACCTATTCTTAACATATTTTCATTCTAGATGGTCAGAACACCAAAGTCTCACAATACTTGTCTTCTCTGGTGTCGCTATTCAGTTCACAATACCTCCTCCCTTAACCCCAGTGGTTATTCTCTGTGTAGCTTTTAGTATTTGGCCAAAGGTAACCTGATACAGATTTCCAGGGCTCCTTTTCTTCCTTCTTTCTGTTATTCTGATTCTCAAACTCCAGCCACTTTAACTGCTCTCACCTCTGATCTCTACTTCCTCTACCCAGTTGTAGTGCTGTTCTCTGGGCTTTACTTCTGTGACTTGCATTTGGAAAATTATCCTACTCAGGAAGCTGGGGTGGATTTAGGATTTACATTGAATGTTTTTCTTCTTTCTTTCATGAATCAAAGCACTACTTATCTGTTAACCATTGCCTGAAAAATATTTGTTTTATGTGGGTCATTCAGTTTTGTAATTTATTAGAATAGGAGGGTATATTTGATACCTTTTACTACACTATGACTGGCTTGCTTCTTTTGTCACATGTTTACAGATGTTTTCATAAAGATTGCTAATTTTACCCCTTGGATAAGAATTTTACTTGTTTACCTTTTAGAGAAGTTAAGTAATGTGAATGAGTAGAGAAGCTTGGATGAGGTTTAATTCTATTGGAAAATATGTGTACAGTATAAATAGTACCTGATTTTCATCTTTATGCAAATGCTATTGTGCAAGAATATGCACTTGGTACTGCTTTTTCAGCCACCATACTATCAGCAGAATGCCCAAATAGCAAGGTCTCCTTTGAGATTCCCAGCTGGAGTCTGTTCCTTCATTGACCCAGATATACCAGTTATCACCATTGGCTTATGCTAATTAGAGCAAGTACTATCAGGGTGCTACTGCCTGTTGGTCTGATGGTATGCGAGAAACAGACCATCCAGAGTTCACCCAGAGGAAAGTGGCTCAGATCCTGTAGGTCCTCCACTTTATTGTGGATCAGTAAATAGAACTGTAGATATTTAGACTAATTTCTTTCATCTTAGCCTTTGTTTTATAAGTTCATTGTGATTGTTACCATGTTTATTCTGTTAGAAAAATATTTCTAGTGATGCTTATTTTCTTTCTTATATAACTTATATAAGTTATGTGGGTTCTCAATGGTCCCTTAGATTGGCCATCAGTCTTATTCTGTTTTATGTTCTTATCTTTGAACTCTCATCTTTGTGCACTAAATTCTTTTAAATTTACTCTGGAGTGTAGAACAATTATGAAGGATTTCCTTCAGTTTTTTGTGACTGTATCATCAGGGCTGATTCACACATGTGTAGACATAGTCCCTAGGCCCCATAATAGAATTAGGAGCCTGGAGAAAGTACAGTGGATCCTTTACTTATGAACTCAGTTCATTCACAAGGGCTGGTTATAACTCAAGCCAGTCAGTTGAAGGCCCAGGCTCCTCTACTCAGCCTTCAAAGTCTCTTTTCTGTATACAGGCAGATCTCAGTGTCCTTAGAAAGACATCGGCCCTGGATTTCTCAATGAACGCCACACAGGAAAGGATGTTGTAATGTTCCTTCCTGAACTCTTTAAGGGCTAAATTTGTATCTAAGACCATCTGGAAGCACAAGTGGCCCGCATTTGGGTCATAACTCACCACTTTGTTCATCAGTTAAAACTAAAATTCCAGTTATAACCCAAGTTGTTCGTATATCAGGCTGGTTGTAATTCAAGGGTTCACTGTATTTCAAATTTCTACCACTTTTAAAGTCAGAAAAATAAATAATATTGAATATATACTATTAAATTCACACTAGATTATATTAATTATTATGTCAATGTGGTCATAAAATATACATTTTTAGTACTGTTTTTATAGAGAAAGGGTCCTGCAAAGGCAAAAATTTCTAGAGACCGCACAAGTCATAATGCGACCTTGCTTAACAAAATTAACATTAATTCCTTGGTAGCATTTATTAACTTGATCATAATCAAACTCTATCAGCTGTATAAAAAATATTGTTATAGCTGGTTTGTGAGCTTAAAGACGTAAATTTGGCCATCACAACTACTGAGCCTCTAAGCCTCTTAGCCCCTACACTACTGACTCTGTACAGACATCAGGTCAATTGTCCTAACCAGGTTGGTTGTTTTACTACTGAGATTTATCTGTTTGTTTCTCTGTAATGTCATTAGCTTCTTTCTCCATTTTATATGTTTTTTTGTAAAGGAAGTCAGCTTATTATCTGTACAGACTTGATAAATTCAAGCTTAGCTTCTATGGGAAGGGTGCTTTATGGAAATCGTGCTGTGTTTCATTACTAAAGAGATTCCCAATGTCTGTTTTGCAATTTGATTGATTCTAAAATTAGCAACTACAGTCTGGTGGTGATAGATAATGATTACATACTTAATATTGTTGTCTGAAAAATACTTTGTTAGACTTTAAAAGTAGTGAGTTTTTTCTTATTTGCCCATTCTTGTTTTGTTCTCCTCAACATCTAGAACTATTTTGTTCTCACAGTCTACACAGAAAAGTTGGAATCAATGCTTTTTTTCCTCTTTAAACCATCAATTTTCATAGCAACCCATTAGTGTACTGATTGCTCTCATTGATATCCAATGAGTTGCTTCCTTGTTCTTCTCTCTGTTGTAAAGCTCAGAAGCAGTAATAATCCATTAGTAACAGCAAACGTGTTCAGAACCAGCACATGGTCTGCTTCATTCTGGTCTCCAAAAAAAGAAATCAAAGTATTTTTAAGGCTAAGAAATCAATGAAATAATTGCTGATTCCAGGTCTGAGCAGGAAACATGGTGATCCTGGAATACTTTTTCATACCAAGAAGCTAGAAAGCTGTCAAAGAATGATGGCCTGAGCCAAGAGGACACAGAGGCACTTATTGGCCAACAATAGGACAACATGAACACCAAAAAGAATAATAAAAACAACTGATTAAAACAAATTGACTATGTGAAATCTATGAGCTTACTGTAGAGAGGGTGGTAGGAAGGGAGAGACAGAGAGAGAGAGAGAGAGAGAGAGAGAGAGAGAGAGAGAGAAGGAGGGAGAGAGGGAGAGAGAGATGGGGCAGAAGAACAGAAACTAAGAATAAAAAAATAAATGTGCACATTTTCAGACACTGGCAAATTTCCCCCACACAAGGCTTTCACCTTGTATATTACTTCTAGGAATCTACATGATGTCTTGTCTCCCAGTGGACTCACGAACACTATATTGCCGAACAGTAAAAGGTAAGGAGTGGCATCTAGGTATAGTTTTAATCTGCACTGGTCTTAATTTGAGCTACACTGAGCAATTTTCTTATGTTTAAAATCATTTCAATGAACTCCTTGTGCATTAAAACAATTTACTTTCAATGTGGGTTCATTTATTTGCTCCTAAATTTGTGAGCTATTTGTATCCTAGAGATAGTAGCCTTTTCTGTAATATAAGCTGCAAATATATTTTCCCACCATCTCATCTGTCTTTTGACAGTGATTGTAGTCATTTTTGCCAACATGCAAAGAGCTTTTTGGTTTTGTTCCTTTTTTTCTCTAGTGCAGTTAGATTTATCAGTCTTTTAAAATTGCTTCTGGATTTTGCATCATTAGATGGGTGATATCTTGACTGTTTCCCAGCACACCTGAGAACTGTTTGTTCTCCTTCTGCGGTATGTTGGACTGAGCATTGTTTGTATTCCCCTGAGAAACAGAAGAGCTGACAGCCAGAGCTGGCCTGGCTCTGTCCACTGGGCCGTGATGTGGACAGGAGCTTACTGCCACCCATAGTTGGACCACAATGTCCTCCTGTTGGACACAAACAGTTTCACAGAACATCGACATTGGACAAGGGCACTTTGTGGCCATTTCTGTCAGGACAGAAGACCACTCCCCGGTCATGCCTGAGCACAAAAAAGGAAGAACGTTGCTCAGATCCCTAGGGGGACCATGTGTCTCCCCATCTGGCTAATGAGTGACCTCTGCTTCTTCTTTTTTTGGTTCCAGGGATTGAACTCAGGATCTTGGACTTGTGAGCCAGGTGCCGGAACCACTGAGCTAAATCCCCGGCCCTGACCTCTGCTTCTTGACCAATGACAGCTTTCCTCTTCATCACCAATCACAGCTTCAATCCATTACAACTTTAGTATAGTGTTATGTCCTTCTAGATAAGATTTATTTAAGATACTCAATCCTAGACTTATCATAACATCCAATCCAGAATAAATCTCATTTCCTTAAACCTTTTGAAATCATCACCTAACTCAACCTTGAATCTTTTAAATCCTTTCTGTCATTCTCTTGGTTAGCTGTAGTGTCTGGTCTCCCTTGCTCACTAGTAATACACCCACCTTGCTCAACTGTAGATGCCTCCCTGGTGGGCTTTGACTGGAGCACATTGACATCATCCTTTTTTGCTGGTTGCTTAGTGGGATGGGTAGTCTACAGACAGCAAGGCCAGCTCAGGGGAAGTCTTGCGTGCACCTCACTCCTGTAGGTGTGAGTACCACAAGGCCTCCCTGGCTTTGGCTCACCTTCTTGATTCCATGTGTAGCCATGACTGTGGCAGAGAAAGCCCATCCCAACGTCCACACTGCCTTGTTCCTCCTGTTCCTCACCAGCACCCATTTCCACAGATGTCAGCCAGGAGAAGAGCGTGTGAAGAGACCTCCTTGCTAGTTTGCTGTGATATGCATTTCACTATATCAGGGAGAACACTCAGGATTTGGAGGTAGTGTTGATGGTGGGTCTGGAAGTGAATTATTTACTGAGCACTGTTGCCCCTCTCTCTTTTTTTACCCTGAATTTTATTTTTTCACCTTGGGCCACCAGTTTTTTGTTTTCTTTTGTTTTTGTTTTTGGCTCTCGTGTATGGGGTTACAGCCCTTTCCTTGTTTGATTGCTGTCAGTCATTTTGTATTGGTTTTAAATTTTCATTTGCTACTAATTTTGTTAGTACTGGGGGAGAGAAGTTCTGCAATGTTGCTTCTTTTATTACTGAAGGTGTCTCCTCTCTCCCTAGCTAACCCAATAAATAAGCTTGTCTCTCTATTGGGACACCTTTTTTTTTTCTTTACCTTTTCTGAAGTCCTGCAAGTTCTCCTTTCTTACAGTTTGTGCTTTTGAAAACAAAAGTGAGTTTTGTCTTAGTGCATGCCTTCTCCAGGTATCAAAACAGTCAGATTCTTGATTTAATAAAGGAAGGGAAAAGGAGAAACATAATGAGAAACTCATAATGCAAATATCTTCCTGACATCTGGTTATGTAATTATTATCTTCTCTCAGTAGGACTGTATATCCCACATCATAGTCTGTTCCTCAAGCTGCCTGCTCATGGTCCCATGCTTATGGGGCCTCTCTTTAGTGACTGGATGGTTCTACTTATAAGGAATTTTATCAGTGTGTGGAATAAAAATTTGGTCACCAGGATCTTTGTCTGTTTAGTATTGTTATAACACAAATACTATAGACTGAATAATTTATGAATTGAAATTTATGTCTCACAGTTCTGGGGGCTGGAAGTCTCAGATCAGGGAGATGGTAGGTTTGGGGTCTGATGTAGATCAGACTCTTTTTCCAAGATGGCGCCATGAACACTGAGCCCTCTGGAAGAGAAGAACATTGCTTTTCACGTGGCAGAACTGAGGGAGTGAACCCACTCCCACAAATCCTAAAAAGCCTGAAGAAAGGTAGTAGCATTAATTCATTTATAAAGACAGAGTCCACATGGCCTAGACCTGTCCCCCAAAGCCCCACCTCCTAAGACTGCTGATTAGGGATTAAGTTGCCAACACATGGATTTTGGGGAAGACATTCAAGCCATAGTGCCTAGTAAATTTCATCCTTTAAACTAGTTCCATTATTTGGGACAATGTCAAATAAGTCATGTATCCTCTCAAGTGACCTTCCAGCAAGCTGAAGCCCAATGTCATTTTTCTCTTTTAGCTTAGTCTTCTTTTGATTAAACATATGCAGCTAATAATATTGACATTTACTTGACAAGGAAAACAAATATTTACCCTCCTGAGAACACAGTGTATATAAAAACTTGTGGTTTGGAATGCATCACTCAGAGTTAAAGGGATTAGCTAATGTTTCTTATTAAATGTTTATGAATTTAGCCTACAACCACACCATACCATGGTTATGTATCAAGTTCATTGTAAGATAAAATATTTTATGGGTTTTTCCTTATTTATATTAATATGCATTTTAATTTTTGAAATTAAATATAGGATGTTTCCATTCGTCTCTCCCAGGTCACTTGTGGTACGTTCTCTGCAGTCACTGTGCCACTTAGCACCTGCAGTCATACTAGGAATAATTTATGAGAGATACCCTGTGTCGTTTTTCCTTACCCTCTTGCTCCTAGTTTGTGAAAAACACCTGAGAAGCTGAACAGACCACCTGTGCTATGCATAGAAGCAGAACCTGCAGTGCCCATCAAGATGGCAAACGTGTCTCTCCCACAGTTGTGAGGGTCACGCCGAGATGCACCTCACTGCCTGTTACAGGCTGTGTCCATTCCCCTGTGCACAGAGCTCTCTGGTGCGAGAACTGCCCCGTGTGCTCACAACTCAAAGTCTGTCTCTTTCCTCCTGACTGTTATGATTCTTGGGTGACGCCCATGCCCACTCTGCTCCTAGGTGTAGAAGAAAGTGTGCTGGACACTTTTGCACTGGTTAGAGCATCTCCGGAGGATACTGTCCTGTTCATCTATGCAGCTATAACACAATACCATTAACTGTGCACTTTGTAAAGAGCAGAATTGATTTCTTACAGTTCTGGAGGCTGAGAAGTCCAAGGGTAAGGCACAGGCAGGCTTGGTGTCTGGAGGGTCTGTTCTCTTTTTCTAAGATGATGATTTGTACATCTTCCAGCAGGGAAGAATGCTGTGTCCTCATGCAGCAGAAGGTGGAAGGGCAAAAGGGGCTCAGCTGTATCTGCCAGGGCCATATATGAGGGCTCCTAATCCCATTTTGAAGGCAGAGTCCTCCTGGCCTAATCATTTCCTAAAGGCCACACCTCTTAGTACCACCACGTCACCAACACCTTGGTGAACTTGGGAAGGGACACATTCACCCCACAGTAGATATTCGTAATACTCATCAAATTGAGCATCTAATGTCAGAGAAAGAGGCTGGGGGTCTGGGAAGACCTGTGGATTTTACATCACATGTTCCATTCCCTATGCAAATCAATGAATTAAGTAAAACCGAAGAAAAGAAAGGTAGCTGGAGAATTGCATCATGGGCCAATGATGCCAATGATGATGTAATGGGTGGTGAAGAGGATGTCCAAATACATGAGGATGGTTGTAGCTTTCATGGCACCTTGAAGATGGAAGAATCACCGAGTCTTGGCTTCTTGGCTAAGGCTGAAAGAAAAGTGAAGACTCACATTTATATGAGGCTGAACAGTGTTTCTTCTCTACTCAGCACTCATCAGATTGTGTGGGTTTCATTTACTTTCTTACCCAACACAACTCTGCCATGGTGTACTGTGTCCCACGCCCTGGGCTAGGTCTTTAGGGTAGACAGAGTGAGGAAGGAAACATTTTGAATGAAACAGTCTTTGTCCTCACGGGCACAGGGTGGGGTGGCCCTGACAAGACTTCTCAATGGGAGGATGTGAAGTGCATTTTCTCCCTGCTTTCTTCCCTGGAACCCGCCTGTTCCCTCTGGCTCTTCTCAGCCCTCAGTTTAGTAGCTGATTCTTCAGAGTTCCCTCTCCAATCCTGTTGAGTGACTTCTCAGGCCCTGGTGGCTCTTGTCAGAGCACATAACACTGGATACACAAATGCCTTGCCTATGTGTTTGTTCTGTTAATAGACTATGAGCTCTGCTCATTGCTAAAGCTCAGGACACAGTGGAAGATGTGGCCCCCAAATATCAGCTGAATGAATGACTCCATGGTGGCTGTTCAGCCTGGAGAAGAGTGCTCTTTTTTTTTTTGAGACAGGATTTTACTATGTAGCCCAAGTTGACTTTGAACTTGTGACCTTCCTGCTTCACCCTCCCGAGTGCTGGAAATATAGGCAATACACCTGCTAAGAAGAGAACTCAGCAGGACAGAGATGACAAAACTTGTAGAAGTCTCTCAGGGACTCTGTGTCAGAGGCAGGACTGGGCGGATGGGTGGACTCAGGAGAGCAGACTTTGGCTTTGCACCAGACATACTGTCAAAACCAGAAGCAGCCAACACATAAGAGGTGGTGTGAGGGAGAAGGTCTTTCTCACTGAAGTTTTGAGAAACAAATGGAACCCTGTGTGCTTTCATTGCTGACGCCATAAATTCAGAGATGATTGGTCAGTAAAGTTAACTAGAAAATTCATAGCATGATTCTCTCTTCTTATTGATTTCTTAAATTCAAAAGTAGGATTGGGAAGGATATGTGTGTGTGTGTGTAAAATTAGGATAAAGGGTGATTGGATTTGACCTGTACACACTGCATGCACATATAGAAATAACACACCAAAACCCATGACTATGTATAATTCATGCATGTCAATAAAAAATTTAAAAACACAAAAGTAACATCAGTTCTTGAGGAAAATTTAAAAGAGAAAAGTAACAGTCGATAATCCTATGAATAAAAATAAACTAATTTTTGTTTCATTTCTTGCCTTTTTAATGTATATAGTCAAGCTTAAAATATAAAAATTTAAAAATTTTTAAAATTAAATTCTTTTATTGGTACATTGTAGGTATACAACACA
>NW_004624749.1:13476287-13487603 GCF_000247695.1 Heterocephalus glaber
CAGGGGCCGGGAGCAGCGGTAGGGATGGTGACCCAAAAGCCTTTCCTGTGGGCTGGGAGCAGCGGGAGGGATGATGACCGGGAAGTCCCTTCCTCTGGACCAGGAGCAGTGGGACGGCGGCTCAGAAGCCCATACCTCTGGGCCTGGAGCAGCGGGACTCAGTACCTTGATCTGGTGGTCTGGTGTCCTCTCCGTCTTTGTAGTGTGGAACCAGGTGGCTACCTGTCTGCAGCGGGGGGATTCAGCGTCTTCCGCGCGACTCAGGACCTCGGTAGGGCGTGCACAGACCTGCCTGTCTGCAGCGGGCTCAAATTTATCTTTTTTCACTGAGCACTATACAACCACCTTTAATGTAATTAAGTTATTTATTTTTAGTGACTTATCATTTAAAAGAACCAAATCCTTTCCTCCTACTATTCCCTGTTTTGGGTTGTTGGTTCTATCTAATTTTTCTGTAGTCTGAATAAGCCTAGATGAACAAAATATGTAGACATAATAATGACTATCAATCATATAAGTAATACTAACAAAAATGTTAGTCATAATTAGCCAATACAAAAATTAGAGATTTTTTAAGCACTCTTTCTTATTCAGTATATGTTCTATAGGAAGTACGATATGCATATTTTACTCTTAAAGTTTTTAATGAGTTACTGTTAAATTGGAAAGAGGGGCTTACCTTTGACGTTCTCTAATAATCACAAGTGGTGAAGATCTAGAAATCCAAGCATTCCTTTGGCCTGCCTTAGTCTGGCGCAAATGCAGGACTGGAGTGCCCTCTAGCGACCAATCTAAAATAAAGAACTAAATTAAAATCTCAGCCATGTAGCGATCACCTATCTCCCCCTTTTGGCTAAAATGGGTACATGCAGCGTTTCCCATCAGCGGATGTTGCTTAATTTACAGTTTCAGGAGATGAGAAAGTGGGAGGAGACTCAGAGAGCAAGTAGTTCAATTTCCTCATTTTCAAAGAAAAAAACTAAAGTCAGAATAGGGAAGTGACTTGCCAAAGACGTTACAAACTGAGCTTAGAATAGGTTTCTGATTTCCTGCAGACCTGATTAATGTTTCCTGCTGGCTCAGCTCCACCCTGGAAGATGCAACTATTCTAACTATGTCTCTGCTTTCCCTTCCCGCTGTCCTTGGACCCAGTGTGTGTGTGTGTGTGTGTGTGTGTGTGTGTGTGTGTGTGTGTGTGTGGGAGTCCTTCCTCTCTAACCTCCCAGCATCATGGGACCTGATTAATGTTTCCTGCTGGCTCAGCTCCACCCTGGAAGATGCAACTATTCTAACTATGTCTCTGCTTTCCCTTCCCGCTGTCCTTGGACCCAGTGTGTGTGTGTGTGTGTGTGTGTGTGTGTGTGTGTGTGTGTGTAAATAGGAGTCCTTCCTCTCTAACCTCCCAGCATCATGGGAGCAAACTACAGTTTTCCTTCCTACACTTGCTCCTCAACATGTCCCAGACTGTTTCTCCTCTTGATGTTTTCCTGGGTCTGTCACCCTTACAATCTGGCTGCGACTGTTGCCAGAGTCCTCCACTTTCTCCTGTGGACAGTGACCCTGAGTGTCATGGAGGTTGCTCCGCGGGCCTTTCCTGCCATCCTGTCTCCACCAGAGAGGCTCTGAGAGGCAGGACCCTCAGGAGGAGGGTTGCATTTGCTCCTTGGACCTCTGGCCTCGGCTCTGAGTGTACTTCTTCTTAGATGCCATCAAACTGAAGCAGCAGTTCACCCTATGACCTTGTTCTTGAAGATTACAGAGTCCCCAGCTTCAGTGGGTCAGATTATGATTTTTGACTGTATCCTGGTGTGAAAGCAGTATGCATTAGTAGAAACTGAACTTTGGATTTTGGCTTTTGGTCTTTTCCTGGGCAGGCACTGTTCGGTGTGAGTCTCTCTCCTTTTCTGGGGAACAGTAGCTACCAGTGAACCAAATGATCAAGAGGGGAAAAATAACCACAGAGTTGCCTGCATTTTTTGGACATTGTGTTTTGTGCTTTCATCCTGTCACATCTATAAACCCCATCAGTGCATGTACCTGGGATACTCAACACTTCATTGTAAAACAGGTTTGTGTTAGATGACTTTTCTCAACTGTAGGCTGATGTAGGTGTTCTGAGCATATTTAAGACAGGTTAGGCTAAGTTATGATGTTCAGTAGGTTAGATGTACAAGATTCTATGCCTTTTTCCACTTATGATATTTTCAAAGCACAATGAATTTATTGAGATGGAAGTCAAGAAGCATCTGTATATCCATTGGATGTTAATGAATCACAATGGGAGACTTTCCCAGGCCACAGTTCCCTTTGGAATGGCTGGGTTGAGATTATTATCCAAGGATCACAGACTCAGGTTCCCATACAGAGCTCCTCATAGTAGACTCTTGTCTAGCTCAGAACCGTGATCGCCAGCCAGTGACTCTTTCATATAAGTCAGCTACTTGGAACGAAGTAGAACTGAGAAGAGTACTGAAGTGAGATTCCTGGGACTTCTCCAACATTTACAGGACAGACAAAAAGCCTAGATAGTATAAGAAAGAAAGAGCAATTGAGTAGGTAGAAGAACTGAGAGAGAACAGACTCACACAAGTAAAAGGGGAGCGTTTTAGGAAGGAAGTAAACAACAATGTCTGGTCCTTAAGAGAAGGTTAAGATGCTGGAGCTGGTGACTGCTTTGTCAGGTTGATTTGGCTCTGATGATTTACCATTTCTATTAGGTGGTGAAGGCAGAAGGCTGGTTGTAGTGGGTTGAAGAGTAAAGGACACAAGGAAGGGGTGGCTGCAAGTGTAGGCAACTCTTTGAAAGCAAAATGGAAGGGAGAGAAAGAGAACAGTGTGGTGGCCAAAAGGAATCTCAAGCCAAAGGAAGGAAGACTGATATTTGATAGGTGAAATGAATGGGTAGGCATTGAAGATGCTGCAGGGAAGGGATGATGGGTAGGGTAGAAGTGAGGAGAGATAGTCTTCTGTGACAGGAAAATGGTAGGTGTGAGTGGCAGCAGACACATCCGCATCTCCTGGATTCCCCAGTCTCCTTCCTGGCAGGACCATCAGGATACAGGGTGCTCATTGGATTCTCTGATCTCTCTCAGACTGATCCTGTGCCAGCTTTGGTGAGCTCCAGAAAGGTAAAAAAAGACTGAAAATTTATTCTTTTAAATTAGGTTTTGTTAACATGTTTTAATTGCATATGTTTATGTGATATAGTGATATTTCAACACGTGCATTGATCTCTGAATGGCACTGTCAGTGGGTTCTGTCTCCCTCTTACTCTGAATTCAGGGGAAAATTCACCCTTGGTTCACACAGGGCTGCTGTCTTAGGATCCTGAGTATCAGAGTCATGGGAACCTGCACTGGATTCTCAGGAAGTCCTATGTCATCAGCAGCCACCCTTGTCTGCCATACAAATTAGTACTCACCTTTGAGGATGGCTCCACATAGTCTCCAAAGCAATAGCTGTCTGGTTCCTTGGTGGAGGTTGAATGGACCACACTGGACGAGGACTCATAGGACTAGTCAGCCCTTCCCTTGGTGCCTCTGTTTTGCATGTCTCCTCCTCACACAACCCCCAGGCCATCCCTATAAAGATCTGATGCCTTGTGCACTACCCAGGCTTTGAACACTCTCTGCTAGCATGTTCCCAGTGGCTCAGGTTTGGCTTCTTTGGAGCCTGGCTTTCTGGAGAGCAGGTGAGGAGGGAGCCCCAGGGTAGAGGCCAGTTCAGCAAACCCTGTATACTAGACACCTGCTGCTTGATGCGTGACAATGCCATACACTGTAAATGCCACTTTTATTTTTTCTCCTTTAGCAGTGAGTGGGGATATCATCCTGACCCAGACACCAGCCTCCTTGTCTGCATCTCCGGGGGAGACAGTCTCTATCTCCTGTCAAGCCAGTGCTGATGTAAACAGAGAGATGTCTTGGATCCGGATAAAACTTGGCCAAAGACTTGAACCCCTTATATCACACATCACCACTTTGGCCTCGGGTGTCCCAGCCAGGTACAGCAGCAGTGGAAGTGGAACCAGCTATGTCTTCAGCATCAGCCCCGTGGAGCCTGGGGACTCTGGGGAGTATTACTGCATGCATGACTATGGGTGGCCAGTCCACAGTGGTGTCACCTGTGCACAAAACTTCTGCTGTGCATCACAGAGACTGAATTTCTTGGTGCCAGTCTGCAGCTGACTGACCTAGATCCTCTTTCAAAGATATACACCATATGTAGGAACTCCTCTTTTTAAAGTAGACATTAGCAGTCTGTTTTTGCTCTGGGCATTTCTACCTCACTGTATTTCTGTTGAATTCCAATGGCCATGGCTGTACTGTGCCAGGCTCTCTAGAGCTGTGGATGGCAGCTTTGCCTGCAAACTTGGAAGATCACAGAGCCTGGCCTGGGTGCCTCCCATGTCAGCCTCAGTGGATGATGGCAGGAGGAGGTGAACACATAACCCAGTTCTCTGGCTTCAGCTGGGGTAAGCAGAGGCATTTTTTCTGTGTTTCCAGAGAAGCTTGAACTCCGGTCATTCTCATTTTTAGTTCATCTGTGGAAATGCCTTTTACTATCCATCTTTTCTACCCATTTCATATACCCTCTTCCCTCCCAGGGTTCCCTGCAGCTCATAAACATGCTGCCTGCATGGGAATCCTTGTTACTGGGGGACCCAACATAAGACAGTAAACAAATATTCATTCTTGGAGGGTAATTCTTATCTGAATTTTTGCAATTCTTTATTTAGAGAAAATTTAAGGTAGGAAAATTCAGAAAATTTAAGAAACATTTAATTTCCTTTCCTGCAGCATCTTCAATGCCTACCCATTGATTTCACCCATCAGATATCAGCCCTCCTTTCTTTGGCTTGCAGTTCATTCTGGCCACCACACTTTTCTCCCTTCACATTTTGCTTTCAAAGAGTTGCCTACACTTGTAGTCACCCCTTCCTTGCTGTCCTCTCAGTCTTCAACCTACTACAACCAGCCTTCTGCATTCACCTCATGACTGTTTCTCTTAATTTCCTTTACCAGTCTCTCTTGGATTAAGTTTAAGCAGTGTTTTCTTTTTTCTGGGTCACAAAGTCAAGGAACCTCCACACAGATAGCTATGCCCTGTGGAATCCAGATTAGGGGCAGTGGTAGAAGAAGAGTTCTCCGGTCCCTGAAGCCTGCAGGCCAGAGGCCCCCGAGCCTCAGATTCTACCCAGCTCTTGCTTCATGAATCTGTTTACTTTTCCATGTCCTCTCTTTCTCTCAGACATGTGATTTTGGATTCTTCTTTAGGGGAGGGCAGGTAGGGGTGACAAGAGGGGTTGAAAGTTGATCAACACCACTCTCCCAAAAGATATCCATATGCTATTCTCTACAGCCCATGTTACCTTATATGGCAAAAGAAACTCAGCAGACGTGGTTAAGTTGAGGATCTTGAGTTGGAAGATGATCTTGGATTCTCTGGGTGGCCCCATCTAATCACAGGGGTCCTTAGGATAGGGAAGCACATCGGTCAGATTTAGAGATGTGACACGACAATGGAAGAGGAGGTTGGGGTGGTGCAAGGGAAGAGTGATGGGCCCAGGAAGGCAGATGGTGGTGTGTGAAAGCTGGAAAAGGCAAGGAAACCAGTTCTCCCCTGCAGCTTTCTTAAGGAAGCCTCGATGTTAGCCCAATGTCAAACTTCTCACTCCCAGAATTGTAAAGTAATTTGGTAATGTGGCTTCAGCCAGTGAGGTGTGTGCTTTGTTAGAATAGTTACAGGAAATCCATACAAGGGGAGAGAATGTCTTTTCCCTCCCTGAGTGGATGGTTGCTCTAACCCTTTCCACACTGTGATCATTTGGCCAGTTCTGACAAAAGACAGTTACTGGAAAAAGAACAGGATTCCTCTTAGGGAGAATCTCCTGGTGAAGCACTTTCAGTTCGTCATGTGGTGGATGTCTGAGATCCCAGGGCTCAGAGCTCACAGCATGGGAGAGGAGCATGGGATTCACAATAGGAGGGCAGTTAGTTTGAGAGGCACAATCTGAGAGGATGGAGTAAGTTAGAGACACAAGAATAGATAGAAGAGAGGAAGAAAAAGCCAGGAGAATGCAAGAAACCCAAATTACAGTCATTTGGATTAGAAAATGCGGAGTTTGGATTCAAAAGGACTCAGTTTAACTTTAGGGCCATCATGGTATAGAGGAGAGGCAGCAGGGGTCTGAGATTTTCACACCATCCTTCTGATTTCTTTTCTTCTGTGCTTGTCTCTAGAGTGAATATGTCTACTTGGAAGAAACAGTTGATATCAGACAGACCTGGGCTCAAATACCAGCCCAAGCACTCACTGACATGTGATCTTGGCCAGACTACCTATGCTATGAAAGCTTCTCTCCTCTGTGAAAGAGAAGAGTCCCCTGTGCTCTGCTTTACGCAGCTTTGAATATCTTAGAATGAAGAGGCTGTGTAAAGAATGACTAGCCAGATGTCATTATAAACTAAAAATCGCCAATAATTATTGTACAATGAATGGTTCCTCACTATATGCAACTGAGCTCTTGCTGAATAGGCCAGAACTTCTTCTTACTAAGCATTTACTAAAATGGGCTAGGAGTTGTAAATATGTATCTCTTTTAATTCAGAACAGCTCTTATGGACCTGAGAGCCATTTCCAAGAGTGAAATGTTAAAAAAATGAGATCCCTATCTCCAAGACTCCAGGAGAGGACAGAGTCTTCTGAGTTTGGCAATGAGCAGCCACAAACATGGCTGGCCCCATGTCATGTCCACTAACTGATCCCTGTGCTTCTCACTCCTTTGACTCTATGGAACCCTCATATCCACCCTCCCTCCTGCTCTAAACTATTATGTGATGGAGCGGGGACCAACAGTGTTTTCCAGGTTCTTATTGTCCAGTTCAGTGAATTGGTCAGGGCAATTGGTGAATATGAAAGATTACTGTTATTTTATGGAAGAAATAAGAAAAGTGAAGAGAAAAAGGAAAGAAGCTCCAAAGAAGTGCTCAAGGAGATAAGGGTGCTTTGAGGGAAAATCAAAGATATATCCTGAAAGCAGAATGGACCTCTGCAAGGACAAAAGGACAGTGGCCCTGAAGTCAGTTGCTGCTGTCTTCTTTTATAGTGGATCCAGGTGGTCCCACTTGATCTTATTCTGGAAGATTGATATCAGGTGCCAGGTTTGGCAGGTTCTCAGATCAGAAGATTGGTACTGGTGCAGGGCTCAGCTTGATCCTGTCAGGCTTGGGTGCTGCTGTTCTGCACCTGTGGTTGATGAGTCTCCTCAGCTGGTAGGTCGTGCCCAGCTGCTCTAGCCATGTCCTAGCCTCCTACTGCAAAACCACCCAGATTGGAATGGATCTAACTCCTTCTGTACTTCTTGGCATTTAAAAAATAATTTTATTCCTAACTGTCATGTATGACGTTTTACAGAATGTGTCCTGGGAGTTGTCTTGAATTCTGACCCAAGAAAGACTCAAGTTGGAGAGAGCTAAAAACCTCAAATCTGCAGAAGGCTGAGGACGGAACTACATAGAACACAGTCAAGAGTGAGGGTGCTGACCATGAACTTACAACAGAGGACAGAAAAGAGTGAAAACCTTGAAAGATACAACTGGATGCAGTCAAGACCCAAGACATTAGCAGACCGGCCAACTCTCCAAATCCTTTCAAATCCTTCTTCACTGGCCCGGCTGATTAGGGACCCAAATTTGAGGCCTCTTGTCAATAAACGTCCAATAGAGTTCTTTCTTTTTGCAAAAAAGCTGGTGCCATAGTATTGGTTACTGTGTGTCAGGTTGCTCACTATCACACATTGTGGGGTTGTCTGTACATTTTTTCCACTATGAAGCACTCCATCAACCCATTTATTTGTAGTATTAGGAAGATGAACAAGTATATGTGCTGCCAAAGCAAGCACAAACAAGGAGACTGCAAATGCCCATTGCACCTTTATTCTGGACTTCTCTTGAGCCCCATTTGTGCTAGCTTTCTATGCTGTTGTGAAAAATTACCAAAAATAACAGAAATTTATTCTGCAGCAGTTTGGGGGTAGAGAAGTTTGGAATAAGCTTCAGTGACCTGAAGATCAGGGTGCTGGCAGGGAGGATGGGGTGCAGAAGTTTTATGGGAGACTCTGCTCCTTGTCTTTCCCAGGTTCTGGTGGCTGCTCTCTCCTTGGCAGTGGCCGAATCACACTAGCCTCTTTTCTGTGTTCACATGGCTTTTCCTTCCCCCATCATAAGGATCACATTCAGATCACTTGAGATCACATTTAGAACCTCCCCTTCTAAGTATCCTTAATTTACATCTGCAATCCCGCATAAAGGTAATTCTCACCCTCCACAGAATAGGACCTGGTATTATGGTGGCCATACTTGGTTTACTAAACATTAAAGTATCAACTCTCCCAGTGTACACACATACCATAATCTTTCTGCCTCTCTCTTCCTTTCTTCTCTTTATCTCCCTTCACCATCATAAATCACTTTGCTTCTTTAAATGTATTCAGCTTCCCAGAGAGGCTCACACAGGGAGAAGTTGCTTGGGTTTTTCTAAAGACCTGCTCTGTCCCCAATTATGCACAAGGAAGGATACAGAAGGCCTTTGTTCATCTGGGGAGAAGCTGCCTCCACAGAGAGTCTGGAGCTGTTTGTCTCTGAATCAGATTGTTTTCAGGGACCCTTGACCTTCCACCTTCTTGGAGCATATGGGTGGCACTGGCTCAAGAGGATCCATTTCCGCCTCTCCTTTCCTCTCACTGTGGGCTGATTGTAGTGATGAATTTATTAAAGTATAGAAATGAGTTTAATTTTGGTTGTATTTTTCTTAGTTAAGTTCATGAGGCAGTTTGAAATGTTTTGCAAAATATTGTATGAGAATCAATTTTTTAGTACTGACTTGACTCAGTAAAAGAAAGAAAACTCTAATTTAGGAATAAAAATCCCCAATTGTCTCTATGATTTAGAGCCAAGAAAACTGTTTGCCTATCTGTCTCTTGATTGGCCTGATATTGCTGGGGATTGCTGGATTGCTGGATTGCTTTCCCACCTGCTTCTTGCATTGTTCTCTTCAGGGAAAGTTTTAGGATCCATGGAGTTGTATCCTAGCTGAATCTAGTGATGAAAACACCTGAGGGGCCCAGAAGGCTCCTTAGACTCACAGGTTATTTGGTTTCTCCTGTGATATCTATCGCCTGACCAATAACTAACTTGGCTTCTAGCAGAAGAAGTAGAGCCACTCTTCATCTCTGTGAGCAGAATGCACAGTTACCCCTCTGCTGACACCTGGATGGCTACAGGGAGACCCCATTTCTCTCTTCTTAAGAGGAGCCTGTGATGGGGCAGCATCATTGTCTCTCTCAACCCAGGCTCTGTGGGATCTGGGCATCGCCATCACCTTTACCACCTTCTGGAGCTGCAGTGAAGTGAGCCTGCCAGCCCTCAGGACCCTTAGAGAAGAGCCCTGGTTGGCGCCATAAGACAGGCAGACAGTCTCCAAAACAGTGCTTATTTAACTCCCTGAAGATGTGCCCAGATGCCAGGCAGTCCTGACAGATAACCAGCTGCCCAGCTTCACTCTCCTTGTCCTTATGTCCAGAAGCAGAGCATTCAGTGGACTCTTCAGGGTGAGATTCCTGGTCCAGCTTCTCTGCCTCCTGGTGATGGCTATTCAGGATAAGCACATTTTCTCTGAAAATCTCAAGCTGGAAGTTTAGCCCTTGATACAGAGATAAGGTGCTTTAAACATACTTTGGAAATGGCAGTGTAATATGGAGAGCTGTTTTTCTTAACCCTTATTAGGAATTTGAGGGACAGAGTCCAAGGCAAATGATGAGGTGCAAACAGCTGTTCTCTGCCCTCACAAGGACCATGGGTGCTGTTTCTCTTCTAATAGTTTCAGTGAAGCAATACACTGTGCTGCCTAGATGTGGTGACCTTGCAGGCTGCAGAGGACAGGTTACCCTGACTCAGCCTTCAGAGATCCTGGCAGCATCTCAAGGGGACTTTGCTTCCATCACTTGTAGAAGCAGCATGGCGGTAGGAGTCTCCATGTCCTAGTACAAACAGAAACCCAAGGAGTCTCCCAGGCTGCTCATCTGTGGGGCTTCTGCACCAAAGAGCTTCTTTGGGAGCCCCTTCTTGGTTCTGGGGAAGTAGCTCTGGCTATGGCTTCCACCTCATAACCTAAGGGTGGAAGATGAAAACATTGTCATGTTTTACTGTGAGCAGCATTACAGCCAGCCTCACACAGTGACAGCTCCCCAAACAAAAATATCCTTTCTGGGCTGTAGACCTTTCCTTGGTGGAGGTGCAACATGAAAGGTGTTAATGGCCCATATCTTAGGTATCCATGTTCTCAGAGCTTGTGTTTTGTGATCTGGTGGAGCAGGGGCAGGTGGAAAAGTTGTTGCCTCCCATGTAAACCAGATCTAGACAGAGGAAAAGGTGGATGGGGATTAGAGCCATGTTGTGGTTTAGACAGGTGCTTTAAATTGATTCATTTATTGACACTTCCATTATCTATTGCAGCGTAATGCATCACCTCAAACCTTAGAAGATTAAAACAATGATTTATTGTTTCTCAAGATTTTTGTGAATTGTCTGAGTAGCTTCTCTGCTGCTTTGCCTGAGCTGCCTCTTGCAGCTGCAGGCAGTTGGGTCACCTGTGTCATCTGCCCTCTGACAGCTGGGGTTGGCTATCAGCTGGGATTCCTTGGTTCTCCTCTTACTGACAGGCTAGTTGGAGGTGTGTTGGGAACATTTCCCCTCAGACTCAGGCATCTAAGTGTAAATTTCTTGTATACACTTAAAAATTGGTGAAACTGATTTTTTGTTGTTTAAGAACAAACTAGCACTAGCAATTCTGAATAAATTTCACTAGCAATTCTAAACACTAACAGAGATAAAATATCCCATTCCATAGGCATGACCATGCCCATTGTCCACTGCATACTGTTTCATTTTCTTCTGTTTTTCTAGTCTCTTTAGGTGTAATATTATTTATGTGAAATCTATGTTTTTTTAAATATAAACATATGTTTCTATAAAGTCCTCAGAACATTTTTGGCCCCTTCTCACAAGTTTTGATATTTTGTGTTTCCAATTTAATTTGTCTCAAAATGAGATAATTTTTTTCCATTAAGTTTATTGGTACATTGTAGGTATAAAATACAGTTACGTTCATCATTGGGATCTTGTACCTTCACATGAGTATCTTGCTTCTAATTTTTTCCCCCTTCCCAGCCCTCCCTTCACCCCCTCCACCCTTCCCTATTTGCAAAGACTTTGTTTCCATTTTTTCCTTTTCTCATATTTTTTCTTTTCCCTTCTT
>NW_004624749.1:13495043-13533965 GCF_000247695.1 Heterocephalus glaber
CACTTCTTTGAACAGGTTTTTTAATGTCATCTGCACTCTCTCCTGTTTCTTCGTTGACTCCAGAGTTATGTTATTCTTCTTTGCATCATCTAGCAGCTGCTGGATTGATTTATTGTGGTCCCTTACAATTTTGAAGCAATTTTTCTTTTCCTCATCACTAATTGCAATCTTATTTTCTATATCTCAAATTCTGTCCTCACATTGGCTCATCTGCTGTGTAGACTTTCATTGGAGTTTTTCATGTCCTGGAAATCTATTTGCATCTGTTTTATGGGTTCCATTTGTTTCCTATGTTGGGATTCCATTGTGTTCCTCAGCTCCTCTATTTTTTATCTGTGTCTTCTCTAGATTTATTAATCATGTCTTGTACTATGGGCACAATCTCTGCTGTTATCAGAGAAATTATTTCTGATTTCATTTTTTCCAGATTTTCTTTTGTTGCCAGTTCAGGGAGTCCAAGTGGTTAAGTATCAGAGTTTTCCATCTCATTTCCCTTTGGGGTTGCTGTAGATGATCAGGAAGTCTGGTTTTGAGACTTGTTTACATGTCTTCTCATTTTGATGGGGTGGGAGGTGTGCTGTTGGTGCCCATGTGGCTCACTTCCTCTGATCTGCGAGTGGTGGAATGGTGGCCGGGAAGCCCCTACATCTGGGCTGGGAGTGGTGGAACAGCTGATAATTTTCTTTTGAATGTTTTGTATGACACTTTGTTAGTTCAGGAGCACATTTTGAAATTTCCATATATTGTGAATTTCCTAAAGTTTCTTCTGTTGCAGAGTTATAGTTTCATACCATTGTGGTTTGAGAAGATACTAAGTATGATTTCAGTCTCCTTAACATTTCAGTATTTGTTTTTGTAGCCTAACATATGACCTTTCTTACATTAGTCTATGTGTTCTTGGGAAGGAATTTATTCTGCTGCTATTGAAAGGAAAGTTCTGCATATGTATGTTCAGTCCATTTGATCTAAGGCATAGTTTAAGTCCAATATCTCCTTATAGATTTTCTGTCTGGATGATCTGCTACTATTATTGTGTTTTTGTTTCTATATTTCCCTTCAGAACTCTTCATACAGTCTTTGCTTTATATATGTAGTGTGCCAATATTGGGTACATATATATGTATAATTCTTCTGTCTTCTTATTGAACTGATCCCTTCATCATTTTTCAATGACCTTTGTGATGTCTTTTTTCAGTTTTTGTCTTAAAGTTTATTTTCCCTATTATACTTGTAGCAATGCATGCCTTCTTTTGGTTCCCATTTGCATGGAATATCTTTTTCCATTCTTCATTTGCAGTCTATGTGTGCCCTCATATCTGAGGTAAGTCTTTGTAGGCAGGACATGGTTTGTTCTTGTTTTTTTTAACCCATTCAGGCTACTCTATTCCATGTGCTTTGATTAGAGATTTTAATCCATTTATATTAAAGATAACTATTAATAGATAAAGACTTGGCTATTGTCATTGTGTTAATTGTCTTGTTTTTCAATTGCTTATCCCTTTCTTTACTCTTTTCTGCTATATTCCTCTGTGATTTGATGATTTTTGGTGATGGTATGGCTTGATTCCATCTCTTTATCTTTTGTATATCTACAACAGGTTTTTGCTTTATATCTCTCTTGGAACTTATATAAAACATCCATAGTTATAAAACAGGCTATGTTAAAGTGATAACTACTTAATTTTGATCACATGCAAAAACTGAACAGTTTTTTAAATCTTTTGCTCCCCATATTCTATCCTTTTGATGTCAATAATTTCCTACCTTTTATATTTGGTACCCTTTAACAAAGAATTGCCTCTGTAATTTTAATATTTTTATCTTTTGATCCAAGCAGCAGGCACCAGGTCTATTAGACAGTGTCACCCACATTCAATGTGCATCTCCTCCCGTTTTGCTGGCCCATGTGCCAAATCATCTCTGTAAACTCTTTTACAGACACACTCAGAATTAAGCTGTACTAATTATCTAGGGATTTCTCAGTCCAATCAAGTGAAAAATCAAGATAAACTATATCAGTCAGCATTTCAGAGAGCTGGTCTTTTTCAGCTCACAGGTCTGTTTTAAGGTACCAATTGTGTGATGTGATGGAAATTCCCCTTAGCAGCTGTGGCAGGATGGCTTGAAGAGTGGCAGCCACCTACTGAGAAATTGTATGGTAGCTATAGGGCATCCTTTGAGATTGCCATTAGAGAGAGGATACATATAAAGTACTATAGATTTTTACCTAAGGAATAAGGGGAAAACTCATCCCTGCCCCATCAAACAACAAAGAAATTGAAAAACAAAAAATCAACAGGTTTTACTAACAGGGCACAAGTAAGACATTAAAATGTGTGGTAGTTGGAGTGGAGTAGAAGGTGACCTACCATGAATTTGTTCCCTGCATAGGGAGCACCTTTGCAGACTGTTTTTTAGGAAGGGTAGTGGCAGGGCTGTGTGTGTTCACAGTAAGAAAGATGACACCCAAAGGCCTCAGTGATTGTAATGTAACTGAAAATATTATCATTGTAATGTAACTGAAAATATTATTAGATGGGTTACAGAAGGAGACAAGATCCACTTCATTGACAGATGATTTTAAATATTTGTAGTTTCCTACATTTTTATATGTTAACATTTTTTTATTTTTTATTTAAATACCTCAGTGTACTAGGAAGAAAAATACCAGAATATAGGGTGATCATAAAGTTTCCAGGAAAATTGGGTCATTTGTGAAAATAAAAAGAGAAGGTTATTAATGATCATGCTGGAACTCTACCAGGCAAAGAAGGGAGACATAGTTATCCTCCTACCTGACAAGGTTGAGGTAATGAGAGGACATTGGTAAGAATAAGTTTACTATGAAAAATAAAAAACTTAATAAACAAATGCATTAATCTCCAAAATAAAGTTACTCTGGCCATGCAAATGTGCTCTAATAAACTGTGGTCCTTCTCTACTGCACAGCATTCCAAGTGGTGTGACATAGATTTGCTCAAAGACATTTTCTTCTCTGTGACCCATCATGGCTCAGAGTATCTAATGTCAGCAACATTTCAACACAGAACCATGATTTCATCTCCAGAAGATCATGTTTTATGAAATTCTAGAAGGACAATGACATACTCATAATAAAGATTAAGTCTTTGGGGGCCAGGTAGGAAATCACCCCAATTCTTTGTTTCCTCATTCTTAGAAGAAGAATGTCTTATTCTATCTGCACAGGCCTAGACCCTGAGCACAAATGAAGATCAGGAAATGTAGATGGTTTTATCTTACAAACACCAAGAAGACACTGCTCTGGGACTGAATGTGGACACAGAAGGAACTGAACCCTACAGGGTCCCCAGCCCCGGGCAGACCTGCCCAATGGCTCACTGATTTGCATGTTTTCTTTAGAGGCCATTTCTGCTTCTCAGAGTCTTCATGAAAAGCTTCTCAGTGCATCTGGGCACAAAGAGCCTCAGCAGGGCTTAGACTGAGCATGGGTGTCCTGACTCTGCTTTTCTGTCTTCTACTGCTCTGGTGCCCAGGTGAGGGAGGCAGGCTGTGGGGAATACACCTGAGATGATGGAACTTCCCTTTTCCTAGGGGTGAGATCCTCTCAGGGTCTCTTGGAATCTCTGGCTCATGGTCCTTTCCCAGTGAGCCAGGTGCTCTTAGGTTAAGGGATCAGAAGAGACAAGATCTGCTAGAGGAAAATAGAGTGGGGCCCACTTGATAACAGTGACTGTGTGTTTTTCTTCCTTCTCAGTCACCAGTGGGAACACTGTGCTGACTCAGTCTCCAGCCTTCCTGTCTGTGACTCCAGGAGAGAGCATCTCCATCACCTGTAGGGCCAGTGAGAGTGTCAGTGATTATGTAACCTGGTATCAGCAGAAGCCAGGCCAGGCTCCTAGGATTCTCATCTATGATGCTGATAACCAATATTCCGGTGTCTCTGACCGCTTCACTGGCATACAGTCTGGGACAGAATTCATTTTCAAAATCAGCAGTGTAGAGGGTGATGATG
Organism: Heterocephalus glaber; assembly: GCF_000247695.1. Next base: position 13,499,038 of record NW_004624749.1, read on the forward strand.
CTGGAACTTATTTCTGCCAGCAGGACTACTCAGTCCCTCTCACAGTGTTACAGCCCCGTGCATAATCTGTCCTCCCAGGCTGGCTGTGTAGGGAGGGTCTGTGGTTTCAGCAGCTGCCATCTCTCCCATGGCACATTCACAACTGCAGCATCTATGATGGTGTGTGTGTGTGTGTGTGTGTGTGTGTGTGTGTATGTGTGTGTGTGTGTGTATGTGTGTGCTGCAGAGCTCAATGGTAAAGGCTACAAAGGACTTCAATCTTTTAAAATATGTTTTCTTGACAACATAACCTTCCTGAACCTTCAATAAATTCAAAAAATGAGATCTCTATTTCAGGCCTGCAAAGGATTTCTCTGCCACATGGTCTTTGAATCCTTTCTAAGACAAATTCTGAAAAATATTCTTTAAAGACAGAGAACTGATGCAGAATAGGAACCATCTCCAAGGAAATATAGGAGATACTTCTAGTACTACAACTCTAGCACTAATAACAAAGAGCAAAACTACCTTGTGCCAATTGCTGCAGTCTTGAAGGCTTGCTATGTGTTGAACATTGCACTAAGTCCATACTCATCTGGTCCACTCACTCCCACATGAATCCTCTACAAATAAGAAATCAAAGTTCTTGTAGCATTGCTTGCTGAAAGTACAGTGCTTTCAGGTCAGAAGATGGAAACACATTCTGATCCTCTGAACCCACAACTTCTATCCATTAATTAACTCATTCATAAAATTAGATATGACTAAATACAATAAAGTATACTTATTGTGAATAAATTTAATATTAAGGTGTATAGTTGGTAACCTTGTATACACTTTGCCTTTTACCACTACTCAGCACAAGATAAAGCTCCTCTCTAGCATCTCACCTTATATTCCATCCCAGTGATGTCCTGTCTCACCCACCTTCACCTGAGGTTTCCATGGTTCCATTTTCTACCAATGAGAACCACATTTTCTTGAACTCCATATCAATAGAATCCTAGTATATTTTTGGTTTCTTGCTTCTTTTGATCAACATGCTTTTTGAAGTTGTTTATCTATGTGTTTGACTCAGTAATAATTGTTCTTTTTATTTTAGAATAGTTCTCTATTACATGAACATGCCAATTAATGTATTCATCTTTGAATTTATGAGTCGTTTTAGGTTTGAGGTTGTTATTAACTAAGTTTTAGGGTTTTTTGCAAATGTTTTTTATAGACTTCTGCATTCTTGACTATATTCTTTGGACTGGAAGTGCTGAGTTAAAAAGTTGCTTGGTATAGCTTTTGGAAAACAGTTTGCTAAAATTGAAAACAAATTTACACTCTACCAGCCATGCACAAAGATGTCTGTTGTTCTAAAGTCTTTCTAATACTTGGTATTGTTTGACTTTAAAAAATTATAACTATGTGTGTCGACCTAGAAGTGGTATTGTGGTTAAAATTCACAGTTCTTTGATGAGTATTTTGATTAACTTTTCAGATGCTTTTTCGTTAGCCATTTGGATATTATTTGGAGGGGACGACTTGTAATCTGATAAAATAACACACAAATTATATATAATTTTCTACTTTATTGGGTAGTTTTATATATGTAGAAATAAATTTTTGTCAGTTTATTGATTAGGGTTCCCCAGAAAGATAGGAATAGTAGAATTATCTGTTTATCGTCTATCATTTATCTCGATAATAAAAAGGGATTTGTTAGATTGGTTCACACGGTCACAGAAGTTGAAATGTTCCACAATGGCTGTCTGCAAGCTGGAGAGCCAGGAAAGTTCATATCCATTCTGTCCAAGGAACTGGAAACCTCAGAATGAAGGAGACCAGTACACCACACTCTTCCATAGCAAAATTCTGAAAGCTCTGAGAGGTTCACTGGTGCAAATCCACATCCAAAGGCTGAAAGTATAGATTGTGATATCCACAGGCAACAGAACCGTAAAATGTACCCACTTCAGAAGGAAGAGGAAAAGAGAAGAGTGAAATGAATTTCTTCCCTAGTTCATATTTCTGTTTGGGGTGGGAGTTCCCCAGGTTTCTCTTCTGTATGACTTTTTAGAATCTACACATAAGTGAGATCACACAGTACTTCACTCTTTGTGCCTGACTCATTTCACTTAGGATGATATCCAGTAAGTTCATCCATGTTGTCATGAATGGTAGGATTTCCATTTTATTTTATGGCTGAATAATATTCAACTGTATATTCTGCTTCCACATCTTGGCTACTGTGAATAATGCTTACTGACCATGACAGTGCAGATGTCTCTTCAAGATTCTGATTTCATTACCTTTGGAAATACTCCCAGAGGTGTGATTGTGGATTGTATGGTGGCTCTATTCTTAAATTTTTGAGAATCCTCCATAACTGCTTTCCATAATGGTTGTAGCAATTTACATTTCCACAAACAGTGTCCCATGGTTTCCTCAGTCTCTACATCCTCAACAACAGTTGGTATCTCTTATTTTATGGAAAATAATCATCCAAATAAGCACAAGGTGATACTCATTTCAGTTTTTGTTTATGTTTCCAAGATGATTAGCACCACTGAGTACCTTTTTAAATATCCGTTCATCTTTTGTGTTCCTCCTTTGGAAAAATGTTCTATTCTAGCCCATTTTGAAGTTGTGTTGTCTGTTTTGTTCCATTTTTACTTTTTGTTTTTGCAATTCAGTTGTGTGGATTATATGTCTTGGACATTAACTATCTATTGGATTTTTGATTTGCAAGTATTTTCTCCCATTCTGTAGATTTTTTTTTTGCTTTTCATTTAGTCAAGTATTTCCTTTGTTTTGCAGAAAACTTTTTGTCCCACTTGCTTAGTTTTATTTTTGTTGCCTGGAATATTGTGTTATATTGTAAAAGCTCTGCCAAGACAAATGTCAAGGAGCATTTTCTTTTAGATGGTATATTTTCAGATCTTACATGTGAGTCTTTAATAAACTTTGAGTTAATTTTTATAGATAATATGGGGCAAATGTTTATTGATCATTTTGCTCGCATATGTCCATTTTTCCCAACACTATTTATTGAAAATATTTTTCTTTTTCCATTGTGTGTTTTTGGTGCCTTCGTCTGACATTCATAGGGAAAGTCCTGTTGTCTGTCTCCAGGAAATTGGTATCAGTACAGGGAAGGAGGCAAGGCCCAGTGCTGCTCATGTGTGCAGCTGTCGCTGTCCACCAACCTACACTCATGAGCCTAACTGAATATTGCCCTCTTCAAATTCTTACAATGCTAAGGTTGCATTAGGGACCTTGGGAAAGATTGCAAAGTGGTAAAGAAAAAATGTCTGAAAGACAAATTTCATACAAAGACTTATTACAACCAGACATAGTCATGGACCTAGGGAGATGATTAGACACATTAGAGGTGGACAGAAGCCATGTCCCCATAGGCTTCTATATTGATCCAGATAGGTTTGCACTGAATACCATCTGGCTGACTCTAGGTGTTTAGTGAGACAAGGAGTCACAAAGATTAGATTCTGTAAACACAAAAGGGAAATTCTATATTCAGGCAGAACAAAGGATCTTTTCTGACACAGCCACCTGGGGAGAAGTTGCTCAAGTGTGGGGAAGACCCCACCACTGTCTTTTCTGCTGGAGCCCAGCTCACTCAGCTCCAGCTGCTTTGCATGCTCCTCCCAGCCCACCCTCCTGTCCAGTGCCCATATCAGTGCCCCATTCTGCTGGGTGATATGCTTCAGGTAGGACCCAGAGTGAACCATGGAATCCCCAGCTCAGCTCCTCTGCCTCCTGTTACTCTGGCTCCCAGGTGAGGGACTATGGGATGGTGCAGCACATCTGTGGAAACTGTTTCAATGTTGTTGTGTCCTGCATCCTGGCACCTCTGGTCAGCAAGCATAGTAATTAAAGTTCAGTGTTGATCAATGAGCTTGGCTCTACTGAGAAGACAATGGGTATGATCTGAATTATATGGGTGACATTTCTTTTCTATATTTCAGTTTCAGATACCAGTGGACAAACCCTGTTGACCCAGTCTCCAGCTTCCTTGGCTTTGTCTCCAGGAGAAATGGCCACCCTCACCTGCAGGGCCAGTCAGAGTGTTAGCAACTACCTAGCCTGGTACCAGCAGAAACCTGGGCAGGCTCCCAGGCTCCTCATCTATGGTGCCTCCAGCAGGGCCACAGGGATCCCTGCCCGGTTCATTGGCAGTGGGTCAGGGACAGACTTTACTCTCAGCATCAGCAGCTTGGAGCCTGAAGATATTGCAGTTTATCACTGCTACCAGTATAGTAACTGGTATCCCACAGTGATTCCACATGGAACAAAAACCTCCCCGAGACTATTGTCATTGTTTAGCTCATAGCACCTGCTTCCTTTATGGACAGCTGCTGTGGGACCTGCTCAGTTTAAATGTCTCTGCCTGAATCTGGACATCCTGTGATTCTGAAAAGTAACTTGCTGGTAAGATTTTCACTGAATGCTGGATTTTCCCTCAGACTAAGTTGCATATGTTTAGAAATATTTTCCCTGCTAATGACATCAGATCAGATTCACATGAGTGGATACCTAGAAAGATATACATTTATGTCCAATACAATAAAGTAACACAACAGCCAAGAACACAAATTACATCATCTATATGAGACATTAACTCATTATGATTCTTATTTGTGAACAGTAATCATTCCTCCCATTTTCTTTTATACTATTAATTTGATTCAATGCAGAACCAGCTCTCACTGCTATTACTTTAAATATTAGCTTTTTCTAAAAAGGTGCATTTAAAGTTTTGTTTTTATCATCACTTCTCAGCCTTTATGCTAAGATCAAATATAGTTTTATTTTTCTTTTATACCAGCACAGCTGCTAGATCTATACCTATATTTTCACTCACTACATATGTTTGCTCCATTTTCATGTGAAACCTGGTATTTCCAGTCATCCTACTGGATATACAAAACACTTGACACAAATTTTCTTTTGAAATCTGCCTGAGATTTTGTTTTATTGGTACTTTTATTTCTTCCTTTTCACCTCTTTCTCTTTCCTCTTTCCTTTCTTTTTAAAGTGGCCTTAAACTCTATTAAATGACTGCAACACTCATAATAATTATCAACAGTGACAGCTCTCTTATTTATTTGTTTATTAACATACTCATTCATTTATTAACTTCAGTAAGGTATTCAGCTCCTGTGACTCTAGGACACAGTGCAAGTAGGGCAATAACATGTATCTGGGTTGATGATCTTCCAGTTCCATATGCTGACTTTCCCCTACTTAGTTAATCTCAACTTTAAATATTATATTCTTTATAACTTGACCTTTTCTCAGTAGTTTGTTTCTTGTATATGTATTCACCAAGTAATATTTTAAGATTTATTTGTTTATAAATTTCTGAAAAGGAAATTGTTTGAAATATATATATAATATATATATGTGTATATATGATGTTATCTAAAATATGGCGCTAGTTAGTTTTCTCTCATTGCCGAGACAAGATACCTGACACCCAAAGTTAAAGGGGAAAAGGCTTATTTGGCTTACAGTTTGTGGAGCTTTCAGTCCATAATTGGCTGACTCCAAGGCAGAGTGACAGAGGGGCATCTGTTCATGGTGGCATCAGACAGCAAAAGCACCAAGATACCATAAAAGTTTCTTTCTACTCCCTTTATCCCATCCAGACTATGGGGATCAGGGCAGTGCCAACCTAGTCACGCAAGTGTAGTGTAGTGGTTTAGAGATCATAGGCCCTTAATTCCAGCACCATGTTTTTCAGATTCAGCCTCCTCTGAAAAAGCATGAGGCTTAGGGGGGACATTTAAACACAAGCCATAACATATGGTAAATGCTTGAACTAAAAATTTACAATAAAGGACACAGTGCCTTTACTTTCTGTCACAATATTCCCCCTTGCTTTAAACACACTCATCCTGTTGTTCTTGCCATTTTCTGAAGCCATTCTGAAGTTCTCTTTCATTAGTGTCTTTGTTTGTGTTGTTGTGGCTTCCTTGATATCCTGAATTGATTCAAAATATTTACCTTTCATGAGGGCTGGGGATTTAGCTCAGTGGTTCTGCCACCTGCCCTGCAAGCACAAGGATCCAAGTTCGATCCCTGGTACTGAAAGAAAGAAAGTACCTTTCATCGTCGTTTTGACTTTGGGATGAGCCAGAACTCATACTCTACCAAAACCAGTAAATAAGGTAGATGAGGACAAATCATAATATATGCAAGAGGCTGTTTCTGTTAGATGGCCCTGGGTGGAAGCATTCACAGATTTTTGACCACACTTTGTAAACACGCAAAGCAATGGGGAGTATTTCAAGGAAAATTAATGACAGTGTGTCTTTTACTGTGATAATTTGTTTTAAAATGTAAACATTCACCCTATTAGTCAATTACACCTCTTATATATTAGAAACATAATTGCAATTTCATCAAAAATCCCCTGGGATTCTGTGTTATTGAGCTTTCCATTGCTGTGACAAAATACTTGAGAAAAACAGCTTAAGAGAAGAAAAGTTTATTTTAGCTTACAGTTTCAGAGGTTTCTGTACATGGTCGGCTGGATTCAACACTTTGAAGTTGGTGTGGAACTAGAAACATCATGGTGGAAGGAAGGCTTGGAAAAAGGAATCTGCTTATCTGATGACAGCCAGGAACTGGGGTGTGGGGGGGGACTAGGAATAAGATACCACTCACAGAGTCACACTCCCATACTACCATCATCCACCCCCTTTACCCAGGCCCTGTCTCCTAAGAGTCCATTCCTTCCTAATAATTCCATCAAGTTATGATCTCACTGATGAATGAATCCACAGATGAAGTTAGAGCACTCATGATCCAATCATTTTCTGAAAATCCGACCTTTCACACTGAGACTTTTGGAGGACAGTTAGATCTAAACTATACCAATTCTGATTGTCACTTGTTTGAATTAATTTGGAGAAAGTTATATGTACAATATTAAGCCACTTCATATATTATTGTAACATAACCCATAATTTACTGGAGTTGCTTTTATTTCTTATCAGTAGCATTTTGTACATTTACACATAATTTATGTTAACATTATTTTAATATAATTTCAATGACAAAAGTGCAGAAATAGTGTAAGGAACACAGACCCTTTACTTTTATGTTCACTTAGCATCAATATATGACATAATACTTCTGTATCTTGCTATAATTATTAGCTGCCATTCTAGATATTATGATATAAAGCAAATCATCTGAAAACATTGAAGGAAAGGCAAGGTGCAATTACGAGTCCTTTCTTGGAAGAGGATGAGCCAGTGTGTTTTAGATATCAAGACACTTGACACTTTCACCAGTGTGACAGGTCCATGGATTATTGTAGAGCTTGCATTCTGCCCTCTGCAGTGCACATGTTTTCATTAGACACTCATGGTGGTTACCATTTCCTGCTCATCACATCTAATTAACCTGCTATCATCAATGTCATGTTGAATGGGGAAAGGATTTGTGGAAATATGGCATGGTGTACTTTTCAGCCTACTTTGTGACAAGGAGTAAGAGAGTGAACACAGCCTGAGACAAAGCTGAGGACCCGAGCTTCTGTTCATTCTAGATGACCGAGAACTGTACCAGAGGACAGTGACAGATGGTGTCTCCTCTCTGCCACTGATCCCAGCTTCTGGTTCTGCAAGGGGTCAGCTCTTCAGAAACTCAGAAGTGCTTATCAGCAGATGACCAGCAGGGGGAGACACAAAGCACTCAGAGCAGGAACAGGAACAGCCACCACCTGACATGTAAATTCTAATGTTTAAACCAATAAGAAATCCCCACGATTTGCATTTATCCTTCTTCTTACATCTGAAGTACCTTTCTTTCAAGACCTTAAAAGATCTTTCTTCTGTGGGATGTAGCCTGAGCAAAATAGATATGCCAAAAGCAAGACGATGTCTTTGTTACAGCTCCTTGGGCTTCTACTTTTGTGTGTTCCAGGTGAGACTATTTGTACAAAGCTAAAAGTCACAGTGTTACTTAAATCTCTAATTTTCTTTCTTTCTTGGAAGCTCAACAAATGCATTTGGAATCTTTTTTTTTTTTTTTTTTAAAGAATACTCTCTCCTCTTTTTAAACTGTGTTAATGGTGATCTTCATGTGCACATTGTCATGTTCTCCTGGTATCCGGTTTTGGCCTCTAGAAGCTAGACTGTGCTGACCCAGTCTCCAGCTGTCCTGTCTGTGATGCAAGGGGAGACAGCCACTATCACCTGCTGGGCCACTCAGAACATTGGCTCCAACTTACATTGGTACCAGCAGAAACAAACTGAGGCTCCAAAGCTCCTCATTAAGTGGGGTTTCCATTCCATCTTTGGGGTTCCTTAGAGGTCCAGTGGCAGTGGATCTGGGCCAGATTTTATCCTCACTATCTGCAAGTAGTCTACAGCCTGAAGATGCTGCAACTTATTACTGTCAGCAAGGATATAGTATTCCTCACACTATGCTACACATCAGAACAAAAACTAGTTCTTTCTAAGTGATCCCAGAGACTGAGTGCTACCATGCTCTTCTGATCTTTGCAGTTGCAGATAGGTCATTGACCTCACCAACTCCATGAGGTTTGGTCAACACAGAAGAGTTGAAATCTCAGAGCCACTGCTTCATATATTAGTTGCAACTTCATCAGCAGGAATTTTTCAAAATAAATGAACAGCTGTTGAAGATAAACTCTCTTTTTATCCACCTAAAGATTTCCATAATTTGTCCTTTACTGAGTTTTCCTTTTGGGGCTCAGTTAGTCAATAAGGCACAATTGTCTTAAAGGGAGAATATTGTGAAATCACCAAACAATTGCCTAGATCTCTGGTGACAGAAGAGAACAGTGATTCAGGTTTCATCAACATGGCTTGAATGAAGTGAAAATGGCTCCCACTGCCTGAGCAGCTGCCTTCAACTGGCATTTCTGTCAAGATAGATTAGCATTGAGGCTCCTATTATTGGAGGAGCATGTGTTTGAAAATTCAGGAAGTGCTGGATACTGAGATCTTGATGCATGAAAATGAATCCATCAGCAACAGAAACAGCGACCTAGCATTCTGGAAAGGAGGCTCTCCCAGATGTAGCTGGAAACAGGAATCCTCCATTTGAGGTCTTGGTGCAGGACTCCAGGACTCTGGAGCCTGATGTCAAGAACCCCCATTTCCCCAGTAGGAGCTCCTGTGCCAAAAGTTGTGTGTACCAGGACACAAACCAGTAAGGGAGTTGGTTTTGGGAGCTTGAGCCAGATGGATAAACTAAATGGATGTAGCGTTTCACATTTTGATATGCCTATAAAATATGGAAGGTCATTTGTCACCATAAAACAGAGCAATCCTTACTATGTACCTCCTTTATCTATTTCAAAACTCAAATTGCAGTTTAAAATCATATCTTTAGGTTATGTTATAATATTTATTTTATTTTATTTGCAGTACTGAGTATTAAACCTTTATACTGAGCTACATTCTCAACCCTTTTTATTTTTATTTTGAGACAGGGTCTCACTAGGTTGTTAAGTTGGCAAATCCTCCTGCTCCAGACTCCCAGAATGATGGAGATTACAGGCCTGTGCCATCGTGCCTACTGCAAATCCTACCTTTAACTCTTACCATTCCTGAGTGTTAGGACCAGTATCCTTCTCTTAATTTTTTTTTTTTAATACCAAGACCAAGTTCACTTCTTTGATTATGTTTTCTGTGCTCTGATTCATTCATTCAATGAGTGAATGGAACTTCATCTTGACAATGGGAAAACAGGGTTGGATCACAGTTGATGGCATTTCTTTAATGACTTTTACCATAATTTGTTACAAAAAATTTCATCAGTTTTGATAATTTCAGTACTACATATTTTATCCCAAACAAAGGGGAAAAGCATACTATAAAAAGTGATATTTCTACATTGTGGTTCCAGGCATATAAACTCAATGTTATGGATTATCTTTTAAGGGCCATATGTTGACTTGGTTGCCAGATGAAAGTTCTGTTGTGAGATGGTGGACAATTTTGGAGGTGGGGCTTAGTGAGAGCAAGTTAGGTCATTGAAGGCTTGCTCTTTGAGGGGATATTGGAATATGTTTCCTGCCTCCACGTGACAGCTCATTTGCTTTGCCTTGCACTCTGTGTTAGTAGTTAGTTTTCTCTAACAGCTGAGACAAAATACCTGACATCCAAAGTTGAAGGAGAAAGGGTTTATTAATGGAGGTTTCAGTCCATAGTCCATAGCTGGCTCCAAGACAGAGATGGCAAACAGGCATCACAGAAGAGAAACAACATGGCACCCACATAGTAGCAAAGGCAACAAGAGAGTTTAATAGCATTTTCCTGCCCCTTTTATCTTATCTGGACTAGTGGGATTAGAGTGTTTCCAAACTGATCACTCATGTGTAGTTGTTTAGTAATCACGCACCCTTAACCCCAACATTCCAGATTCAAATACCTCTGAAAAAGAAAGTCCCACTTCATGCATGAGGCTTTAGGGGGACATCTGAACACAAACCATAACACACTCCTACCCTGATATTGTTCCTCTTCATGGGCTCAAAGTGATGAGGGGGGATCAACTGACCATTGATTGACACCTCTGAAACCATGAGCCAAAATAAATATTGCCTTTATTTAAGTTGATTTTCTCAGTTGCTTTTCACAGTGACAAAAATCTGACTGAAACACTGACAAATTTTCTGCATGGGATAGTGTAAGTCAGAGAACATCATATAGAAGAAATTGGAGTTATGTGTCATGTTTGTAAGGCCCAAATGTCAGGAAAGGATAAGGAAGAATTTTATTTTGTATGTGTGTGAGCTATTGGCATACATTCTTCATCACATTGTTTTAATTATTTATTCCACTTGTTCTATGAACATGTGCAAATTAGGAGCTTCTTCTGGTATAAAAAATTAATGAAAAGTCAGTTACTGCTATCAGATGCATAGCCACAGTCACTTATCAATTCCTCTATGGCCTTCCAAACACTGACTCTCCTCTCTTTCTCCATCAAGCACCACTCACAGTGAGGTCTTTTTCCCTTCTTGTAGTACTTCATTATTATACTTTTTACATAGAATGAGTGTTCATTTAATTTCAAAGCAATTCTTCTCATCCATAGACTTATTTTTAATTGTCCAATTAAACTTTTATACCTGACACAGTTGCCTTCACTCGAGTGAAATGCACCATCATTTTTTCCAAAAAAAGAGCCAACCTATTTTTGCATTTATGAACATCTCATTTAGTGTCAGAGTTTCCAGAAGCAAGTTAAAACCACCATGTAAGGGATAAGTGAACAGCATGAATAAATATAATAATTTTCAAGGCCAAGTGCTGATACTGTAGTAGTAGAAGAGGGTTCTATGCAGGATACAATATAAATGTGAATGAAATTTAATACAATAGACTGAAATTGTTAAATAACAAAGAATTCAAGCAGATGGATACATTATCTGGAGATGTGAAGCTGTTTATCTGTGGTGATGGGGAAAGTCTGTTTTCACTCAGCACATGCTCTGAATGGTGAAGAGATACCACATGCCCACATGACTGAATCAAACCTGTAAGGACCAAAGGCACACTCATGGAACCAGCAAAGACCAGGAGATTTCATTCAGACCATGAAGCACTTTTAAAGTTTTTCTTTAACCTCTTAAAGAGTACAAAAGTCATCTGGTGATATAAGGTAGGGGGTGACTTGCAGGAGCCTAGCACTCCTGGGACCTTCACATGGCTCCACTGCCACAGCTGCAACCTCTCACCAGCAGCTGAGTATGCAAGCAGCAAAGCTACTGGGGTCCTCCCGGGCTGCTCTGGAAGGAGTTCTAGGGTGGCAATGATGGGGCTGGGTTCACAGATCTGGACCAGAAGCCCTCATACTTGAAACATTTCCTGCTGGGCATTCTGAGCCCGCTACTCTTTCCACAAAATACATCTTTGTCATTTCATGTGGTCACATACCTGGACCTTAACTGACCTGTGTCTGTTATCTCTCCAGAATCCCAGGTCTTTTGTCCTTAATAGTTGGATAATTATTTAAGAAGAGGAATCATTGAATTTTCTACAGAATCTTGACTGTTAATGGGTAGAATAGGACCAGGATTCTGAATAGGGGGAAAAGATTCACTCAAGACTTTGGGGCTCCAAATCAAAAAGGTTCTATATTACAAGTCTTCCATTAAGTGCCAAAAAACAACACAATGAACAAAGCACTGGGCCTCATCCCAGAAAAAACAGGACTGGAGAAGTGATACTTTCCCATTAGGAAGCCAGTAAGGCAGGGCACTGTCTGCCCAGCCCTCTAAGCTCACATGGCTGCAGGGGCTCTGTGCACAATGAGCCAAGTCTCCCCCATTTGCCAGTTCCTTAGTATGTAATCTTTTACTTTGTGATTTGTAATATACCGTGACTGTCTTAACTACTCTTCTGACCTTACTGAGACAAAATACCCAACACCAAAAGCTAAAAAGGGAATGATTTATTTAGCTCACGGTTCATAGAAATTTCAGTCTATAATTGACTGGCTCCAAGGCAGAGGGGGATGGGCAAAGGGACATAGCAGAGGACAAGTTAATGGGAAGAAGAAGACAGCAAAGGCAAGCAAGCAAAGGGCAAGTCTAGCCTTTTTCTGTTGCTTATACTGTATCCAGACTCCCAGGATCAGGGTGATGCCAAAGCAATCAGTGCACTGATTTAGTAATCACACACCCTTCATCCCAACACCACACATTCTAGATTCAGCTGCTGCTGAAAAAGCCACCTATAACTGCATGAGGCTTTGGGGGAATATCTAGAGGCAAACCATAACACTGAATATCAATCTCCTTCCAGGAGGATCTTAGAGTGTGAGCTTTGGGTCAGTAATGAGACAGTGTGGGTGGGAGAACAAGGTATACAACTCTGAATGTGGGCAGCCATGAGGGAAACAGAGATGAAGTGGCCTTGTGAATTCAGAGATGGAGGGACAGAACCCACAGAATCCATCTCTATTTAGGGATGCAAAGCTTGATCTGAACCATAAAAAGAACAATAGTTCACTCTATTCCTGGGTGAGCAGCCTGATTCTGCCCTGTTGCCCAAAGGAGAAACATGTTCTCTGTAGGAAATCTGTGGCACTCTGGTCTGGAAAAGGACCCCAGCCAAAACTGGGAGGAGCCAGTTCTGCAGCTGCACCCAGCCACGCCCAGTCCCTGCTGATTTGCATATGCCCAGAGCACAGTCAGCTGCTGGAAGCCTTCTTAAGAGGCTACTGGTCACATTCTCTGCAGCAGTCAGTCCCAGTCAGGACACAGCATGGACATGAGGGTCCCCACTCAGCTCCTGGGGCTCCTGGTGCTCTGGGTCCAAGGTGAGGAAAGATTGTATTGGGAATTTACTCTATTTAGTGTGGTCAGAGTGACCACCTCTTCAAGGAGGCCTTATTTTATTATAATTGTGCTGATATTTCTTATGTTTCTAATCTCAGGTGCCAGATGTGACATCCAGATGACCCAGTCTCCATCTTCTCTTTCAGCATCCATAGGAGACACTGTCACCATCTCTTGTTGGGTGAGTCAGGGCATAAACAAACATTTAGCTTGGTATCACAGAAACCAGGGAAAGCTCTTAAACTTCTGATCTATTATGCATCTAGCTTAGCATCTGAGGTCCCACAGAGGTTCAGTGGCAGTGGATCTGGGGCAGATTACACTCTCACCATCAACAGTGTGGAGGCTGAAGATGTTGGAACTTATTACTGTCAACAGTATGATACACTCCCTCCCACAATGATACAAGGCATAACATAAACCACTCAGGGAAGTAGAAGTGTGAGCTCAGCTGCCACCCCTGCTGTCTTCAACTGGTGAGAGCATGGCTCAGATAAAGCCTGGCTTTGGCTTCACTGCGAGGGTTTAGTAGAGGGTACAGGGAGACTGCTCTGCACCCTAACTCCCTTTCCTCCTCTTCAGCTCCCATGGTCCCCACATCAAAATCCCTGTCCTGATTCAATGAAGAACACCAAGAGTATCCCTGAGGGTGTCACAGCCCTCAACTTGAAACTATACTACAAAGCCACTGTGATAGAAAAAACCAGCATGGTACTGGCAAAGAAACAGACCCGAGGACCAGTGGAACAGATTAGAAGATGCACAAACAACTCCAGACATACTCAGCCACCTCATCTTTGACAAAGGAACCAACCATACTCACTGGAGGGAAGATAGCCTTTTTTTGTTGTTTAAATTCATTAGGTATACAATATGTTTTCATTTATCATTGGGTGCTTGTACAGGGAAGATAGCTTTTTTAATAAATGGTGTCAGAAATACTGGATTTCAACTTGCCAAAGATTAAAACTAGACCCCTACATTTCACCATGCATTAAACTAAAATCCAAGTGGATTAAAGATCTAAATATTAAAACAGAAACACTAAACTTGCTGGAAGATAAGTTAGAACTCTTGAGCTAAGAGACAACCTACAATGTAGAAAAAATTTTATCAGCTGTTCCTCAGACAAAGGACTACTATCTAGAACACATAAAGAACTTTAAAAATATCAGACACCCTAATATAAAGACCTAATTCAAAAATCAGCATCTGATATGAACAGATATTTCTTAGACAAAGAAATAAAAGGAGCAAATAAACATATGAAAAAATGTTCAACATCACTGGTCATTAGAGAGATGCAGATGAAAACAACACTGAGATTCCACCTCATCCTTGAAAGAGTGGCTGCTATCAAGAAATCAATGAATAACAAATGCTGTCAGGGTTGTGGGGAGAAAGGAACCTTTCTCCATTCTTGGTGGGAGTACAGATTGGTGCAACCACCATGGAAATCAATATGGAGATGCCTCAAAAAACTAAGATTAGGGGTCTCATTTGACCCAGCTATTTCTCTGCTGGGTATCATCACAAAAGAATTAAAAGAATCATACTACAGAGATATATGTGCACCCATGTTTACAGTGGCTCAGTTTGTAATAGCTAAAACTTGAAAATACCCCAATTGTCCATCAACTGGAGATTAGATAAAGATTTTTTTTTATAAAATAGAGTACTACTCAGCCATAAAGAATGAGAAACTAGAGACATTTATAGTTAAATGGATACACATTTAGGACATAATCTTAAGTGAAATAAATAGGACACACATGTGTAAATACTGAATAGTTTCTCTGGTGTGAAAAATTAAAAGTGTAAATAAGGATCAAAATGTATAATTGATAATGTGAAATAGGAAGAAAAAGTCTAAAGGAATAGTGGAAGTGAGAGGGCTAGAGGAAAGGAAAGAAGGGAAAAGAAAAAATATGAGCAAAGGAAAAAATGGAAATAAAGTCTTTGTAAATAGGGAGGGTTGAAGGGGTTGAAGGAAAGGCAGGGGATTGGGGAAAAAAATAAGAATCAAGATACATCCTTTAAAGGTACAAGTTCCCTATGATGAATGTAACTGTACTGTACCCCTAAAATGTACCAATAAACTTAATAAAAAAAAGAGTGTCCCTGAGCAGTGTGGGTTATGCCATCATTTTGGATTCACACAGCATCAGGGCAGCCCTTCCATGGGTTCCAAGCAAGAATTATTAAAGACATATCATTTTCAAAGTAGATGTAAGTTCACAACAAAATTTATAGGGCAAAAATGTCCCTTATACCTGATTCTACAAACACATTGTCTCTATCATTAATATCTAATTACAATTTTGGTGCAGTCAATCAATATCAAATTGCACCCAAATTCCATAGTTCACATTGAGGTTCACTCTCCCTGTTTTTACATTTCACTAGCAAAAACAAATATATGATGAAATAATCCTACAACTGGAGGAACAGAATTTCACTGCCCTAAACATACTCTATACTCTACCTGTTCTTTGTCTTTTCCCCCATTTCCTGTGAGACGTTCATGATTCAGTGTTCCTAGAGTTTCTGACTTTGCAGAATGACAAAGTCCTGGAATTACAGCATGGGTGGTTTTCAAATACTACTAATAAAATACACTGAATTATGGAACACAATAATGAAAAATATTGAATGATACACCTGGCCACTACCAAGACTTCCTTTCTCTCCTGTGTTATTATCCTGTATATCCTGGGTTAGTAAAGTGTTGAAATAGGGGCTTTCATACTACTGACTGTGGCTTTGAAGTTACCAGAAAAATTCTGACTTGCTTGGACTGAATGCTATGATTCTACACAAATTTTAAAGTGTAGTGAGGAATTTTTAAATTCTGGTGCTCCTATTATTGTCTATTTTTGCAGGTGCAACACTAGAAATGTCAGTGTTCCTTTATGTCACTCAGAACCACTTGTTGCACTGAACCTGGTCGTGGCCTTCTCTGCCCCTTTGGAATCCCTCAGCTTGGTAGCTTTGCTCTCACTGATCTGGTTCCTAAGCATTGAGAAGAAGTAGAGGTGATTTCATTTCATGCTGAAAAATATCTCCTCTCTTTATTTTCACATCTTCCTATGTGGCTCCAGGACTTGGCACTTGAACACCTTCCATAATCACCACATCTCAGCCCAGTGTGAGCAAGAGAGTGAAATCTTCTGGAAGACAATAGGACATGGCTTGGTTAACACAGGGCCACTAGACTGTTTTTTATTTTTTCCAACTGTGAAGGCAGCAGAAAAGGACATATGAGACACTGTAAGGACACATTCTTCAAGCTCTGCACTATTTTTTCCCATAAAAATCTCAAATTTATACACAGGACCATCCTTTCTCTATACTTCATTCCTTGCTTTCTCATCCCACTGATATGAAATTCTAATTGACCCCTACTTTGCAGTAATTGTTCATTTCTTCTCTACTAGCTTCTATTTTTTCAATGGGCTGTATTCATGAGAATAAATTCTAAAATGGGTCAAGCACACAAACATGGCATGAAAATGGTAGTTAATAAATGACAATAAATGGCTTAATGAAATCTAGCTGTTTTGGTTGTTATCAAATGTCAGTTAAGTGAAACCTTATAAAAAAGACACAAATACTGGGAGAACCCAAGGCTCTCTCAATTCCTGTTGGAAATGAAGGCTTTATGATCTCTGAGCAGAACAGTTTGGCAGAGTTTTAAGTCTTTCCTATCTTATCCAATAGTTGCAACCCTCAGAACTTTCAGTAAGGTCCTTAAAAACACCATTTCATGCAGCATCTCGTATAAGACTTGTCCAACTAGTTTCATTCATACCAGCCTGAGATGAAACTGCCCAAGTCATCATCGGAACATGAAGAAATAAATTATGACATTACAAAATACTAAATGGTACTCCCATAGGCTGCTCTGGAAGGGCTTCTGGGGTGGGAAGAATGGGACTGTGTTTGCAGGTCTGGACTGGGAACTCTCAGCCTCCCAACATTTCCTAGCACTGCAGGGCACATCCCTGCAGGGTGTTCTGCCCCCTACTCTTTCCCAAAAATACATCTTTGTCATTTCATGTGGCCACATATCTGGACCATAATTGAACTGTGCCCAGTACCTTTTCAGAATTCCAGGTGAACTGTTAATTTTATGTCCTTAATAATTGGATGATTATTTAAGAAGAGGAATCACTTGAATTGTCCACAGAATCCTGCCTAGTAATGGGTAGAACAGGACTAGGTTTCTGAATATGGGGAAAGATTCAGTCTAGATATTGGGGCCCTAAATCAAAAAGGTTCAATGTTACAAATCTTCCATTAGATGGCAAACAAACCCACAGTAAACAAAGCACAGAGGCCTCATCCTTGGAACACTGGGACTGCACAAGTGATCAAGGGAGCCAAAAGGCAGCACACTCTCTGTGCAGCTCTCTAAGCTCACATGCCTGCAGGGACTCTGTCCAAAATAGGCCATGTCTGCCCTACCTGCCAGTACCTTAGTATTTCCTCTTACTTTGTGATTGATAATGCACCCTGACTGTATTAGTTACTTTTCTTTCCTTGCTGAGACAATATACAGCCAAAGTTAAAGGGGGAAAGGTATATTTAGCTCACAATATGTAGAGGTTTAAATCCATGATCAGCTGGCTCAAAGGCAGGGAGGCTTGGCAGAGGGGCATCTCAGAGGACAAGTTTATGGGAAGCAGAGGACAGCAAAAGCAAGCAAGCAAATACTGTATCAGCCTACTGGGATTAGGGTCGTGCCAAAGCAATCAGTGCACTGATTTAGTAATCACACACCCTTCATCCCAGCACCACACTCTCTGAATTCAGCCACCTCTGGAAAATCCACCTATGACCTCATGAGGCTTTGGGGGGACATCTAGAAGGAAACCATAACACTGTCTGATGTTCCTTCAAGGAGGATTCTTAGAGTCTGAACTCTGGGTCAGTAATGAGGTAGTATGGGTAAGAAAACAAGTGGTACAACTATGAATGTGGACAGCCATGAGGGAAACAGGGATGAAATGTCCTTGTGAATTCAGAGATATAGGGGACAGAACCCAAATAACCCATCTGTATTCACCAATGCAAATCTTGTTCTGAACCATAAAGAGAACAATAGTTCACTGTACTCTTGGGTGAGCAGCCTGAATCTGCCCTGTGGCTTAAGGGAGAAACAGGTTCTCTTTAGGAAATCTGTGGAGCCCTAGTCTGGACAGGGACCACAGAGAACCCTTGGCCTATACTGAGAGCAGCCAGCCCTGCAGATGCACCCAGCCCTGCCTAGTCCCTGCTGATTTGCATTTGCCTAGAGCACAGCCAGCTGCTGGAGTATTTCTTAAGAGGCTACTGGTCACACCCTGTGCAGCAGTCAGTCCCAGTCAGGATACAGCATGGACATGAGGGCCCCCACTCAGCTCCTGGGGCTCCTGCTGCTCTGGGTCCAAGGTAAGGAAATATTGAACTAGGAATTTACTCTATTTAGCGTGGTCAGAGTGACCAGCTCTTCAAGGAGGCCCTATTTTATCATGATTATGTTGATATTTGTTATGTTTCTAATCTCAGGTGCCAGATGTGACATCCAGATGACCCAGTCTCCATCTTCTCTTTCGGCATCCATAGGAGACACTGTCACCATCTCTTGTCAGGCGAGTCAGGACATAAACAAATATTTAGCTTGGTATCAACAGAAACCAGGGAAAGCTCCTAAACTTCTGATCTATTATGCATCTAGCTTAGAATCTGGGGTCCCACAGAGGTTCAGTGGCAGTGGATCTGGGACAGATTACACTCTCACCATCAACAGTGTGGAGGCTGAAGATGTTGGAACTTATTATTGTCAGCAGCATCAGAGTTACCCTCCCACAGTGATACAAGTCATAACATAAACCTCCCAGGGAACTAGAAGTGTGATCCTGGGTTGCCCCAGCTGCCATCCCTGCTGTCTCCACCTGCTGAGAGTATTGCTCAGATGAAGCCTGGCTTTAGCTTCACTGGGAGCATTTGGTAGAGGGTGGAGGGTGGATCCTCTGCACCCTAACTCCCTTTCCTCCTCCTCAGCTCCTTGGGGACTGACATTACAGTGCCTGCCCTGTTTCAATGGAGGACAGCAAGAATGTCACTGAGCACTGGGCGTAATGGCATCATTTTGGATTCACACAGCATAAGAGAAACTCTTCTATGTTTTTCTTCTATGTTTAAAGATTTACATCATTTTCAGAGTAAAAGTAATTTCACAACAAAATTTCTGGTGCAGAAGTGTCCCTTATACCCACCTCCACAGATACAAAGTCTCTATCATCAACAGCAAATTACAATTTTTTTTGCAGTCAATCAATATCAAATTACACCAAAGTCCACAGTTCACATTGAGGTTTACTCTCAAGTTGTCCATAGTTTTCAACAGCATAAACAAATATAGGATGACATAATACAACATCCTGGCATCTCAAAATGTTCCACTGCCCTAAAAATACTCTATATTCTACTTGTTCTTTGTCTTTGACCCCATATCCTATAAGTCATTCATGATTCAGCATCCCTATAGTTTTCCACTTTGCAGAATGACAAAACCCTGAAATTTACAGCATGGGAGCTTTTCAAACACTGATATAAAAATACACTGAATTATGGAACACAATTATGAAAAATATTGAATAATACATCTGGCTAACCTCCCTTTAGGGAGCCACTAAGGCAGGAGCTCTCTGCCCAGCTCTCAGGACTCACAGGGCTGTGGAGACTTGGGCAGGATGGGCCATGTCTCTCCCACCTGCCAGTTCCTTAGTATTTCCTATTTTGCTTTGTGATTGGAAATTCACCTGGCCATGATGACCTTTCCTGGAAGATCCTCACACTCCAATCTCTAGCAAGCATTGTCACAGCATAGATGAGATCATTACTACCACAACTGAAGTGGGAAACAGAGCCCACAGAAGCCATTCCCATTCACGGATGCAGAGGAGATGCACTAGTGGATTCCCATAGGAGAGGGGAAGCTGGGAAAGGAGAGGGGCTGTGATTTCAGACCTGTTCCTTTGTCATTCCCTTGAGTCCTCAGCACTAAGCATAGGTCACTGCTTTGTCCACATTGGCTGAGTGTCGATCCTGAACTTCATGCTGCTCAGACTCTGCAGTGCGGCAGGTTCAGGTGATGATGCACCCACTGAGCTTTCTTCTGTTCATGTTCAATTTGCCAGAATTTACAATAATATGGTACACTGATAATAAAAATTATGATTACTATATTAAACTAACACTATAGTTAATACATTATATGCACAGAAGAGATAAATAATATACACATTCATTTGTGTAACACATGCACTTAATGGTTCTAAGCAGAACAAATGCCAAGTGAATCAAGACTCTGGAAATGGGGGATTTGCTGAATTTCTTCTTAGCCTCTGCCCATACTGGGAACAGTCAGCCCACAGAGCCAGGCCCAGTTCTGAGGTCCTGGTCTCTCATGGTTCCCTCCTCTGGGGGTCTCTCAGCTTGGTCAGCACCCAGAGGTGTTGAGTACTTTCCTTCCCTGGATCCCCTGCCAGCCAGCACCATGGGCAGGGCCTTTGGTCCCTACCAGGTCCCCACAGTCCAGGGCCAGAGCCCAGCAGCGCTCAGGACAGCAAGCCTGACCTCAGCCCTGATTTGAGACCCCTGTTCCAGTCTCTCCATTTCATGCCAGTGCCTGTAAGCTGTACTGGCCTTGAATTTGCAGGCCCTTTCCACACTTCCTGAAGCCAGAATCACCATCTAGAGAAGTAAGCTCGATCTCCATTGTCATCTTGAGTCCTGCTTGTGCCAATGCCAGCAGATAAAGTTTTCCTTTGGATTTCTCTTCTCCATTCAGTGGAAGTTATAGGCACAGGGAAATTTTTAAAAGGGTCTTTTAAAAATTTCACGTGTTCACAAGAGTCATTCCCTTTCTTTCCTTTTATTAAGCTCAGGCCCTGACCTGCTGTGTATGGTAAACAAAGATGAGCCTCTTCCAGCCTGGGGCAGGAACAGGGATTTGGAGGCCCATTCAACCACCTTAGAAGTGAGAAATAAGAGGAATCAAGAGGATGGACAAGAACTGGGAAAGATTTCAAAATAGAGCAGGTGAAAACTGCCTGAATTTCTTCCTGAAACAGTTATGAGAATACTTGAGATTTGGAGACACTGCAGCTCTCTTGAGACCATGAGGCATTAGGACCAACATTGAAGATTCTGTATGGCAAAGCAGGAGTAAAGAATTTGAAGCTTTTCTTTTGTCTCTAAGTTGTTGCACCAATCCCGAGTTCTTTAAAATTCAGACTTCCCTTTATGATTTTAATAATTGCCACAGTTTCTTCTATTGCTGTCTAAAGTGATTCAAAGGTATCCTGAAAACCAAATTAAGAGCAAGGACCTGGGTGAGACTTAGAACTGCTCTTTGTTAGGAGACAGGAAAAATCATGTGCTTCTGTGTGTGTTGTGTGGGGGCCTCAGACATGTAGGACTAGAAACCATAATTGCTTGTGTCCTCCCCTGCCATCTTAGTCATGCTGTGATGCTATGTAGAGGAACCCAGGCAAGTTCAAATGGTTCATAAATTCTACTCACTTCCTGTCTTCAGTTCCTTCTTTTTTATCCTGTGCCTGAAGCAGCCCCTTGTTTTGCTAAATTCCTCCTTCTCCAAGGGCTCTTAACATAGAACAGTGGTTAAGGAACTCAAGCAAAGGGTGCTCTGAAGTGTGAAAAGAACAATAGCTCACTCTACCCATGGGAGAGCAGCCTGATTCTCTCCTGTACCCAGGGGAGAAACATGTTTTCTAAATGCAAATCTATGCCAAGCTGGTCTGGAGAGGGACACCAGGGGACACTAGAAGTATACTGAGAGGAGCCAGCCCTACAGCTGTGCCCAGCCCCTGGGGGTTTGTATGCGCCCAGGGCACAGCACACTGCCCTGTAGCATTCAGGGGGCTGCCAGACTGTGCAGGAGTCAGTCCCAGTCAGGACACAGCATGGACATGAAGGCCCCCACTCAGCTCCTGAGGTTCCTGCTGCTCCTGATCCCAGGTCAAGAGGAGCAGCATTGGGGATATACTCATGACAATGTGGTTAGTACTGCCTGCCCTTCAGGCAGGTCCTGTTTTTTCATGATTACTTTTGTTGATCTTTGATATGTTTCCATTATCAGGTGACAAATGTCCCATGCACATGACTCAGTCTCCAAGCTTCTTACCTGCATCCTTAGGAGACACAGTCACCATCACTTGTCAGGCCAGTGGAGATGTTAGAAAGTACTTACACTGGTATCAGCAGAAACTGGGGAAAGCTCTTAAGCTCCTGATCTATGATGCAATCAACTTGCCATCCAGGGTCCCATCAAGATACAGTGGCAGTGGATCTGGGCACATTTTTCTCTCACCATCAGTGATATGGAGGCTGAAGATGGTGCAACTTATTACTGTGAACAGGGTAGCAGTTGGCCTCAGACAGTGATACAAACCATGACATAAAGCACCCAGGGAGGCAGAAGTGTGAGGCTGGGCTGCCCCAGCTGCTCTTTCTAGTGTTGCCACCTGATGAGCACATTTCCCAGATGCAGCCAAGCTGTGATGGTAGCTGGGAGGTTTCAGTAGAAGGATGGAGGGAGGCTTCTCTGCTCCCTAACAATCCTTTCTCCTTCTCAGCTCCGGCAGCACACACATCACAGTTCCTGTCCTGATGTAATGCAGACACACTTGAGTGGCCCGCACAATTTGGGTGATGGCAAAATTTTGGATTCAAACACCATCAGAGAAGCCCTTGTATGTATTCCAAGCAAGACTTTTACAATTCCTACATCACTTTAAAACTAGATCCAGCCACATGCGGTGTCTACCCTGGCTGTAGTGCATCCGAGCCTGCTGCAGTGTATGGGACAGACCCTTGGTTAATGCTTAGCAGCTTGCTGTTCCTAGAGATATTACTGACCATCCCCATCTAAACCTGTGCTGTGTCACAGGTAAATGTCAAAAGTACATTGCTAGACAAAACTAAATTAGAATTAAAAGCTTAGTTCCTTGATTACACTATGTACATTTCTAGTGCTGACCAAGTATATATGCCACATGGCCAGCCTACTGATCAACACAAATACACACATTTACATCATGTTAGAAAATCATTTTGGTCATCACTGTTCAAATTACAAAAGTCACTCATGGTGTTACAGCCAGAGCAGAAACCTCACCAACCTGTACTCCAGGCCTGGGGTCCCAGATATTCTCTTGGCTGTCCAGCTGTTTTGCTTCATTTTCCCCCATACTGAACCAATATTTATCTCAGGAAATGCCCTGTGAAAATAAATCTAAGGAGGCAACCTTTCATTTAACAATGTTAATGTGTTATAAAAAGAGTTTACAACACCATCCCTTCTTGGAGTACACCTTAGAGGTGTGTGTGGACTGAGGGTTATCGGACAGCATTTCTCCACTCAATCCATAATCTCAGTGTTGTCTGTATATTACAAGTTGATGTGATTAAGAAGAGGAAGAAGAGCAAAGAGAGGGAATTATCTTAACTAGAAGTTTTCCTGCAATGAGGAAATAAGGAAGTATGAGGTTACTTTTGTTTTCTTTTCATCTTGATACAGGGTTAATGGCTCGTTACAACATAAATTTAGGGGGCCAAGGATTTAGCTTAGTGGTTCTACCACCTGCCTTGAAAGCACAAGGACCCGAGTTCCATCTCCCATACCAAAAAAACAAAACAAAACAAAACAAAACACCCCCCCAAAACAACAAAAAAACCACATAAATTTAGGAAACTTTTCTTGACCTGTGACTCAGAAATATCCTTCCTCAGAATAATATATTTGTAGTTGTGTTTATTACCTGAGAGAGCAATCTCAGAATAAGCAGTAAATATGAAACAATGGATTCCTGGCTTTTTTGTTCATAATATTTTAAGAGAAATACATGTCAACTCAGTGACAAAGCTCTAACTAAATACAATAAAACAACTAAAACTTGAATATTTAAAAAATACAAAAGTTTATATCATTTTAGATAAAAATATAATTGCATTTGAAATATAAAACTTTATCAAGATCCCTGTGATAGTAATGCAGTGATACTGAATGACTGCAGGCAAGAGATACAGATCTAAATGTCTAAGTAACTAAACTATATAGCCTTTTAAAACCAACAATTGAAAATGCTAAAAGTCAGGAAGAAACCTGAATAATATTTAGTTATTTTACCATCATCAACTTGAACACAAACATCTATCTCAAAGTATGCTCTTCTGAGAGGGTTCCTTTGGCTGTGAGCTTTATGTAAGATCACCTCCTCATTCTGTTTGGACTGCATCAATGTCCTTGGGTATTTTCTGAAATGACTTATCATTTGTGATACTGTGAACAACACTTGTAATAACAGAGTCACCAAAGTACCAGAAACTGGGCTCCCAATGAATACCGACTGCTCTGTCTCTTAGCTGCAATATTATATTTCTATCTTTCAAGTTTGTTGTCTTCAATATAAAGTCAAAGCAATTGTTGCCTGAGAGATGTTAAAATCTGAGACATGAATCTGGTGATTCTGGTGGTCTCTAAGGGAAGGAGGTGTTGGTGGCAGCAGGGATCCACCTGGGTCCGAAGGCTAGCTATGATCCCTTCCTCACACCCTGTGCAGAGGCTAGGAAGGGAGAGGAGGAGGGTGACTTTCAGGAGCCAGCACTTCTGAGACCTTCCCAAGTCTCAGCTACCACAGCTGCAACCACTGAAAGACTGCTGAGTGTGCAAGCAGGGGAGCTCCTGGGTTCGCACAGGCTGCTCTGGAAGGGATCTGGGATAGGGAGGATGGGCTGGCTTTACAGATTTATACCATGATCCCTGAGTGCACAAACACTTCCTGCAGGGGCTTCAGGGCCCTGTGGTCTTTGTGAAATCTCTATCTTTGTCATATCATGTTGGTCATTATGTAGTGTGCACTGCCCTGTGACCATTACCTTTTTAGAACTCTAGGTGAACTCTTAGTCTTTTGTTCTTAATACTTGGATGATCTATTAAGAGGAATCATTTGCATTTTCTACAGAATCTTGCCTGGTAATGGGTAGAAAAGGATCAGCTTCATGAATACAGGTGAAGAGGTTCAGTCCAGGCCTTAGGGCCCCAAACCAAATAGCTTCTATGTTACAAATCTCCTATTAGATGACAAGCAAACCCCACAATAAACAAAACACAGAAACTTCATCCTAGCAACACTGGGACTGCAGAAGTGATAATTTTCCTTTAGGGAACAGAGCTGAGAACTTTCACAGTGTCCCTTCTCCTGGCCACTCTCAGCTTAGTTTTCAGCAAGAGGTGCTGAGGATTTTTCTTCCTCTAATCCACTGGCAGGAAAAGCCATGGACAGGGTCTGTGGTCCCCCAGGTCCTCAGCCCCATGAGCCAGAAGAGCAGCCACCTCCTCCACAGCCCAGGGTTAGAGCCCAGCAGCTCTCAGCACTGCAAGCCAGACTTCAGCCTTTACACCCCTTTTCCAATCCTCTCCCATTTATTCCAGTGCTTGAAAATCTTTTAAGATCTTCAGTTCACTGGCTACACCTCCTCATTTCTTGAAACCACACTTAGCACTTGGAAAAGGAGGACTTGCTTCATTGCTTTCCTCTGAGTCCTGCTTGTTTCTAACACAGTAGATAAATTATTTCTTTAGATTTCTTTTCTCCGTCCAATATAAGTTACAAACTCAGGGATGTATATATTTTTAAAAGGGCCCATAAAAAGATAACATGTAAATATTACTCATCTCCTTGACCAGCCCCTGCTGATTTGCATGTGCCCAGAGCACAGCCAGCTGCTTGAAGACTTCTTAAGAGGCTGCTGCTCACACCCTGTGCAGAAATCAGGCCAAGTCAGCACATAGCATGGACATGAGGGTCCCCACTCATCTGCTGGGGTTCCTGCTGCTCTGGATCCAAGGTGAGGAACGATTGAACTGGGAATTTATTCCACTTAGTTTAGTCAGAGTGGCAAGCTCTTCTAGGAAGCCCTATTTTATCATGATTGTGTTGATATTTGTTATGTTTCTAATCTCAGGTGCCAGATGTGACATCCAGATGACCCAGTCTCCATCTTCTCTGTCGCCATCCATAGGAGACACTGTCACCATCTCCTGTCGGGCGAGTCAGGGCATAAGCAAATATTTAAATTGGTATCAACAGAAACCAGGGAAAGCTCCTAAACTTCTGATCTATTATGCATCTAGCTTAGCATCTGGGGTCCCACAGAGGTTCAGTGGCAGTGGATCTGGGACAGATTTCACTCTCACAATCAACAGTGTCGAGGCTGAAGATGCAGGAACATATTACTGTCAACAGTATAATAGCTACCCTCCCACAGTGATACAAGCCATAACATAAACCTCCCAGGGAAGCAGAAGTGTGAGCCTGGGGTGCCCCAGCTGCCACCCCTGCAGTCACCACCTGCTGAGAGCATTGCTCAGATGAAGCCTGGCTTTAGCTTCACTGGGAGGGATTGGTAGAGGGTGGAGGGAGGCTGTTCTGCACCCTAACTCCCTTTCCTCCTCCTCAGCTCCTGGGGCACTGACATCACAGTGCCTGAGCTGATTCAATGGAGGACACAAGATGTCCTGGCACACTTAGGTTATGGGGTAATTTTGCATTCACACAGCATCAGAGAAAACATTCCATGTGTTCCAAGCAAGAATTTTTAAAGACATGTCATTTTCAGGGTAGATGTAAGTTCACAACAAAATTTAAAGTGCAGAAGTGTCCCTTATACTCAACTCCACAGATACATAGTCTCTATCATCAACAGCCAATTACAATTGTGTTACAGTCAATCAGTGTCAAGTTACACCCAAAGTGCACTGTTCACATTGATGTTCACTCTCCATGTTGTATGTTTCACCAGAATAAACAATTATGTGATGACATGATCCAACATTCTGGCATGAGACAATGTTATTTCACTGCCCTCAAAATACTCTGTATGCTGCCTGTTTTTTGTCTTTTCCCCCATTGCCTGTAAGTAAATTATGATTCAGTGTTTCTATATTTTTTTCATTTTACAGAATGACAGAACCCTGGAATTTGCAGCATGGGAACTTTTTAAACACTAATAACAAAATGTACTGAGTAATCCACCCTTCAAGGACCAAGGAAACCATCATGGGCCTGCAAACACCAGGAAACTTCACTGAATCCATTAAATGTTTACTGAAAAAAAATATTTCTATTCATAAGTAGTACTAAAGTCCATCAGTAATATAAAAATTAGATCCTTGTGATTTTATTTTCTTAAGAGTGGAAATTTTCCTAATAAGTTTCAGCAAACATGTGGTCCTAGCCACACTCATGACATAAACATTGCCCTCTGTTCAGAACCCGCAGGCCCTGCTGTGCACTGCTTCCTGTTCTACAAGCTCCCCAAAGCCTCTGCCTCTCAGGAGCCCTTAGCTGAGTTTGGTCACTATTTCAGGACAGGAATCTACCTGAGGAAGGTGTAGCAGTTGACATGGTCATGGGGACATTGATCCACTTAGGAATCTGGGGGTCTGGCTGGAGCTGAAACAGGGGAGTATGGATAGATTCACATGACAGTGCTCACATGTCCCAGGAGTTGAGGCCTTGATCAGTGTGCACAGCATGCACCACCCACTTGATCCCTCTGCATGACTCTTTCTGGAAGGACCATGGGTTGGGACATCATTAATTCTGAAACAAATCTATCTTGTTTTTACCTTTATCTTCTAGTAATAAAATTGTGGTCTCCAAGCTCTAGCTATCCTTTCAGTGTCTCCCAGAGAGAGGGTCACCATCACTTTCCTTTCAGCACCACAACCAGGCAAGATTCCACAGATTCAGCCACGCGCTGTGTCTACCTTGGCTGTAGCACATCCCAGCTGGATGCAGTGGTGTGGGACAGCCACAGGTTTAGACTTCAGTGTTCCATAGTTGTGTTGTGCTGTTTTATGCTTGAAGTTCACTGTTTTCAATAAAAATTCAAGCAGTCATTGCCTGAGAGATGTTAAACTGTCACACATAAATCTGATGATCCTGGCAGTCCTTAAAGAAGGATATGTTTTTGGAATCCGGGATCTGCCTGAGTCCCAAGGCTAGCTGCAATCCCTTCCTCACATCCTGTGCAGAAGCTGGGGAGGGAGAGGTGGAGGGGGACTGACAGGAGCCCAGCACTCCTGGGACCTTCCCATGTCTCAGCTGCCACAACTACAACACTGAACAGCTTCCAAGTGTGCAAGCAAGGTACCTACTGTGGTTCTCACAGGCTGCTCAAGCAGTTTTATGGATGGCAAGGATGGGGAAGGATTCACAGACCTGGAGTAAGAGATCTCACACTCCCAACACTGCCTAGCACACCACCTGGCAAGGTGTTAGAGGCCCCTTACTCTGCCAAATTTGCATCTGTGTCATTTCATGTGGTCTCATACCTAGAGTTAACTTTCTGGTGCTCATTATCTTTTCAGAACTCCATGCAAACTGTTAGTCTTTTGTCCTTAATAGTTGGATGATTTCTTTAGAAGAATCATTTAAATTTTTCTATATACTCTTGCCTGGTAATGGGCAGAATAGGACCAGCTTCATGAATATGGGTGAAAAGATTCTATATAGACATTGGGGCCCCAAAGCAAAAGGGTTGCTATGTAATGAATCTTCCATTAGATGGCAAACTGACCCCACAATGCACAAAGCACAGAGACCTCATCCTAGCAACACTGGGCCTGCACAAGTGATACTTTCCCACTAGCAAGCCACTAAGGTAGGGTGTTCTCTGAGGGACTCTCTAAGGTCACCTGGCTGCAGGGACTCTGGGACAATGAGCCACATCTCCCCCACTTGCCAGTTCCTAAATATTTTCTATTTTACTTTGTCAATACAGGAAATACACCTGGCTATGATGACTTTTCCTGGAAGATAGTCACACTATGAACTCTGGGTGAGCATTAGCACAGGATGGGTGAGAGAATAACTCCCACATCTGAAGTGGGAAACAGAGCCCACAGAAGACATCCCCATTCAGAGATGCAGAGGAGATGCACTAGTGGATTCCCATAGGAGAGGGGAAGCTGGGCAGGGAGAGGGGCTGTGATTTCAGACCTGTTCCCTGCTGTTGCCTGAAGTTGCCTGAAGTCCTCAGCAATGAGCAAAGGTCACTGCTAGGTCCACAAGGGTTGAGAGTGGATCCTCAGCTGGGAGTCTGATGCTGCTGAGACTCAGCAGTGGGGCAGGTTCAGGTGATGCTCCATACACTGAGCATTCTTCTTTTCATGTTCAGTTTGCCAGAATTTATAATAATATGCTACACAAGTAATAAGAATTATTACTACATTAAATGCACACTATAATTAATGCATTACATGCGCACAACAGATAAATAATATACATATTTATTTGTTTAACACATGCTCTTAATGGTTCTAAGCAGCACAAATGACAACTGAGTCAAGACTCTCAGAATGGGGCATTTGCTGAATTTCTTCTTGGCCTCTGCTCATCCTGAGAGTAATCAGTATGAGGTCCTGGTTTCTCATGGTTCCCTCCTCTGGGGGACTCTCAGCTTGGTCAGCACCCAGAGGGGTTGAGCACTTTCCTTTCTCTGAATTCCACCCAGGCAGTGCCATGGGCAGGGCCTCTGGTTGCCCCCAGGTTCCCACAGCCCAGGGCCAAAGCCCAGCAGCCCTCAGCACAACAAGCCTGACCTCAGCCCTGGGTTGAGACCCCAGTTACAAACCTCTCCAGTTTAATCCAATGTCTGAAAGCTGTACTGCCCTTGAATTCACAGGCCTGTTCTATCCACACTTCCTAAAGCCAGCATTGCCACCTGGAGAAGTAGGATTCATTTCCATTGTCATCCTGAGTCCTGTTGGTTCCAAACTCATCAGATAGTTTTCATTCAGATCTCTCTTTTCCATTCAATATAAGTTAGAGGCCCAGGGAAATTTTTAAAAGGATTTAAAAAATATAACATGTGCACAACAGCCATCCCCTCTTTATTTTATTAAGCACTGGCTCTAATCTGTTGCACACCGTAAACACAGATGAGCCTCTTCCAGCCTAGGGCATGAGCAGGATGTGGAGGCCCATGTTACCATCTCAGAAGTGAGATATAAGAAAATTGAAGAAGATGGACAGGTAACTGGGAAAGATTTTCATACATCTACAAAGAGGGGAAGAGAAACACTTTGCCATAATTTCTTCTTGAAGCTCTTATGAAAATCCTTGAGGCCTAGAGACACTTTGAGTAGCCCTTTACAGAACATGAGGCATTGAGACCATCATTAAAAGTCTGTGTATATTCAGTGAGAAAGTAGAAATATAGAATTTGTGTTCTTTCTGCTGTCTCCAAGCTGATCCACAGATCCTAAATTCTTAAAAATCCAGACTTCTGCTTATGGATTTAATAATTTCTACAGTTTCTTTATTGGTGTCAATGATGATTCTAACTTATCCTGAAAAAAGAAATACATGCAAGAAACTGGATAGGGCTTAGAACAGCACTTCCTGGGGTGACAGGAAAACATATATTCATGGATTTGTTTCTGAAACATGAAGGATGAAAACCCATAGTGTGGAGAAACCTTAACATGTTGAAAGAATGTATAAATTCTACTCCCTTCCCGCTTTCAATTCCCTTTCTATAGCCCAAGCCTGAAATGGCCCCCTTTTTCCCCTTAATTGCTGCTTCTCCAAGGGTCCTTAACACAGAAGTGTGTTTAAGGAGCACAAGCAAAGTGTGTTCTGAACTACAGAGAACAATAGTTCACTCACACATGGGAGACCAGCCTGGTTCTGTCTGTGCCCCAAGGGAGAAACACATTCTCTGCAGGAAATCTGTGCCACCTTGGTCTTTACAGGGAGTCCAGAGCACAGCTGGCCTGCAGTGAGAGGAGCCAGCCCCGCAGCTGAGCCTTGCACCATCCAGCACCAGCTGATTTGCATGTGCCCAGAGTACAGTCCCCTGCCACGAGGACTTCTTCATAGGCTGCTCACACCCTGTGAAAGAGTCAGTCCCAGTCAGGACACAGCATGGACATGAGGTTCCCCACTCAGCTCCTGGGGCTCCTGCTGCTTTGGCTCCCAGGTAAGGAGGGACAGCACTGGGAATTTACTCAACCTCCTGTGTTCAGCACTGCCTGGCCTTTCAGAGAGGTCCTGGTTTGTCCTAATTAATTGTACTGATATTTGTTACACTTCGGATTTCAGGTGCCAGATGTGACATCCAGATGCCTCAGACTCCATTGTCCTTGTCTGTGTCTGTAGGAGACACAGTCACCATCACCTGTCAGGCCAGTGAGGATGTTAAGCAATGGTTATCCTGATATCAGCAGAAACCAGGGAAAGCTCCTAAACCCCTGATCTATGCTGCATGTAATTTGCAATCCAGGGTCCCATGGAGGTTCAGTAGCAGAGGATCTGGGGCAGATTATTCTCTCACCATCATTGGTGTGTAAGCCAAAGATGCTACAACTTATTACTGTCTACAGTGTTGGACTCATCCTCCCACAGTGACACAAGCCATAACACAAACCACCCAGGGATGCAGAAGTGTGAGCCTGGGCTGCCCCATCTGCCCTGGCTGCCACTCCCTGCTGAGAGCACTGCTCAGCTACAGCCAGGCTTTAAAGGCCACTGGAAGCTTTCCTACTAGGATCAAGGGAGGATCCTCTGCACCCTAACTCTCCCTCCTCCTCCTCAGCTCTTGCTGCACAGGCCTCACAATTCCTGTGCTGATTTAATGTAAGACATCACTGAGTCTCTCTGAGAAGTGGGTTCTGGCAGCATTTTGGATTCACACAGCGACACAGAAGCCCTTCTATGTGTTCTAAGAAATAATTTTTAAAGGTTCATTTCATTTTTTAGAGCAGACTTCAGTTCAGATAAAATTTAAAGTGCAGCATTATCCCTTGTACCCCTGCTGTCACACTTACACAACCTCTCTATCAGCAAGATCCACTTACAGTTATGTTGCAGTCAATCAAAATCAATAGGCACTCAACATCCATATTTCACATTAAGGTTCACTTAATGTTATATTATATTATATTATACATATTATACATTTCACCAGCATAAGCCAACATGTAATGACATATACATAACATTTTGGTGTGACTCAATGTGGCTTCTCTGCCCTAAAGTTACCACTAGATTTTACCTGTTATTCCTCTTTTCCCCATTTCCTGTGTATCGCTCATGTTTTACTATTCCTATAGTTGTTCCTTTCAAGAACAAGTACATCTTTGAATTCTGAGTATGGAAGCTTTTCTAAAGCTGCTCTCAAAGTACACTACAGTATGGAATAGCCTACTGAAAATGTTAAATACAACTACTGTGGAAATCAGTATGGAGATACCTCAAAGAACTAGGTCTGGAAGTCCCATTTGACCCAGCTATTTCCCTGCTGGGTATCTTCCACAAAGAGTCAAAAGAATCATACCACAGCGATATATGTGCACCCATGTTCATAGCAGCACAATTTGTGATAGCTAAACCTTGGAAACAACCCAATTACCCATGAACTGGAGACTAGATAAAGAAAATGTGGTTTTTAAAAAAATAAAATGGAGTATTACTCAGCCATAAAGAAGGAAAATCTAGAGACATTCATAGCTAAATGGATGCACATTGAGGCGATATTATTAAGTGAAATAAATAGGATGGACATATAAATACTGAATAGTTTCTCGGGTGTGAGAAACTGAAAGTGTAAATAAGGATCAAAATGTATAATAGATAATGTGAAATAGGAAGAAAAGAGCCAAAGGGCAAGGGGAAATAGGAGCGGTACGGGAAAATAAAGAAGGGAGTGGAATTAATATTAGAAAAAGAAAAAATGGAAACAAAGTCTTTGTAGATAGAGAGGGATGGAAGGGTTGAAAGGAGGCAGGGGAATGGGGAAAAATTAAGAACCAAGACGGATTTTGTAAAGGGGCAAATTTCCAATGATGAATGTCATTATATTGTGTACCTTAAATGTACCAATATAATGGCTTAAAAAAAGAAAATGATGAATAATACATGGTGCTACTACAAAGACTCCCTTTCTATCCTGTTATTGTCCTGAATATCTAGATTTGGTGAAGGTGTTGTATTAGCAGTTTCCATAGTATTGATTATGTCTTGGAGGTTACCAGGATGCAGACTTGCTTGGCCTTAATGTTAAGAGGCTACCCTAAGTTTTAAATTCTTGTGCCCTGGTAATTGACTGGATTTGCACGTGGAACACTAGAACTGTCCTTGTTCTTTTAGATCACCAAGAGCCATTCCCCATTTCATGGAACCTAGCTTTGGGTCTTTGTCTACCACTGAGGAAAGTCTCCAGCTTAGTACTTTTGCTCTTGCTGATCTGGATCTTCAGCATTAAGAAGAAAAAGAAGTCATTTTATTTCATGCTGACAAATATCTCCTACCCATATTTTCATATTTTCTATGTGCTTTTCAGGACTATGAAACTTGAATACATCCCATAAATGCAGCATCTCATCCCAGTTTGAACAACAAAGTTCATTCTTCTGGAAGAGAATAGGAGGTGGCTTGGTTAACACATGGGTACTAGTAGGTATTTTATTTTTCCAGTCTACATGATAGCAATAGAGGAGGTGTATGCCACTGTAGGGACACAGTCTTCAGTGTCTGCACTATTTTTTTCCCCAGAAAAATCTCAGATTCAGGTATAGAATGTGTCATCTCTGTACATCTCTTTCCTGATTCCTCCTGTCACTAATGGGATG
Organism: Heterocephalus glaber; assembly: GCF_000247695.1. The sequence goes on from NW_004624749.1 coordinate 13,533,066, forward strand.
TTTATATTTATTCTTACCTTACAGTGCTTATTAACTTCTCTACTAATTCTGCCTTTTCAATGAATTGTATTAATGAAGATAAGTTCTAAAACATGTGAAAATTCTAACAAATAAATGACAGTACATGGCTTAGTGAATTCTGGTTTGTTTGGTTACTGTTAAATATCAATTAAGTTAAAATAAAAAAATCACACTCAAGTTCTGGGACCACTTGAAACTCTACCCACTCTTGGTGGAAACAAAGAACTTATAACCACTTAGGAGAACAGTTTGGCAGAGGTCCAGAAAATTACTCTTCTACCCAACAGATGCATCTTGATTTCCTTCTGAAACAGTTATGAGAACACTTGCGGCACAGAGGTACTGTAGCCCTCTTGAGATCATTAGGCCCAACATTGAATGGCTATGCGTTGAGAGTCCCAAAGCAAGAATAAAGAATTTGGGTCCTTTCTACTGTCTCCAAGCTGCTGTGTCATTCCTAAATTTTCCAACACCCAGACTTCTGTTCACGGTTTTTAATATTGCCAGTTTCTTACATTGGCTTCTTTAAAGAGTCTAACTTATCCTGAAAAGAAAATCAAGACCAAGAACCCGGCTGGGCCTTAGAACTGCCTTTGTTGGAAGACAGACAGGAAAATGTGCTCGTGTGTATATGCCTAGGGGAAGTCTGGGGCACGAAGGGCTCGAAAGCATAATTGGTTATGTCCTCCCCTGCTGCCTTAGTCATGCTGTGCCAGTGCATAGGGGAACCCAGACAAGTTCAAAGAGTTTATAAATTCTGCTCGCTTCCTGTCTTTCTTTGTCATTTTATATGATTGACTTGAAACAGCCCACTTGTTTCCCTTAATTCCTCCTTCTCAAAGGGCCAATAACATGGGACTGTGGTTAAGGAATTCAAGT
>NW_004624749.1:13564852-13575958 GCF_000247695.1 Heterocephalus glaber
GTGTGTGTGTGTGTGTGTGTGTGTGTGTGTGTGTGTGTGTGTGTGTATGGTGTATGTTGAGGTGTTGGGCACTTATCATGGAAAGACTTGGTTGTTAGTATAGAGATCTCTTAATTAGTGTCTGCTTTTCATTGATGCATGGTGGGAATGGCTAACTATAGGTCTTTGCCTCTATCCAAGGTCCAACTCTGTTTATTCAGGAGGGGAGGCTGCAATGTATTTTGCTGAGGCCCTAGTTCTCTGGGAATGGGCCATAGTATTGTTAATCATGCAAAAGCAGGCCAGAAATTGTCATACAGAGAAAATCAGTTACTAGCAACAACTATTTCACCCTGGCAAGAGCAATTATAATAGAATCAAAGACAAACTGGATATTGATGTTCCCTAATAACCAATAATGCACCACCCTAACTATAGAAAAAAGTATAAACACCAAGACAAACCAAATATTGAAATAGAGTAAATATGTACTTAGTGCAACAACTATACCTTTACTAACAATAAAAAAGAATTCAACAATAATACCATAGAATTAACTATCTAAAGATGAATAAAGATTAATGGTTATACTACTAAAGATAGAGGTAATGTGGAATGAGAGAGTAAAAAAATAAGATTTGAAAAATCGAGCAGCAGAAGTTGAGGAGTAGGAGGGAAAAGTGAAATAAAGGATCCTATTAAGGAGTCAAACGAAATTAATAGAATTAGATAAAGGCAACAGAAAACAACAAACAAGAAAAAGAAGGAAAAAAAGATGACAAAATAAGAAGAAAAAGAAAATAAAGAAAGTAAAAAATGAAAATTAAAAAATACCTCAACCCCTCCCAAACCAATGAAGAGGGAGGAGGAGGGGGAGGGGAGAGGGAAGGGGAGAAGAAAAGAGTAAAAATATTCCTCTGTATTTTTGAATGAGTGGTTTCTTTCCTGGATCTGCAGTCTTGTAATCCAACAAGTAAGGTGTTTTTTTTTTTTTTCCACCTAGCTTTATGGCCTGTGAGTTTGTAAACTGCCCTCTCTTATACTGGCTCCTCTGTCCACACCCCAGACTGAGGCAATTATTCTAGCTGAGGGGTGTCCTTGCTCATGTTGGTAGATAGGGAACACAATCAGACCTCTGATCTGTGCTGGATGTAGGCAGCAGGGGAGAGAAATTCGTCAGACTTAAGGCCAGCACTTTCAGACCCCTCCCCCTCTGCTTGTACACAAGCTGGCCCTGGCTTTTCACCAGAAAGGGCAGAGCCCTGTGTCCTTCCCAGCCTGAGCTTAATCTTCTTAGGGCATCTATGTCTAGCCTACACTTTTTCCACTGTTGTCTCCCGTGGCTGTCTCTCACGCAGTCACTGTTGGAGGGTAACATTGGAAACCCTAAAGGAAAGTTATTTTGTAGTTGTTCTGTGTCATAGTCTTATACAATCAATTCCTTCCTCAAGTGGCTCTTGAATAAACATCCTCTGGCAATATGGTGGTGCTACACTGGATTTCTTCTGCAACTCTAGCCTGCCCTGTGGAAGGAGTTACTTTGAGAATAAATCCCCATGGTGTCTTTGCAGTTTACAGCAGCCATGGGCTTTTCTTGGGAATAGTGCTTCTGGATCCATCAGTTGTTTCCCTTGGAGCTCTGGACCCTGTGGGTTTACCTTATGTCTGCAGAGGCAAGTTTCCTTCCCCAGGAGCCAGCATGAGCTTTCCAGCTTGCTTCATCCTTTTCTTTGTTCTGTTTCTCTATTTTCTCTGTAGTTTCTCATTTTCCTGTCAGCTCCCTCCAGACTCCTGGAGATCTACTTTTTTTCTTCTCTTTACCAGGTTATTACTTCCCAGGTGTGTCTGGATTCTGGGTCCTGGAGAGGCTGTATTTTGCTGCTGATCACTACTCAGCCGTTTTTCCTTTCCAGCTTTCCACAGTATTAACATTTTACATAATCATGGTACATCTGTGAGAAGTGTGAAGTTAATGTTGATACAACATTGATAACTAAACTTTATTAGACTTTCTTTCACTTTTCTACTAATGTAGAGGTTTTTTTGTATGAGGGATTGAAACCAAGGAGTGCTAAGCTACATCCTTGTCTTTGTTGTTGTTGTTGTTGTTGTTGGGAACAGTGGTCTCACTAACTTGGTCAGGCTGACCTCAAACTTGTAATTCTTCTGCCTCATCTTCTTGAGTAGATGGAATTATAGGCTTTGTAATTTGTTTTTTAAAAAATTTATTGATACATTTTAGGTATACAATATAATGACATTGATCATTGGAGATTTGTACCTTTACATAATATATCTTGATTTTAATTTTTCCCTATTCCCCTGCTCTCCCCCCACCCCCTCCACCCTTCCCTATCTACAAAGACTTTGTTTCCAGTTTTTCATTTTCTCAAATTAATTCCGTTATCTTCTTTCTTTTCACCAATTTCACCATTTTCTCATTTTTTCTTTTCTCTTCTTTCCTTTCCCCTACCCCTCCCACTTCCTCTTCCCTTTTGCACCTTTTCTTCCTATTTCACATTATTTATTATACATTTTGATCCTTATTTCCACTTTCATTTTCTCACCAGAGAGACTATTCGGTATTTACACATGCATGTCCTATTTATTTCACTTAAGAGTATTGCCTCAGTATGCATCCATTTAGCTATAAATGCCTCTACTTTCTCATTCTTTATGGGTGAGTAGTACTCCATTTTATAAAAAAACCCCACATTATTCTTTATCCATCCTCCAGTTGATGAGCAATTGGGGTGTTTACATGTTTTAGCTATTACGAAGTGTAAGGCTCTTTAATTTATGTACCCAGCAATAGAACTTTTTTTGATAGTCTCTTTGTTTTGAAGAGCTTCTTCTAAAAGTGGCTTGCCAAATAAATGTTACCCAAACATTTTGGGTTTCTCATTTCTTCTGGAGTTTGATTCCAGATTCTTCTCATCTCAAATAAAGAGTTGAACAAAATGAGCCAAAAACAGTGGCAAAGTTTATTAGAAAAATAAAAGTGAAGTGTGAGGATGAAACTGGCTCTGCAGAGTGAGCTTGGGACAAATAAAAGAGGAAAAAGGAAAATAAAAGTACGTCCTGGAGGATGCAGTAACCTCTTCATGGGGCTTCTTTTGTACTGTCCAAATCTTGAGGAAACCTATGCGAACTTCTACATGTGGATCCTGAGAGTTGGTGCTGGGATCCCATGCTTCAGGTTGACATCAGGTCTAGACTAACCCATTGAAAACCCGCTTGAGTTCTCTTGAGAAGTCCACATGCAGAGCTTTGGGAACTGTTCTGCACATGTATTCTGTGATCTTGTAATTAACAGGTCAGGCCTATGTCCCAGCCAGTTTTGCCATGCCCTAATCTGTCTCATCTTCAGCAGGGGAATAGGGTAGTTCCTCAAAGGGAAATCAGATATTATTATTTAAAATAAGAGAATATGCATACCTGGCTAGCAAAAATCAATAAATGTCCACTATAGGTAGACAGTAATAGTGTGTAGAATACACCCCAGAATAAGAATTGAAAATGAATTTGGGGCCCCGAATTTAGCTCGGTGGTTCTGCCACCTGCCTCGAAAGGAGAAGAACCTGAGTTCGATCCCCGGTACCAAAAAAAAAAAAAAATGAGTTTGAATCTGACCAATGCTGACTTTAAAATTGGGTGCAGGGACAAAGACGTCTGAAAAGGTGGTTTTTGTTTTGTTTTGTTTTGTTTACAATAAGTGGCATGATTAAAACAATGCTATAGAGGGCTGGAGGTGTACCTTAGTGGTAGAGTGTGTGTTTAGCAAGCACAAGAATCTTGATCCTTAGGAAGTTTGCTGGGATTAACCAGTAATCTTCCTCTGTCCTTCAGCCTTGCTTTAAATCTCTTTCTCTTTTATTTCTCTATTTTTTCCTCATCCCTTTTCAGTTATCTCCTCTTAGGGTAAAATCACTCTATTGAGTGAATATTAACTGTCTATAATTTTCTGATTTGTCTTAGAGTTTGTTATATAACTATAAATTATATACCTGTGGTTAAAGGTGGCAAATTAGTAGTTTCAAAGTTTGTCATTTTCCAGTCTGTGCTTGATGCTAGTGTTATTACTGATTATACTACTTTAGCCAAGGTGACATAGTTGTGATCAATTGATCTTCCTTGTATGCCAATACCTAGATTGCCTGACAGGGGGTGGGGTGGTCATAAATAATACTATAGTCCAGTCTCAGAGAACTGAGTGCTAGGCCAAACAGGCAGCAACCTTTCATCCCTAATAAATTGAAAAGGCAGGATCCTGGGATAGACTCAAAAGCCAATGGCCAGCTACACCTACAGGACATCTCTGAAAAGTCATTTCCTAAAGAGATCTCAATAGTGGTAATAAAGCTACCTATCACAAGCAATTTACAAGCCTTAAAGCAGAAAACAAAACAAAAACAAGAAATAAAAAAGAAAGAAAAAGAAAGAAAGAAAGAAAGAAAAGAAAGCGAAAACACAGAACCAAGATGCAACCCATAACCCCCAACTCACCCCAAGGCAAATCAAGGGGGCATTGAGGTGGTAGAAATAAAAAACCACCCAGCTGAATTTTATGAAATGGTTGCAGCAGAACAAAACAAATGAATAAGTCTCTTGACAAAACCAAAACAGAGATAATTAAAGAGCTGATGACCATAATGAAAGAAATGGTTAGTGAATCTAGAGCAAATACAGATTTAAAAAAATAGAGGAGATTAGGGAAGACCTGAAAACCATGAATTACCAAACCTAGGAAAGGACAGGATTCCCTAAAACAGGTTCAAACAGATACCCAGGAGATTAAAAGTTCTAGTGAAAGTATATGCAGCAGAGTCAACTAATGTGGAGATAGAATATCAGATCTAGAAGATGGGATTGTGATTAGTGAACATTAAATGAAAGACCTCTTAAAAATAGCAAGGGACCACAAAAAATCAATCCAATTGATGCTAGGTGATGCAAAGAAGAATAATATAAGCTTAATCAAAATCAATCAAAATCAGAAGATAGCACAAAGGATATAAAAACCTGTTTGCAAAAAACAAAAAACAAAAAAAAACCTGTTCGCAGAAGTAATAACAGAAAACTTCCCAATCATGGAAAAAGAATTTGAGATACAGAGAAATGAGGCATGTAGAACTCCAGTTAGCCATGATCAGAAAAAAACTACACAAAGGCATGTAATAGTCAACATTCCAGAAATCCAACACAAGAACAGAATATTAAAAGCTGTAAGAGAAAAGAAACAAATCACCCATAAAGGAAAAACCATCAGAATCACAGCAGACTTCTCAACACAAACCTTCAAATCAAGGAGAGCTTGGAGGGAACTATTTCAAGCCCTAAAAGAACACAATCTCCAACTCAGACTGATGTACCCTCCAAAACTATCTTTCAAAATTGATGGAGAAATACTTCCATGATAAAGAATACCTGAAGAAATTCACCAAACCAGCACTGCAAAGTGCTCTGAAGGATATTCTAGAAAAAGACAACGATACCAAGAATCCGAATCGAATGAATCCACCAGGCAAAGCAAGGAGTTAGAAGGGGAATAAAGGGAATGAACAACAGGAAAATAATATGACAAACCGTCGTCAATATATATAGATTATAACCATGAATGTGAATAGTCTCAATTCACCAGTCAAAAGAAATAGATTGACAGAATGGATCAAGAAACAATGTACATAATGGTGCAAGTTTCCAATGATGAATGTCATTGTATCATATACCTAAAATGTTCCAATAAAATTAAATTAAAAAAAGAAACAATGTACAACAATATACTGTATACAAGAAACATGTTTGACTAAAAAAGCAATTCATAGACTGAAAGTCAAAGGATGGAAAACAGTACTCCATACATCAGGAACCTGGAAAAAAGCCAGGGTAGCTATTCTATTAGTAGGCAAAATGGATTTCAAGCCAAGACTGATCAGAAGAGACAAAGAAGGTCACCACATAATTGCTAAGGGAACAATCCAAGAGGAAGAGATAATCATAAATATATATGGACCAAATACTGGCACACCCAACTACATAAAACAAATACTAGTGAATATGAAAAGTCAGATAAGCACTAATACAGTTGTAATGGGGGACCTCAATACCCCACTGTCACAAATAGACAGATCAACTGAAAAAAAAACAAAAACCTAAAAAAATCAACAAAGAAACATCAGGGCTGAACAAAACCTTTGAATAGAAGGACTTAGTAGATATCTATGTAGTGTTTATCCAACAAGAACAGAATGCACATTCCTCTCAGCAACACATGGGGCTTTCTCCAAATTAGACCACATACTAGCTCATAGAACATGCATAAGTACATGCAAAGGAATTTAAATCATCCATGCATATTATCAGATCATAGTGCAATGAATTGGAAATCAGTGGCATAAGAAATCATAAAAAGTATGTAAATGCATGGAAATGATATAACACCCTCCTGAACACCAATGGGTCACAGATAAAATTAAAGAAATCAGACAGTTTCTACAATTAAACAATGTCAGTATGACATGGGACTCAATGAAAGCAGTCCTATGAGGAAAATTTATAGCAGTGAGTTCCCACATCAGAAAACAGTGAGCTCCAATAAATAGCCTAATGCTCAACCTCAAGGTTGTAGAAAAAGAAGAACAAGTTAAACCCCTAGTCCATACAGGGAGGAAATTATAGAGATCAGAGCAGAAATTAATGCTATTGAGGTTATGAAAACAGTACAAAACATTACTGAATCAAAGTTGGTTCTTTGAAAAATTAAATAGACAAACCCCTAGTCAACCTTATCAAGAAAGGAAAAACCCAAATCCATGCAATTAGGAATGAAAAGAGTGAAATCACAACAGATCCTGCAGAAATACAGAGGATCATCAATACCTACTTTGAGAACCTACACGTACTCTAAGAAGGTAGAAAACTCAGAAGAAATTGACAGATTCCTAGACACATATGAATTACCGAATCTGAATCAAGAAGATATAAAAATTCTAAATGACCCAATATCAATCAGTGAAATTGAAGCAGTAAGTTTTGAAAACCACCAAGGAAAAGCCCAGGTCTTGATGGATTCACTACTAAATTCTACAAGAACTTTAGAGAGGATCTAATGCAATTATGCCTCAAACTCTAATGAAACTGAGAGGGAAACAATATTCCCAAACTCATTCCTGGAACCAAGCATTACCCTGATACCAAAACCAGAGAAGGATTGAACCAAAAAGGAACTACAGGCTAATCTCCCTAATGAACATAGATTCTAAAATAAGATACTGGCAAACAATGCAGCAAATTATCAAAAAGATTATACACCATGACTAAGTGGGATTCATCCCAAGGATGTAGGGATGATTCAACATATGCAAATCAATAAATATAACACAGCACATTAATAGAATGAAGGACATAACCATGATCACCTCAATAGATGCAGAGAAAGCATTTGACAATGTCCAGTACACACTCATTATAAAAACCGTACAGAAAATTGGAATAGAAAGTCCTTATCTCAGTTTGATAAAAGCCATGGATGACAAACCAACAGCCAACATCATACTAAATCAGCAAAACCTAAAAGCTTTCACTCTAAAATCAGGAACAAGATAAGGGTGACCACTATCACCATTCCTGTTCAATATAGTTCTGTAAACATTAACCAGAGCAATTAGACAAGAGAAAGAAATGAAAGGAATACTTATAGGAAAGGAAGAAATTAAATTATCATTGCTTGCTGATGACATGATACTCTACATAGAAGACCTCAAAAACTCCACTAAAGGACTCCTAGAATTAATAACCAAATTTGCCAGCATAACAGCATACAAAGTGAACACTCAAAAATCAATAGAATTCCTGTACATGAATAACAAACTCACTGAGACAGAAATTAGGGAAACAATATCTTTAACAATAGCATCAAGGAAAATGAAATATTTATGAATCAATCTAATGAAGGAACTAAAAGACATATATTGTAAACTACAATACTTTGAAAAACATCAAAGAGGATATCAGAAAATGGAAAGATGTCCCTTGTTCTTGAATAGGCAGAACTAATATATAGTAAAAATGGTCATACTTCCAAAACCAATATACAGATTTAACTGAATCACAATGAAAATGCCAGTAACATGCCTTACATAAATAAAGAAAACAATCCTAAAATTCATTTGGAACCAGAAGAGACCTTGAATAGCAAAAGCAATTCTGGGCAACAAGGGCAAGGCAGAAAGCATCACAATCCCCAATTTGAAGTTATACTAGAAAACTATTCTGATAAAAACAGTATGGTACTGGCGAAAAAACAGATACAAGGATCAATGGAACAGAGCAGAAGATGCAGAAAGCACTCCAAGCACCCTCAGCTATCTTACCTTTGACAAAGGGATGAAACACCTTCACTGGAAGAAAGACACCCTCTTTAATAAGTGGTTCTCAAAAACTGGCTTTCCACAGGCCAAAGACTGAAACTAGACCCATATCTGTCACCATGCACTGAGCTAAAATAAAAATAGATCAAAGATCTAAATATTAAAACAGAAACACTAAATCTGCTAGAAGAGTGAATAAGTGGAAGTCTTGAAGACATAGGTGTAGGCAAAGACTTTGTGAACAAAACCTGAGATACACAGGAAATATTACAAAGAATCAACAACTAGGACCATATCAGATTAAAAAGTTTTTGCACAACAAGAGAAACCACCGACGGAGTGAAGAGACAACCCATAATGTGGATAAAATTCTACCAGGTATTCCTCAGGCAAAGGACTAACATCTAGTATATATACAGAACTCAATTCGATCCCCGGTACCAAAAAAAAAAAGTCAGTGATATACAGAACTCAAAATAATCAGACCCCCTTAAATTTAAAGACCCAATCCAAAAATGAGCATCTGAAATCAACAGACACTTCTCAGGTGAGGATGTACAAACAGAAACAAATTATGAAAAATGCTCAGCATCACTGGTCATTTGAGAAATGAGATTCTATCTCACTCTAGAAAGAATGGCTATCATCAGGAAATCAACCACTAACAAATCCTGTTAAGGCTGTGGCAAAAAAGGAACGCTTCTTCGTTGCTGATGGGAGTGTAGTCTATTACAACACTATGGAAATCAGTATGGCGATTCCTCAAAAAATTAAAAATAGAAGTCCCATTTGACTCTGCTGTTCCTTTTCTAGGTATCTTCCTGAAATAATTAAAAGCATCATATCACAGTGATGCATGCATACCCATGTTTATAGCAGCACAATTTATAACAGCTAAATCTTAGAAACAGCCCAAATGCCCAACAACAGATGAATGGATGGAGAAAATGTGGCATTTGTATACAATGGAGCACTACACTGCCATAAAGAAGGATAAACTTGAGTCTTTTGTAGGAAAATGGATGCACCTTTAGACCATAATCTTAAATAAATCAGACACAAAAGTTTAAATATACTGTGTGTCTTGTGTAAGAAACCCAAAAGGTAAATAAGGAGCATAATGATGGATAAATATTTGGAAGTAGGAAGAACATGTTCAAATAGGAAGGGGAATAAGAGAGGGGAAGAAGGGAAGGGGGAGAGAAGGAAAAAATGGTAACAAAGCTTTTGTCAATAAAGAGGGGAAGAGAGTTTGAAGGGAGGGGAGGGGAATGGGAAAAAAAGAAAAATGAAGATGTATTATGTATAGGTACAAATTCCTTATTATGATTGTGATCAATGTGTATGACAAATATGTACTAATAAAAAAAGTTTACAAAGGGGTTAAAAATGGGAGAGTCTCAATAATTCTAGTGATATTTAGATGAGGGAAGGATAGTGCTAATTGACAGAATTAGTGAATTCGAGAGGAGGAAAATGATAGAATGGAAGGAGTCAGTTGTTCCTGGAAGTAACATTTGGGATAAGGTGAGATTTGATGACATTGCCAAGGGAGAAAAGGTACAGGAAAAAGAGTAGAGGTATGAGGACACGCATTTGTGGAGCATTTCCATTTAGTAGCAGGAGGACACAGGGAAGTCTAAGATGGAACAGTTAGGACAAAAAACCAGGAGTGTCTAGTAACACAGATAATAGAAGAAGAGAGTTTTTAAGCATAGAGGTGGTCAAGTTTGGAAATATACCAGAGAAATGTAGTAGAAGATAACTAATAAGAGATAATTTGCCTTTACAGTGGCAAATCATCATGAGCTTTTTGGAAAATGGTTTCAGAATAGAGATGTGGGTGGAAATCAGATTGTAGAGAAGTTTGATGAACGGAAATTGAGAGATGATAGATAGATAGGCCAATCATGATGAAATGATAGCAGTGTATGGTAAAGCAAAGTTTTTAGAAGGGGAAGACTGGTTATAGACCAAGAGGAATGTTTCAATAGAGTAGGAAAAACACAGAAGTTATGACTGATGTTATGACCAGAATACTCAGTGATGTAGGCAAGGATGGAATCAAGTGGATAAATGGAAGGAATAACCATGGAAAAGAGAATTTATCTTAGCCTAAGATTGACAGAAAGAGTTTCTGATGTGAATGAGATTTCATATTGAGGAAGAATGTTGGAGAAACTTGTATCTAATGGTCCAATCTTCTTAGGAAGTCTGCTGTAAGGAGATCAGTTTTGCTGACATAAATGACCAATTTATTCACTAGTAGGATATGTGTGGATCTTACTCCCTCTTATGTAGTAGCCAGAATGAAAATTTATTTTTGAAATATGTATTTTTCTTATTTTTAGGGATATTTCTTTTCTGTATGATGTTAAATATGTAAAAGAAGAGACTAGAGAGAATGCAATTTGTCCCCCACATTTGGACCATGCATTACAATCCAAAGATGATCACAAGAAACATGATGGTGTCCTCCTGTCTCACAAGGTAAAACATTTGATAAATAATCTTCTCTCCCTCTCTCTACTCTTTAAATAACTTCCCCCAAATAGATTGCTTACTGTCTTATTTCCTTAAAAAGCTATTTAATGGCTAAAGATCAAAAATACCTTAAGCTGTTTTCCAAACCACAGTTGCCACTTTAGAAAGTACAATGGGAAGACTAGATTTTTCCTTCCAGAAATCCACATACAAAGTTGTAGATTTCTTATTCATGGTATGATGCTAAGCTGAATTTTAGTTTTCCTACTAAGTT
>NW_004624749.1:13592505-13603036 GCF_000247695.1 Heterocephalus glaber
AGAAATTGATTTTTTAATTAATATTTTATTATTAATATAGCTAACATTTATGAAGTACTTGCTATATGTCAGGCACTATACTAAGCTCTTAACTATGCCAACTCCTCCAGGCATTGTTATTATATACGTCTTGTAAATCTTTCCTCTTTTTTTTTTTCTCGGTACCGGGGATCAGAACTCGGGTCCTTGCGCTTGCGCAGCAGGCGGCGAAACCACTGAGCTAAATCCCCCGCCCTCCTCGTTTGGGAGTTTTCTAGGGCTATAAACCTAGAAGTAGACATGCCTGTCCTTATCCTTGCTAAATTTTATGAAAGTGTTCCACAAAGTGGTTGTACCAATGTGTCAGTCAGTGTATGAGACCTCTGTTTTGTCCACATCTTTCACCAGTGTGCTGGGCATGATATTGCTTTTCCTAGGGGTATAGGTGAGTTTAGTAGTTCTGTTTTAAATTTAGTGAATCTACTCCATCTTAAAGTTTTTGCTGTATTTCAGAGGTTAGCAAACTTCCTATGCAGGGCCAGATAGTAAGATAGGGTTTCCGACAAAACTGTTAACCTTTGTAACATGAGCTGTTGTAGAAACAAAGCAACCAAGGACAATATGTGAACCTGCTTGTGCCTCTTAAAGCTTTATTTATTGACACTAAAAATTGAATTTTGGGCCAGGGATTTAGCTCAGTGGTTCTGCTGCCTGCCTTGCAAGCTCAAGGTCCTGAGTTCGAACTCTGGTACCAAAAAAAAATTGAATTTCATAAAATTTTCATTTGTTATGAAAAAATATTCTGTTTTTTAACTAGCAAAAAATATAAAAAAGAAGATTAAAATGTAAAAACTAAACATGTAAAAATTTTAGCTCATCAATCATACAAATATACAAATGGTAGGCAGATTTAACCTACAGGCTTTGCTAACCCTAAACTCTTTTTCTGCTAAAATTGTATTTACTTGAGTGTATTGTATACAAAAGGATATATTTGATTGCATTTTAATTTTTTATTTCATTAAAAATAACATGACAAAGTATATGTGTCATAAAATTTTTTAAAAATACAAACAAAAATGAAGAAAAATCAGTGTCATAACCCACAGATTACTACTCTAAATACCACTGCTCAGATTTTGTAATTTCTCTGCTCAAAATTGTACATGACCAGGCTGGCATTTAGCTCAGTGGCTCTGCTGCCTGCCTTGAAAGTGCAAGGTCCCAAGTTCGATCCCCAGTACCAAAAAATAAATAAATAAATATATAAAAATAATTTGTACATTTTTGGGGCATGTTCTCTGTGATGAGGGACACCGCGATTGTGTCCACAGGTTTGCATGTCTGGAACGGGCTGGAGGGGAGTGTTCCCCATGACGAGTGGCCCCACAACAGTATCCACAGGTGTGCCTATCTGGAATTGCCTGGAGCACCATGTTCCATGCGATGAGGGACCCTGCAATGGCGTTCAGAGTTGTGCCAGTATGGTACAGGATAGAGCTGCATGTTCCTCACAACCAGGTCCCCATGACATGCTCCACAGGTGTGCCTGTCTCGAATGGGATGGTGCAGCCTGTTCCCTGCAGCAAGCAACCCCATGTTGAAGGACCCTGCACCATTGTCCACAGGTGTGCCTGTCTGCAGAGTGCTCAATTGGCATGTTCCCCACAACTACAGTCCCCGTGACTACTTCCACAGGTTTGCCTGTCTGGAATGGGATGGTGCAGCCTGTTTCCCGCGATGAGTGAGCCTGGGACGAGGGACCCCACAATGGCATCCACACATGTGCCTGTCTGGAATGGGATGGAGTGGCATGTTCCCCTCGACCAAGGACACCGTGACTGTTTACACAGATGTGCCTGTCTGTAATGGTCTGGAGCTGCATGTTTCCCTGATAAAGGACCCCCCAATGGGATCCACAGGTATGCCTGTTTGGAATGGGTTGGAGTGGCATGTTCCCTGACACGAGGGAGCTCGCAAGGACTTCCAAAGGTGTACTTGTCTAGAACGGGCTGGAGTGGCATATTCCCCATGTTAAGGGACCCCACGATGATATCCACAGGTGTGCCTGTCTGGAATGGCTGGAGTGGCCTATTCCCTGAGACAAGGGGCACTGCGATGGTGTCCACAGTTTTGACTGTTTGGAATGCGGTGGATCAGCACGTGCCCATCGGAGAGAGACACCATGATGGCATCCACAGTTGTGCCTATGTGGAATGGGCTGGAGTGGCATGTTCCCCGTGACTAGGGACCCTGCGATGGAGTCCACAGTTATGCTTCTCTGGAACGGGCTGGGAGTTTTCCCTGGATGAGGGACCCTGTGACAGCATCCACAGGTGTGCCTGTCTGTAAAAGGTTGGAGTGGCGTGTTCTCTGCGACGAGGTACCCCGCAACAGCATCCTCATGTGTCCCTGGCTGGAACGGTCTCGAGCGGCATGTTCCCTGCATCTTGAGAACCTGCGATGGCATTCACAGGTGTGTCTGTCTGTAATGGGATGGATTGGTGTGTTCCTGTGATGAGGAACCCCTGACGGCATCCACAGTTGTGCCTGTCTGTAATGAGATGGAGGGGCATGTTCCCCAAGATGAGGGACACTGCGACAGTGTCCACAGGTTTGCATGTCTAGAACGGGTTTTCCCCATGATGAGCAGCCCCGCAATGGCATCCACAGGTGTGCCTGTCTGGAGTGGGCTGGAGCAGCGTGTTCCACATGACAAGGAAGGGACCCCTCAATGGCATCCAAAGTTGTGCCAGTATGATACGGGATGGAGTGGCATGTTCCCTGCACCCAGGTCCCTCTGACATCCTCCCCAGGTTTGCCTTTCCGGAAAGGGATGGTGCGGCCTGTTCCCCACAATGAGTGACCCCACGTTGAAGGACCCTGCGAAGATGTTCACAGGTGTGCCTGTCTGGAATGGGCTAGAGTGTCATGTTCCCCACAAAGAGGGACCCTGCGCCATCATCCACAGGTGTGCCTGTCTGGGAAGGGCTGGATTGGCGTGCTCCCTACAACTAGGGTCCCCCTATTTCCTCAGGTTTGCCTGTCTGGAAGGGGATGGTGTGGCCTGTTCCCCATGATGAGTGACCCCGTGATGAGGGACCCTGCAACGGCGTCCACACATGTGGCTGTCTGGAATGGGATGGAGCATCATATTCCCCTTAATGAGGGACACCTTGATGGTTTACACAGGTGTGCCTGTCTGGGCTGTGTGTTTCCCCAATGAGGGACCCCACGACAGCATCCACAGGTTTCCTGTCCGGAACAGGCTGGAAGGGCATATTCCCGATGTTGAGGGACCCCACAACAGTGTCCACAGTTGTGCCTGTCTGGCACGGGGTGGATTGGCGTGTTCCCTACAATGAGGAGTCCCATGATGGCGTCCAAAAGTGCCTGTCTGGAACAGGCTGGAGTGGCATCTTCCCCATGACTAGGGACCCCATGACAGAGTCCACAGGTTTGCCTGGCTGGAACGGGCTGGAGGTGAATGTCCCCACAATGAGCAGCCCTGAGATGGCGTCCACAGGTGTGCCTGTCTGGAATGGGCTGGATAGGTGTATTGCCCATATCAAGGGATGCTGCAATGGCGTCCACATCTGTGCCAGTTTGGAATGGGCTGTACTGGCATGTTCCGCATGACTAGGTACCCCACAAGGGCACCCACATGTGTGCCTGTCTGGAACGGGTTGGTTTGATGTGTCCCCTGCGACAAGAAAACCCACAGCTGCGTCCACAGTTGTGCTTGTATGGAACAGACTGTAGTGGAGTGTTCCACATGATGAGGGACACTGCAATGGCATCCACAGGTATGTCTATCTGGAATGGGCTGGAGCAACATGTTCACCGCCACAAGGGACACTGTGAGAACTTTCACAGGTATGCCTGTCTGGAACAGGCTGGAGTGGAGTGTTCACTGACATGAGGGACCCCACAAGGACTTCTACAGGTCTGCCTGTCTGGAATGGGCTCAAGGGGCATGTTCCCCATGACGAGGGACCCCACTCCAGCGTGCAGAGTTGTGCCTGTCTGGAACTGGCTGGAGTGTCGTGTTCCCCTTGACGAGGACACTGCGACAGCATTCACAGGTGTGCCTGTCTGGAACGAGATGGAGCAGCGTGTTCCCCATGATGAGGGACCACACGATGGCATTCAGAGGTGTGCCTGTCTGAAAGGGCCTGAATTGACCTGTTCCCCGTGATGAGGAACTCCACAATGTTGTCCTCAGGTGTGCCTGTCTGGAATGGACTGGAGGGGTGTCTTCCTCACAAAGAAGGACACCACGATGGTGTCCACAGGTGTACCTGTATGGAACAGGCTGGAGGGGTGAGTTCACTGCGACAAGGGACACCACGATGACATCCACAGGTGTGCCTGTCTGGAAAGGGCTGGAGAGGCATGTTCCCCTCGAAGAGGGACCCCACGACAGCATCCACGTGTGCCTGTTTGGCATGGGATGGATCAGCATGTTCCCCACAATGAATAACCCCACAATGGCATCCACAGGTGTGCCTGTCTGGAATGGGCCAGAGTGGTATCTTCCCCATGACTAGGGACCCTGCAACAACATCCACACGTTTGCCTGTCTGGAATGTGCTGGAGGAGAATGTTCCCCACAATGTGTGGCCCTGCAATGGCATCCACTGGTGTGCCTTTCTGGAATGGGCTGGCATGTTGTGTTCCCTGTGATGATGGGTCGCGGGATGGTGTCCACAGGTGTGCCTGTATGGATTGGGCTGGAGCGGCATGTTCTTGGCATCTAGATCCCCATGACTTTCTCCACAGTTGTGCTTGTCTGCAACAGGAGAGACCCCACAATGAGGGACCCCACAACGGCATCCACAGGTGTGCCTGTCTGGATCAGGCTTGAGCATCATGTTCCACACGATGTGAGACCCTGTCAGAGCATCCACAGGTGTGCCTGTCTCAAACAGGCTAGAGCAGCATGTTCCCCATGACAAGGGACCCCGCTCTGTCATCCACAAGTATGCCTGTCTGGAAAGGGCTGGAGTGGCTTGTTCCTTGTGAGGAGGGACCCTGCAACTGTGTCCACAGGTTTGCCTGTCTAGAATGGGGTGGACCGGCATGTTCCTCGTGACAAGTGATGCCACGATGACATCCACAGATGTGCCTGTCTTTAAGGGGCTGGATCAGCATCTTCCCCATGATGAGAGACTCCACATCAGGATGCACAGTTGTGCCTGTCTGTAACAGGCTGGAGTGGCATGTTCCCCATGACGAGGGACCACATGACAGCATCCACATGTGTCCCTGGCTGGAATGTCCTGGAGCAGCATATTCCCTGCATCTTGGGAGCCAAGAAGGTGTCCAAACGTGTGCTTGTCTGGAATGGGATGGATGGGCATGTTCCCTGCTATGAGGAAACCCCGACAGTGTCCACAGGTGTGTCTGTCTAGAACAGGCTGGAGGGGCATGTTCCCCATGATGAGGGACCCTACACCATCATCCACAGTTGTGCCTGTATGCAACAGGCGGGAGTGGCATGTTCCCCACAACTACGGGCCCTGTGACTTTGTCCACAGCTGTGCCTGTCTGGAATGGGATGTTGTGACTGTTCCTGTGATGAGGGAACCCATGATGAGGGATGGTGCAATGGCATCCACAGGTGTGCCTGTTTGGAATGGGATGGATTGACATGTTCCCCATGACAAGGGATCTAGTGACAGTGTCCCCAGGTGTACCAGTTTGGAACTGCCTGGATTGGCATGTTCTCAACGAGAGGCCCCGCAATGGTTTACACTGATGTGCCTGTCTGGAATGGTATGGAGCTGCATGTTCCCCCAACGAGAGACCCTGCAATGGCTTCCACAGGTGTGTCAGTTTGGAACGGGCTGTATTGGCGTGTTCCCCACAACAAGGTACCCAACAATGGTGTCCACATGTATGCCTGTCTGGAATGGGTTGGTTTGATGTGTCCACCATGATGAGGAAACCCGCGACAATGTCCACAGTTTTGCTTGTGTGGATTGGACTGGAGTGGCGGGTTTTGCATTATGAGGGAGCCTGTGATGGCATCCACTGGTTGTGCCAGTCTGGAATGGACTGGTGTGGCATGTCTCCCACCACAAGGGACCCCGTGAGAACTTTCACAGGTGTGCTTGCGAGAAACGGGTTCAAATGGCATGTTCCCCACAAAGAGGGACCCTGCAATGGTGTCCATAGTTGTGCCTGTCTGGAATTGGCTGGAGGAGCCTGTTCCCGGACATGAGGGACCCCGGAAGGACTTCCACAGGTGTGTCTGTCTGGAACGGGCTTGAGCGGCAAGTTCCCCACAACAAAGGACCCCGCTCTGGCATGCAGAGTTCAACCTGTCTGGAACAGGCTGGGGTGGTGTGTTCCCCACGTGAGGGACACTGATGGCATCAACAGATTTGCCTGTCTGTAATGGGCTGAATTGGCATAGTCCATGCTATAAGGGTCCCCGCGACATTGTCCACAGGTGTGCCTGTATGGAATGGGGTGGATCATCATGTTCCCCTCGACAAGGGACCCCTTGACGGTGTTCACAGTTGTGCCTGTCTGGAATGGGATGGAGCGGCATGTTCCTCATGACCAGGGACCCCACGCCATTGTCCACAGGTGTGCCTGTCTGGAAATGGCTGGAGTGGCATGTTCCCTGCAACAAGGTACTCTGGGACAGTGTCCACAGTTTTTCCTGTCTGGTATGGGGTAGATCAGCGTGTACCCCTTGATGAGAGGCACCACAATGGTGTCCATGGCTGTTCCTTTCTGGAGCAAGCTGGATCAGCTTGTGCACCCTGATGAGGGACCCTGCAACGGTGTCCACAGTTGTGCCTGTCTGGGAAGGGTGGGAGCAGCATGTTCCCCTCGACGAGGGACACCATCACGGTTTACACAGGTATGCTTGTCTGGAATGGTCTGGAGCTACGTGTTCCCCAAACGAGTCTCCCCATGACAGCATGCATAGATGTGCCTGTCTGGCACAAGGGTGGATTGGCATGTTCCCCACAATTATGAACCCCGCAACAGCGTCCACAAGTGTGCCTGTCTGGAGTGGCCTGGAGCAGCATTTTCCCCGTGACTAGGAATGCGGCAATAGTGTCCACAGGTTTCCTTGTCTTGAACGAGCTGGAGGGGAATGTTACCCACAGGAGCAGCCCCGTGATGGTGTCTACAGGTGTGCGTGTCTGGAATGAGCTCGAGCAGCATGTTCCCCATGACTTGGAACCCCGTGACGGAATCCACAGGTGTGCCTGTCTGGAGCAGGCTGGAGCAGTGTATTCCCCACATTGAGGGACACCATGACGGCATACACAGGTGTGCCTGCCTGGAATGGGATGGATTGGTAGGTTCCCCATAATGAGGAACCTCATGATGGTGTCCACATGTGTGCCTGTCTGGAATGGGCTGGAGCAGCATCTTCCCTGTGACTAGGGACACTGCGACAGTGTCCACAGGTTTGCCTGTCTGGAACGTGCTGGAGGGGAATGTTCCCCACAATGAGTGGCCCCGGGACAGCATCTACACGTGTACCTGTCTGGAATGGGCTGGAGCATGGTGTTCTGCGTGACAATGGACCCCGCGATGGTGTCCACAAGTGTGCCTGTATGGAATGGGCTGGAGTGGCATGTTCCCTCAACTAGGTCCCCATGACTTCCTCCACAGTTGTGGTTGTCTGGAAAGGGATGGTGGAGCCTGTTCACTGCAACAAGGGGTCTCACGGCGAGGGACCCCATGATGGTGTCCACTCTGGAACGGGCTTGAGTGGCATGTTCCCCATGACGAGGGACCATGTCATGGCATCCACAAGAGTGCCTGTCTGGAACAGGCTAGAGCACCATGTTCCCCATGATGAGGGACCCTGTGCCATGGTGCACCTGTGTGCCTGTCTGGAAAGGGCTGGAGCAGTGTGTTCCTTGAAAGGAGGGGGCCTGCACCAGTGTCCACAGGTTTGCCTGTCCAGAATGGGGTGGATCGATGTGTTTTCTGTGAGAAGAGATGCCACGATGGCGTCCACAGATGTGCCTGTCTTTAATGGGCTGGATCAGTGTGTTCCCCGTGACGAGGGACCCAGCAATGTCATCCTCTAGAGTGCCTGTCTAGAGTGGGCTAGAGAAGTGTTCCCCATGATGAGCAACCCTGCAATGGTGTTCACAAGGGTACCCATATGGAATGGGCTGGAGCGGAATTTTCTCCACCTCTAGGGTCCCTGTGACTTTGTCCACACATGTGTCTGTCTGGAATGGGATGGTGTGGCCTGTTCCCCACAACAAGTGAAACCGCAACAATTGACCCTGCTATGAGGGACCCTGCCATGACGTCCACAGTTGTGGCTGTCTGGGACTGGCTGGATCGGGGTTTTCACTGCTTTGAGGGACCTTGTGATGGTGTCCACATGTGTGCCTTTTTTTTAATTGGCTGGAGTGGCATGTTGCCCATGACGAAGGACCACACGATTGTGTCCACAGGTTTGCCTGTCTGGAAAGGGCTGGTTTGGTATATTACCCATGTCAATGGACCCTGTGATGGCATCCTCAGGTGTGCCTATCTGGAATGGTGTGGATTGGCATGTTACCCTCGACGAGGGACACCAAGATGGTGTCCACATGTGTGCCCGTCTCAAAGGGGCTGGAGGGGCATGTTTCTTGCAATGAGAAACCCTGCAATGGCTTCCACAGGTATGCCTGTCTGGAATGGACTAGAGGGGAGTGTTTCCCATGCTGAGCAGCCCCACAATGGCATCCACAGGTGTGCCTCTCTGGAATGAGCTTAGTGGCATGTTCTACATGACAAGGGACCTCACAGTGGCGTCCGTAGGTGTGCTTGTCTGGAAAGGGCTTGAGTGTGGTGTTCCTCATAAGGAGGGAACCCACAAATTCATCCACAAGTGTGCCTGTCCGGAATGGGCTAGAGCAGCATGCTCCCCATGATGAGGAACCCCACACTGTCGTCCACAGTTGTGCCTGTCTGGAAAGGGCTAGAGTGGCATGTTCCTTGCAACAAGGACCCTGTGACAGCATCCACAGGTTTGCCTGTCTGGAATGGCTGAATTGGCATTTTCCCCATCATAAGGGACGCTGTGACAGCATCCACAGGTGTGCCTGTATGGAATGGGCTGGAGCATTGTGTTCCCTGTGACAATGGACCCCGCGATGATGTCCACAGGTGTGCATATCTGGAATGGTCTGGAGCTTCGTGTTCCCATGACAAGGGACCCAGCGACAGCATCCACAGGTGTGCCTGTCTGGAACTGGCTGGATTGACGTGTTCCGCATGACTAAGGACCCTGTGATGGCATCCACAGTTGTGCTTATATGGAACAGACTGGAGTGGTGTGTTCTGCATGACAAGGCATCCTGCGATGGCTTTCACAGGTGTGCCTGTGTGGAATGGGCTGATGTGGCATGTTCCCCACCACAGGGCTCCCACAAGGACTTTCACAGGCATGCCTGCCAGAAATGGGCCTAAGCGGTGTGTTCCCCATGATGAGGGACCCCGCGATGGCATTCACAGATGTGCCTGTCTGGAATGGGCTGAGCATCGTGTTCAACACAAGGACCCCTTGAGGACTTCCACAGGTGTGCCTGTCTGGAAGGGGCTTGAGCGGCATGTTCCATGCTACAGAGGACCCCGTTCTGGAGTGCAGAGTTCTACCTATCTGGAACAGGCTGGAGTGGTGTGTTCCCCATGTGAGAGACACTGTGATGGCATCAACAGATTTACCTGTCTGTAATGGGCTGAATTGGTATATTCCATGCATCAAGGGATGCCGTGACATCCACAAGTGTGCCTGTCTGGAATGGGCTGGAGCATTGTGTTCTGCATGACAATGGACCCCGCAATGGTGTCCACAAGTGTGCCTGTATGGAATGGGCTGGAGCAGCATGTTCCCCCAACTAGGTCCCCATGACTTCCTCCACAGTTGTGCTTGTCTGGAAAGGGATGGTGCAGCCTGTTCTCTGCAACAAGGGACCCCACGACGAGGGACCCCATGATGGCGTCTACAGGTGTGTGTGTCTGAAACAGGCTAGAGCAGCATGTTCCCTATGACGAGGGACCCCCACACTGTTGTCCACAGTTGTGCCTGTCTGGAATGGCTGGATTGGCATGTTCCCCATGATGAGGGACCCTGCGACAGCGTCCACAGGTGCGCCTGTCTCAAATGGGATGGTATTGGCATGTTCCCCAAAATGAGAGACCCCGTGAGAACTTTCACTGGTGTGTCTGACAGAAACAGGCTTGAGTGTATTCCCTGGGGTGATGGACTCCGCAACAGCATCCATAACTGTGCCTGTATGGAATTAGCTGGAGCAGTGTGTGCCCCAACACGAGGGACCCCACAAGGAGTTCCACAGATATGCCCATCTGAAACGGGCTCAAGCAGCGTGTTCCATGTGATGAGGGACCCCCTTCAGTGTCCAGAGTTGTGCCTGTCTGGAATGGGCTGGAGTGGTGTGTTCCCCTCTTGAGGGATACCGTGAAGGAGTCAACAGGTTTGCCTGTCTGGAATGGGCTGGAGTGGCATGTTCCCTGTGATGAAGGAACACGTGATGGTGTCCACAGGTGTCCCTGT
>NW_004624749.1:13608250-13630362 GCF_000247695.1 Heterocephalus glaber
GTCCTCAAGTGTGCCTGTCTGGAATGGGCTGGAGCGGCATCTTCCCTGTGACTAGGGACCCCACAAAAGCATCCACAGTTTTGCCTGTCTTAAACAGGCTGGAGAGGAATGTTCCCCTCAATGAGCGGCCTCATGATGGCATCCAAAGGTGTGCCTGTTTGGAATGGGCTGGAGCATTGTGTTCCCTGTTACAATGGACCTTGCAATGGTGTCCACATTTGTGCGTGTCTGGAATGGTCTGGAGCTTCATGTTTCCATGATGACGGACCCAGCGACAGCATCCACAGGTGTGCCTGTCTAGAACTGGCTGGATCGACGTGTTCTGCATGACAAAGGACCCTGTGATGACATCCACAGTTGTGTTTATATGGAACAGACCGGAGTGGTATGTTCTGCATGATGAGGGATCCTGCGATGGCATTCACAGGTGTACCTGTGTGGAATGGGCTGATATGGCATGTTCCCCACCACAGGGCCCCCACGAGGACTTTCACAGGTTTCCCTGCCAGAAACGGGCCTAAGCGGTGTGTTCCCCATGATGATGGACCCCACGATGGCGTTCACAGTTGTACCTGTCTGGAATGGCCTGGAGCGTCGTGTTCTCCAACACAAGGAACCCCGTGAGGAATTCCACAGGTGTGCCTGTCTGGAACGGGCTCTAGTGGCATGTGCCCCGCAACAAAGGACCCCACTCTGGCGTGCAGAGTTCTACCTGTCTGGAACAGGCTGGAGTGGTGTGTTCCCCACGTGAGGAACACTGTGATGGCATCAACAGTTTTGCCTCTCTGTAATGGGCTAAGTTGGCATATTCCATGCATCAATGGACCCTGCACCATCATCCACAGGTGTGCCTGTATGGAATGGGGTGGATCATCATGTTCCCCTCGACAAGGGTCCCCTTGACTGTTCACAGTTGTGCCTGTCTGGAATGGGGTGGAGCAGCATGTTCCTCACAACCAGGGACCCCGCGCCATCATCCACAGGTGTGCCTGTCTGGAAATGGCTGGAGTGGCATGTTCCATGCAAGAAGGGCCACCACAACAGTGTCCAGAGTTTTGCCTGTCTGGAATGGGGTGGATTGGCGTGTTCCCCTTGACAAGGGACACCACAATATTGTCCACTGGTGTTGCTTTCTGGAACAAGCTGGATCAGCTTGTGCACCACAATGAGGGAGCCCACAATGGCTTCCCCAGGTTTTCCTGTCTGGAAAGTCCAGGAGCAGTATGTTCCCCTTGATACAGGACACCATCATGGTTTACACAGGTATGCCTGTCTGAAACAGTCTGGGCTGCACGTTCCCCCGAGGTTCCCCGTGACAGCATCCACAGATGTGCCTGTCTGGCAAGGGTGGATTGGCGTGTTCCCCACAGTTATGAACCCCACAATGGCATCCACAAGTATGCCTGTCTAGAATGGCCTGGAGTGGCATCTTCCCCATGACTAGGGATGCTGCAACAGTGTCCACAGGTTTGCTTGTCCTGAATGTGCTGCAGGGGAATGTTACCTACAAGAGCAGCCCCGCGATGGCATCCACAAGTGTGCATGTCTGGAATGGGCTGGATTGATGTGTTCCCCATGACAAGGGACCCTGTGCAGTTGTCCAAATGTGTGCCTGTCTGGATATGGCTGGAGTGGCATGTTCCCTGTGACAAGTGACACTTTGACTGGTGTTCACAGTTTTGCCTGTCTAGAATGGGGTGGATCAGCTTGTGCCCTTCGATAATAGATGCCATGATGGGGCCAACAGGTGTTCCTGTCTGGAACAGGCTGGATCAGCTTGTGCACCTTGATGAGGGAACCCAGGATGGCATCCACAGGTGTGCCTGTCTGGAACTGGCTGGATCGACATGTTCCGCATGACTGAGGACCCTGTGATGGCATCCACAGTTGTGCTTTTATGGAACAGACTGAAGTGTTTTCCGGGTGACAAGGGACCCTGCGATGGCATTCACAGGTGTGCCTGTCTGGAATGGGCTGTTGTGGCCTGTTCCCCAACACAAGGGACTCCCGTGAGGACTTCCACATGTGTACCTTTCTGGAACAGGCTCACGCAGCATGTTTCTCATGAGGAGGGACCCCGTTCTGGCATCCAGAGTTGTGTCTGTCTGGAACTGGCTGGACTTGCATGTTCCCTGCGTGAGGGACACCAAGATGGCATCAACAGGTTTGACTGGAATGGGCTGTAGTGACATGTTCCCTGTGATGAGGGACCATGCGATGTCCACAGGTGTGCCTGTATGGGACAGGGTGGATTGTCATTTTCCACTGGATGAGGGATCCCATGATGGTGTTCACAGGTGTGCCTGTCTGGAATGGAATGGAGCAGCATATTCCCCATGTCCAAGGACCCCGTGCCATCCTCCACAGGTGTGCCTGTCTGGAAATGCCTGGAGTGGCATGTTCCCTGCAACAAGGGCCACCGTGATGGTGTCCACAGTTTTGCCTGTCTGGAGTGATGTGGATTGGCATGTGTCCCTTGATGAGAGACACCACGTTGGCGTCCACAGGTGTTCCTGTATGGAACAGGTTGAATTGGCTTGTGCACCACGACGAGGGACCCCGCAATGGCATCCGCATGTGTGCCTTTCTGGAAAGGGCCGGAGTGGCATTTTCCCCTTGACAAGGTACACTGTGATGGTTTACAAAGGTGTGCCTGTCTGGAATGGTCTGGAGCTGCTGTTCCCCAGAGGAGGGACCCCGTGATTGTGTCCACAGTTGTGCCTGTCTGGCATGGACTGGATCAGCATGTTCCCCACAATGAGGAACCACGCAAAGGCATCCACAGGTGTGCCTGTCTGGAACGGGCTGAAGTGGCATCTTCCCTGTGAGTAGGGACCCTGTGACAGCATCCCCAGGATTGTCTGTCTGGAATGTGCTGGGGGGTTTAATGTTCCTCACAACAAGCAGCCCTGTGACAGCATCCACAAGTGTGCCTGTCTGGAATGGGCTGGAGTATTGTGTTTCCTGTGACAACAGACCCCACCATGGCATCCACAGGTGGGCCTGCAAGGAATGGGCTGGATTGGCATGTTCCCCACAACTATGTCCCCGTGACTTCCTCCACAGTTGTGTTTGTTTGGGATGAGATTGTGTGGCCTGTTCCCTGCGATGAGGGATCCCATGATGTAGGAACCCACAATGGTGTCCATAGCTGTGCGTGTCTGGAATGGGCTAGAGCATCATGTTCCCCGTGATGTGGGACCCTGTCACGGCATCCACAGGTGTGCCTGTCTGGAACAGGCTAGAGCAGCATGTTCCCCATGATGAGGGACCCTCTGCCATGCTCCACACAAGTGCCTGTCTGGAAAGGGCTGGAGAGGCATGTTCCTTGTGAGGAGGGACCCTGGAATGGCGTCCACAGGTGTGTCTGTCTGAAATATCCTGGAGCAGCATGTTCCCCACAACAGGGGACCTCACGATGGCATCCACAGTTGTGCCTGTGTGGAATGGGCTGGAGCAGCATGTTTCCTGCAACTAGGGTCCCCGTGACATCATGCACAGCTGTGCCTGTCTGGAGTGGGATGGTGCAGCCTGTTCCCTGTGACAAGGGCACCCATGTCATGGGATCCTGTGACAGTGTCCACAGGTGTGCCTGTCTGGAATGGGATGCATCGGCATGTTCCCCATGAAGAGGAACCCCAAACAGCATCCACAGGTGTGCCTGTGTGGAACAGGCTGGAGGGGTATGTTCCCTGCTGTGAGGGACACCGCAACAGTGTCCACAGGTGTGCCTGTCTGTAACTGGCTGGCTCGGCATTTTCCATGCATCAAGGGACCCCGTGATAGCGTCAATAGGTGTGCCTGTCTGGAAAGGGATGGATTGGCTTTTTCCCATGATGAGGAACCACTGAGAGTGTCCACAGGTGTGCCTGCCTGGAATGGCCTGGAGAGGCATGTTCCCCACTATGAAGGAGACTGTGATGGTGTCCACATATGTGCCTGTCTGGAACGGGCTGGAGCACTGTGTTCCCCATGTCTAGGGACCCCGCAATGGCATCCACATGTGTGCCTTTCCCGAATGGGTTGGAGTAGTGTGTTCCCTGCAATGAGGGACCCCACTAAATTGTCCACAAATTTGCCTGTCTGGAATGGGCTGAAGCAGAGTGTTCCCCATAAGGGACCCTGTGATGGCATCCAAAGTTGTACCTGTATGGAACAGGCTAGAGCAGCATGTTTCCTACAATTAGTGTCCCTATGACTTCATCCACATGTGTGCCTGTTTGGAAGGGGATGGTGTGGCCTGTTCCCCATGAGGGACCCCACGATGGCATCCACAGGTGTGCCTGTCTGGAACAGGCTGGAGCAGCATGTTCCCCACAAGAGGCCCCACGCTTTCATAGACAGGTGTGTCTGTCTGGAAAGGGCTAGAGTGGCATGTTCCCCACAATTAGGGTCCCCATGACTTCATCCATAGATGTTCCTGTCTGGAATGGGATGGTGCAGCCTGTTTGTGTGATGAGGGACCCCGCGATGCCATCCACAGTTATGCCTTCCTGGAATGGGCTGAAGTGCCATGTTCCCTGTGAAGAGGGACACTGCCACAGTGTGCACAGATGTGCCTGTCTGGAATGGGCTGGAGCAGCATGTTTCTGGGTACTAGGAACCCCACAATGGCATGGACAGGTGTGCCTGTTTGAAAAGGGCTGGAGTGGTGTGTTCTCCAGGACGAGGGACCCCATAATGGGTTCACAGGTGTGCCTGTCTGGAACGGGCTGGATCAGCATGTTCCCCACATTGAGAGACACCATGACAGCATCCTCCGGTGTTCCTGTCTGGTACAGTTTGGATTGGCATATTCCCTGTGACAAGTGACCCCACAATGGCATCCTCAGTTGTGCCTGACTGGAATGGGGCTGGAGGGGCGTGTTCCCCATGATAAGGGACCTCACAAAGACTTCCACAGTTGTGCCTCTCTGGAATGGTTGGAGCACCATGTTCCCCAGAGGGAGGGGCCCCGTGCCATCTTTGACAGGTGTGCTGGCCTGGAAAGGGCTGGAGCAGCACATTCCCCACAATTAGGGTCCCCATGTCTTCGTCCACAGGTGTGCCTGTCTGGAACGGGATGGTGAGGCCTGTTCACAGCAATGAGGGGCCCCATGATGGCATCCACAGTTGTGCCTGTCTGGAATGTGCTGGAGGGCCATGTTCCCTATGACCAGGGGCACCGTGATGGTGTGCAAAGGTGTGCCTGTCTGGAACAAGTCTGAGCAGTGTGTTCCTGGGTACTAGGGACCCCACAATGGCATCCACAGCTGTGCCTGTTTCAAAAGGGCTCAAGCAGCATATTCCCTGCTATGAGGGACCCCGTGATGGGTCCACAGGTGTGCCTGTCTAGAACGGGCTGGATCGGCATGTTCCCCACATCGAGAGACAGACACCACAACAGCATCCTCTGGTGTTCCTTTCTGGTCCGGGTTGGATTGACATGTTTGCCATGACAAGTGACCCCTCAATGGAGTCCTCAGTTGTGCCTCTCTGGAATGGCATGGGTCAGTGTGTTCCCCTCGACAAGGTACCCCTTGATGGCATTCACAGGTGTGCCTGTCTGGAACAGGCTGGAAGAGAGTGTTCCCCATGATGAGGGACCATGTGACAGCATCCACAGGTTTGCCTGTCTGGAATGGGCTTGAGTGGTGTGTTCCCCATGTTGAGGAACCTCACAATGGCATCCACAATTGCTCCTCTTTTGGAAGGGGCTAGATTGGCATTTTCCCCACGACAAGGGACTGTACGACTGTGTCTGCTGGTGTGCCTGTCTGGAATGGGCTGGAGCAGGATGTTATCCACAAGGAACGACACTGCACTATTGTTGACAGATGTGCCTATCTTGAAAGGGCTGAAATAGCATGTTCCTTGCGACAAGGGACCCCGTGATGGTGTCCAAAGATTTTCCTGTCTGAAATGGCATGGAATCTGCATGTGCCTCACGACGAGAGATGCCTCGATGTTGTCTACAGGTGTGCCTTTCTTGAAAAGGCTGTATCAATGTGTTCCCTGCATTGAGGGACCCTGCCACGTTGTCCACAGGTTTGCCTCTCTGGAATTGGGGGGGATCGGTGTGTTCCTCATGACAAGAGACAGCATGATGTCCCCAGGTGTACCTGTCTTGAATGTGTTGGATCGGTGTGTTCTCTGTGATGAGGGAAATCACGATGGTGTCCACAGGTGTGCTTGTCTGGAATGGGCTGGAAGGGAGTGTTCCCCATGATGAGGGTCCCCACAAGGGCATCTACAGTTGTGCCTGTCTGGGCTGGAGCGGTGTGTTCCCTGCAATGAGGGACCTCGTGATGGTGTCCACATTTGTGCCTGTCTGGAAGGGCCTGGATTGGCATTTTCCCCGTGATGAGGGGCTCTGTGATGGCATCCACATGTGTACCTCTCTGGAAGGGACTGGAGCAGCATGTTCCCAACAATGAGGGGCCCCGTGCTGTCATCAACAGGTGTGTCTGTCTGGAAAGGGCTAGAGTGGCATGTTCCCTGCAACAAGGGACTACACGACAGCGTCCAAAGATTTGCCTGTCTGGAATGGCATGGATCGGTGTGTGCCCTGAGATGAGAGAAATGATGACAGTGTCCACAGTTGTGCCTTTCTGAAACGGGCTGTATCTATGTGTTCCCTGCATCAAGGGACCCTGCCACGTCCACATGTTTGCCTGTCTGGAACAGGATGGAGCATTGTGTGGCCCACAATGAGGGAACCCGTGACAACGCCCACATATGTGCCTGTCTGGAACATGATGGACCAGCGATTTCCCATGATAAGGGTCCCCGCAATGTGTACACCGGTGTGCCTGTCTGGAATGGGCAGGGTCAGTGTGTTCTCAGTGACAAGAGAAGCCACAATGGCATCCATAAGTGTGCCTTTCTGCAAAAGGCTGTATCTGCATGTTCCCCATGTCAAAGGACACCACCACAGTGTCCACAGGTTTGCCTTTCTGGAACTGTCTGGAGGGGAGTGTTCCCCATGACCCATGACCATGTGCTGGTGTCCACAGGTGTGCCTGTCTGGAATGGGCTGGAGCAGACTGTTCCACATGATGAGTGATCCAGTGGCATCATCCACAGGTGTGCCTGTCTGGAACGGGCTGGAGCAGCATGCTCCTTTCAACAAGGGACCCCACGACAGTGTCCACAGATTTGCCTGTTTGGAATGGGGTGGATCAGCATTTTCCCCACAACAAGAGAAGCCACGATGGCATCCACAGGTGTGCCTTTCTGGAACAGGGTGTATCTGCGTATTCCCCATGTTGAGGGACCCCATGACAGTGTCCACTGTTTTGCCTGTCTGGAATAGGGTGGATCGGTGTCTTCCCCACAAAGAGATATGCCACAAGGCATCCACAGGAGTGCCTGTCTGGAATGGGCAGGAGTGGCATGTTTCCTGTGACTAGGGACCCCATGATGGCATCCACATGTGTGCCTGTCTGAAACAGGGTAGAGGAGTGTTTTCTCCTGATGAGGAACCCTGTGACACCACAGGTTTGCATCTGATACAGGCAGGAGCGGAGTGTTCCCCATTTTGAGGAACCCTGTGACAGTGTCCACAGGTGTGACTGTCTGGAACTGGCTGGATCAGCATGTTCCCCATGATGATGTGCCCCATGATGGCATCCACAAATGAGCCTGTGTGGAACCAGTTGGAGTGGCATGTTCCCCATGACTAGAGACCCCATGACTGCATCAACAGGTGTTCCTTTCCTAAATGGGCTGGAGCAGCATGTTCCCTGTGACGAGTAACCCTGGCACAGTGTCCACAGGTGTGTCTGTCTGTATTGGGCTGGAGCAGTGTGTTCCCCGTGATGAGGGAAGCTGCGATGTTGTCCACAGGTGTGGCTGTGTGGAACGGGCTGGAGTGGCATGTTTGCTGCAACTAGGCCCCTGTCACTTCTTCCTCAGGTGTGCCTGACTGGAATGGGATGGTGCAGCCTGTTCCCTGTGATGAGGGACCCTGTGATGAGGGACCCCTTGATGGCATCCACAGATGTGCCTGCCTGGAATGGACTCATGTGGCATGTTCCCCACAAGGTGGGACCCTGCAATGGAGTACTCAAGTGTGCCTGTCTGGAATGGGCTAGAGCAGCATGTTCCCCACAGTGAGGGACCCCAGGCCATTATCCTCAGTTGTGCCTGTCTGGAAAGGGGTGGAGCAGCATGTTCCTTGTGATGAGTGGGCCTGCAACAGTGTCCACAGGTTTGCCTGTCTGGAGTGGGGTGGATCAGCGTGTTCCCCATGATGAGAAATGCCATGATGGCATCAACAAGTGCCTGTGTGGAATGGGCTGGAGCGGCCTGTTGCCTGTGACAATGGACCCCACCATGATATTCGCAGTTTGCCTGTCTGGAATGGTTTGGAGGGGAGTGTTCTGTAGGAAGTGAGACCCCACAATAGGGTACACAGGTGTGCCTGTCTGGAATGGTCTGGAGTTGAGTGTTCCCCATGATGAAGGACCCTGCAATGGCATCCAAAGGTGTGCCTGTATGTAACGGGCTGGAGCGGCATGTTCCCGACAATTAGGGTCCCCGTGACTTTGTCCACAGTTTTGCCTGTCTGGCATGGGATTGTGCAGCCTGTTCCCCATAATGAGGGACCCCGCGGTGAGGGACCCCATGACATTGTCCACAGTTGTGCCTGTCTGGAATGGGCTGGAGGGGAGTGTTCCCCATGACAAGGGACCCTGAGACGGCATCCACAGGTTTGCCTGTCTGGAATGGGCTGGAGTGGTGTGTTCCCCCAGATGAAGGAGCTCGTGATGGCATCCACAGTTATGCCTGACTGGAAGGGGCTGGATCAGCATGTTCCCTGTGATGAGGGGTGTGGTGACCACATCCACAGGTGTGCCTGTCTGGAATACATGGAGCATGTTCTCCACAGTGAGGGGCGCCGTTCCACCATCAACAGGTGTGCCTGTCCGGAAAGGGCTGAAGTGGCATGTTCCCTGTGAAAAGGGACACTACAATGGTGTCCAAAGATTTGTCTGTCTGGATTGGCATGGATCAGCATTTGCCCCATGATGAGAGACTCCTGGACAGTGTTCACAGGTGTGCCTTTCTGGAACGGGCTGTACTGGCCTGTTACCTGCACCTAGGGACCCTGAAATGGTGTCCACAGGTTTGTCTTTCTGGAATGGGGTGGATTGGTGTCTTCCCCAAGACCAGAGACAACATGACATTGTCCACAGGTGCGCCTGTCTGGAATGGGTTGGATCAGCATGATTCACTGCAACAACAGAACCTGTGATGGCCTCCACAGGTGTGTCTGTCTGGAACAAGCTGGAGCAGCATATTCCCCAGAATGAGGGGCCCTGCACTGATGGCAGCAGGTGCCTGTCTGGAAAGGGCTGGAGCAGCATGTTCCCTGTGACAAGGGACCCCACGACGGTGTCCAAAGGTTTGCTTGTCTGGAATGGCATGGATCGGCATGTGCCCCATGACGAGATGCCACGATCATGTCCACAGGTTTGGCTTTCTGGAATGGGGCATATTGGCATATCTCTGCATTGAGGGACCTCGTGACAGTGTCCACAGGTTTGCTTGTCTGGAATTGGGTGGATTGGTGTATTTCCTGCGACAAGAGACACCATGACAGCATCCACAGGTGTGCCTGTCTGGAATGGGTTGGATTGGCATGTTCCCTGCGATGGGGGAACCCATGATGGTGTCCACATGTGTGCCTGCATCTAATGGGCTGGATAGGTGTGTTCCCCATGAGAAGGTACCCTGCAATGTCATCCACATGTGTGCCGGTCTGGAGTGGGATGGATCGGCGTGTTCCCCATGACTAGGGAACCCATGATGGCATCCACAGGTGTGCCTGTCTGGAATGGGATGGAGCAGCATGTTCCCCACAATGAGGTGCCCCACCACGACATCAAGAGGTGTGCCTGTCTGGAAAGGGCTGGAGTGGCATGTTCCCTGGGGAAGGGACCTCTCAATGGTTCCCAAAGCTTTGCCTGTCTGGAATGGCATGGATTCACATGTGCTCCACATGAGAGAAAACATGATGGTGTCCACAGGTGTGCCTTTCTGGAATGGGCTATATTGGCATGTTCCCTGCATTGAGGGACTCCTCAACAGTGTCCACAGGTGTGCCTCTCTGGAATGTACTGGAGGGGAGTGTTCTCCATGACGAGGTACGCCCCAATGGCGTCCACAACTATGCCTGTCTGGAAGGGGCTGGATCCGCATATTCCCCGTGATGAGGGACCCCACAAAGGCGTCCACAGTTGTGCCTGTCTGGAATGGGTGGAGCACCATGTTCCCCAGAAAAAGGGGCCCCACGTCATCGTCAACAGGTGTTCCAGTCTGGAAAGGGCTGGAGCAGCATGTTCCCCACAATTAGGGTCAATATGTCTTTGTCCACAGGTGTTCCTGTCTGGAATGGGATGGTGAGGCCTGTTCATAGCGATGAGGGACCCCACGATGGCATCCACAGTTGTGCCTGTCTGGAACGTGCTGGAGGGCCATGTTCCCTATGACCAGGGACACCATGATGGTGTGCAAAGGTGTGCCTCTCTGGAACAAATCTGATCAGTGTGTTCCCGGGTACTAGGGACCCCACAATGGCATCCACAGCTGTGCCTGTTTCAAAAGGGCTCAAGCGGCATATTCTTTGCTTCCAGGGACCACATGATGGGTCGACAGGTGTTCCTGTGTGGAATGAGCTAGATTGGCATGTTCCCCACATTGAGAGACACCACAACAGCAGCCTCTGGTGTTCCTTTCTGGTCCAGGTTGGATTGGGATGTTTGCTGTGATGAGTGACCCCGCGATGGAGTCCTCAGTTGTTCCACTCTGGAATGGCATGGATCAGTGTGTTCCCCTCAACGAGGTACCCCTTGAGAGCGTCCACAGTTGTGCCTGTCTGGAACAGGCTGGAGGAGAGTGTTCCCCATGATGAGGGGCCACGTGACAGGGTCCACATTTTTGCCTGTTTGAGTGGCGTGTTCCCTGTGTCGAGGGACCTCATGATGGCATCCACAATTGCACCTCTCTGGAAGGGGCTGGATAAGCATTTTCCCCATGCTGAGGGACTGTGCGACCACGTCCACTGGTGTGCCTGTCTGGAATGGGCTGGAGCAGGATGTTACCCACAATGAGGGGCCCCAATCACCAACAGATGTGCCTGTCCAGAAAGGGTGGAACAGCATGTTCCCTGTGGCAAGGGACCCTGTGATGTTGTCCAAAGATTTGCCGATCTGGAATGGCATGGAATCGGCACGTGCCCTGCTATGAGAGATCCCTCGACGTTGTCCACAGGGGTATCTTTTTGGAAGACTGCATCGGCACGTTCCCTGCATTGAGGGAGCCTGCCATGTTGTGCTCAGTTTTTGCCTGTCTGGAATAGGGTGGATCGGTGTGTTCCCTGTGACAAGAGACACCATGACATAGTCCACAGGTGTGCCTATCTGGAACGGGTTGGATTGGTTTGTTCCCTGTGATGAGGGAACTCACGATGCTGTCTATAGGTGTGCCTGTCTGGAACATTCTGGAAGGAAGTGTTCCCCACTATGAGGGACCCCACGAAGTTTTCCACAGTTGTGCCTGCCTGGAATGGGCTGGAGCAGTTTGTTCCCCACAATGAGTGACCTCGTGATGGTGACCACATTTGTGCCTATCTGGAAGGGGCTGTGTCGGTGTTTTCCCGTGAGGAGGGACCCCCCCCCCAATGGCATCCACATGTGTGCCTCTCTGGAAGTGGGTGGAGCAGTGTGTTCCCTGTGACAGAGTGCCCTGCCAAGGTGTCCAAAGATGTGTCCGACTGCAATGGCATGGATTGGCGTGTGCCCCGAGATGAGAGACACTATGATGGTGTCCACAGGTGTCCCTTTCTGAAAAGAGCTCTATCAGCGTATTCCCTGCATCAAGGGATCCTGCCACATTGTCCACCTGTTTGCCTGTCTGGAAAGGGATGGAGTGCCGTGTTCCTCATAATGGGGGAACCCATGACGAGCTCCACAGGTGTGCCTGTCTGGAACGTGTTGGAGCGGCAATTTCCTGTGACGAGGGACCCCCCAATGGGTCCACACGTGTACCTGTCTGGAATGGGCATTATCAATGTGTTCCTAGCCACCAGAGAAGCCACGATGGCATCTACTTGTGTGCCTTCTTGCAACAGGCTGTATCTGCATGTTCTCCACATCGAAGCACACTGCCACAGTATCCACAGGTTTGCCTTTCTGGAACAGGCTGGAGGGGAGTGTTCCCCACGGCCAGTGACCACACACCAGTGTCCACAGGTGTGCCTGTCTTTAATGGGCTAGAGCAGACTATTCCCCATGATGAGGGACCCAGTGGCATCATCCACAGGTTTGCCTGTCTGGAAAGGGGTGATGTAGCATATTCCTGGTGACAAGGGACTCCACGACAGTGTGCACAGGTTTGCCTGTCTGGAATGGGGTGGATCGGCATTTTCCCCCCAACAAGAGAAGCCAAGATGGCATCCACAGGTGTGCCTTTCTAGAACAGGCTGTATCTGCATGTTCCCCACGTCGAGGAACCCCACAATGGTGTTCACAGTTTTGCCTGTCTGGAATGGGGTGGATCAGTGTGTTCTGCGCAATGAGATATGTCACAAGGTGTCCACAGGAGTGCCTGTCTGCAATGCGCAGGAGCAGCATGTTTCCCATGACTAGGGACCCCGTGATGGCATCCATATGTGTGCCTGTCTGAAATGGGGTTGAGGGGTGTTTTCTCCTGACAAGGGACTCCGTGATGCCATCCACATGTTTGCCTGTCTGGAACGGGCAGGAATGGAGTGGTCCCCATTTCGAGGAACCTCACGACAGCATCCACAGGTGTGCCTATCTGGAACTGGCTGGAGTGGTGTGTTCCCTGTGATTAGGGACACCATGACTGCTTCAATAGTTGTGCTTTTCATAAATGGGCTGGAGCAGCATGTTCCCTGTGATGAGGAACCCCGCCACAGTGTCCACACATTTGCCTTTCTGGAATGGGCTGGAGGGAAGTGTTCCCAATGGCCCTTGACAACATACTGCTGTCCACAGGTGTGCCTGTCTGTATTGGGCTGGAGCAGCGTGTTCCCTGAGATGAAGGAAGCCGTGATGTTTTCCACAGGTGTGCCTGAATGGAACAGGCTGGAGCAGCATGTTCGCCAGAACTTGGTCCCCATCACTTCCTCCACAGGGGTGCCTGACTGGGATGGATGGTGCGGCCTGTTCTCCGTGATGAGGGACCCTGTGATGAGGGACCCCTTGATGGCACCCACAGGTGTGGTGCCTGGAACAAGCTTGAGTGGCCTGTTCCCCAAGAGGTGGGTCCCCGTCTAGGAGTCCACCAGTGTGCCTGTCTGGAATGGGCTAGAGCTGCATGTTCCCCATGATGAGGGACACCAGGCCATCATCCACAGTTGTGCCTGTCTGGAAAAGGGTGGAGCGGCTTGTTCCTTGTGATGAGAGGACCTGTGACTGTGTCCACAAGTTTGCTTGTCTGGAATGGGGTAGATCAGGGTGTTCCCTGAGACAAGAGGTGCCACTGTTGTGTCCACCGGTGTGCCTGTCTGGAACAGGGAGTATCGGCAAGTTACCTATCAATGAAGGACCCCACGATGGCATCAACAAGTGTGCCTGTCTGAAACAGGCTAGAGTGGCATGTTGCCCATGATGATGGACCCTGCCATGGCATCCTCAGGTTTGCCTGTCTGGAATGGTTTGGAGGGGCGTGTTCTTCATGAAGTGAGACCCCACAACAGCCTATACTGGTGTGCCTGTCTTGAATGGTCTGGAGCTTAGTGTTCCTCATGACAAAGGACCCTGCAATGCCATCCCATGTGTGCCTGTATATAATGGGCTGGAGCAGCATGTTCCCCACAGTCAGGGTCCCTATGACTTTGTCCACAGCTCTACCTGTCTGGATCGGGATGATGCAGCCTGTTCCTCATAACAAGGGACCCCATGATGAGAGACTCAGCGATGGCATCCACAGTTTTGCCTGTCTGGAATGGGCTGGAGGGTTGTGTTCCCTGCAATGAGGTACCCAACAATGGGTCCACATGTGTGCCTGTCTGTAACAGGCTGGATTGGCATGTTCCCCATGTCAAGAGACACCACAACAGCATCCTCTGCTCTGCCCGTCTGGTACAGGTTAGATTGGCGTGTTCCCCATGATGAGTGACGTTTGATGACGTCCTGTTTTGCCTGTCTGGAACAGCATGGACCAATGTGTTCCCCGTGACAAGGGACCCCACAAAGGCGTCCATAGTTGTGCCTGTCTGGAATGAGCTGGAGGGGAGTGTACCCTACAACGAGGGATCCCACGATTACATCCACAGTTGCACCTGTATGGAAGGAGCTGGATCAGCATGTTTCCCATGAGGGAACCCATGCTGTTGTTGACAGTTTTTCATGTCCAGAAAGGGTTGGAGCAGCATGTTTCCTGCACCAAGTGACCCCACAACAGTGTGCAAACATTTGCCTGTCTGGAATGGCATGGTTCACTGTGTGCCCTTTGTTGAGAGACACCTTGATAGTGTCCACAGGTGTGCCTTTCTGAAACGGGCTGTATTGGCATGTTCCCTGCATTGAGGGACCCCACGACAGTGTCCCCAGTTTTGGCTGTCTGGAATGAGGTGTATTGGTGTGTTCCCCACAACGAGAGAAACCATGACAACATCCCCAGGTGTGTCTGTCTGGAAAGGGTTGAATCCACATGTTCACCGCAATGAGGGAACCTGCGATGGAGTCCAGTGTTGAGCTTGTCTGGAATGGGGTGGAGCAACATGTTCCCCACAGTGAGGGGCCTGTACCATCGTCGACAGCTGTGCCTGTCTGGAAAGGGCTAGAGCAGCATGTTTCCTGCAACAAGGGACCCCGAGACAGTGTCCAAAGTTTTGCCTGTCTGGAATGGCATGGAGTGGCATTTGCCCCATGATGAGATGCTATGATGGTGTCTACAGTTGTGTTTTTCTGGAATGGCTGTAACAACATGTTCCCTGCTTTGAGGAACCCCGGGACAATATGTACAGGTTTGCCTGCCTGGAATTGAGTGGATCAGTGTGTTCCCTGTGATGTGAGACAACATGATGGCATCCACAGGTGTGCGTGTCTGGAGTGGGTTTGATTGGTGTTTTCCCTGTGACGAGGTACCCTGTGATGACATCGATATGTGTGCCTGTCTGGAACAGGCTAGAGCAGCATATTCCCCACAGTGAGTGACCCCACACCATCGTGCACAGGTGTTCCTGTGTGGAAAGGGCTGGAGCAGCAAGTTCCCTGTGACAAGGGGTCTCACAATGGTGTTCACAGTTTTGGCTCTCTGGAATGGGGTGGATTGGTGTGTTCCCCATGATGAGAGATGTCATGATGCAGTCCACAGCTGTGCCTGTCAGGAACAGGCTATGTTGGCCGTTTCTCCATCAAAGGACCCCACGATGTTGTCCCTAGGTTTGCTTCTCTGGAAGGGGGTGGATTTGTGTTCCCCATGATGAGAGACATCACGACATCACCTACATGGGTGCCTGTCTGGCATTGTCTTGATCGGCATGTTCCCCACAATGAGAGAACCGGCAGTTTTTTCCACAGTTGTGCCTTTCTGGTATGAGCAGGAGCAGTGTTTTCACCGTGTTGAGGGATTCCACGAGGGTGTCCACAGGTGTGCCTGCCTGTAATGGACTGGAGAGTCATGTTTCCCACAATGAGGTACCCTTTGATTGCATCCATATGTGTGCCTGTCTGGAGTGGGATGTATCAGTATGTTCCCTGTGATGAGGAACCCCGTGAAGGTGTCCACAGGTGTGCCTGTCTGGATTGGGCTGGGGCGGCATGATCCCCATGATGAAGGACCCCAAGAAATCAACCACAGTTGTGCCTGTTTGGAGCAGGCTGGATTGGCGTGTTCCCCACATTGAGAGACACCACAACAGCATCCTCTGGTGTGCCTGTCTCATGCAGGTTGGATTGGTGTGTTCCCCATGACGAGTGACCCCACAATGTCATTCTCATTTGTGCCTGTCTGGAACAGCATGGATCAACATGTTCCCTGCAATGTGGGACCCCACAATGGCATCCACAGGTGTGCCTGTCTGTAATGGGCTGGAGGGTGTGTTCCCCATGACGAGGGATCCCGCAATGGCATCCACAATTGCACCTGTCTTTAAGGTGCTGGATCAGTGTGTTTCCTATGATGAGGGACCCCATGCCATCGTCGACAGGCGTGCCTGTCCAGAAAGGGCTGGAGCAGCATCTTCCCTGTGGCATGTGTCCCCACGATGGTGTCCAAAGATTTGCCTGTCTGGAATGGAATGGTTTGTTGTGTGCCCCATGACGAGAGACACCATGATGGCATCCACAGTTGTGCCTGTCTGGAACAGGTTGGATTGTCATGTTCCCCAAGATGTGGGAACCCATGATGGCGTCCACATATGTGCCGGTCTGTAGCGAGATGGATTGGCATTTTCCCCGCTATGAGGAATCGCACAATGGCATCCACTGGTGTGCATGTCTGCAACGGGCTTGATTGGCCTGTTCCCCATGATCAGGGACCCAGTGATGACATCCAGAAATGTGTCATTCTGGAATGGGCTCGAATGGCATGTTCCCCCCGTCAAGGAACCCTGTGATGGCTTCCATATGTGTGCCTGTCTGCAACAGCCTGGAATGGCATATTCTCCACGATGAGGGACCCCGTGAGTGCATCTACATGTGTGCCTGTCAGGAAGGTGATGGAGGAGAGTGTTCCCCATGATGAGGGACCTGCAATGGCATCCACAGTTGTGCCTGTCTGGAATGGGCTATTGCAGTGTGTTCCCCATGACAAGGGACCTCGCAATGACATCCACTGGTGTGCCTGAATGGAATGGGCTGGAGTGGCAGGTTCCACACAACTACGGTCAACGTGACTTCATCCACAGCTGTGCATGTCTGGAATTAGATGGTGCAGCCTGTTCCCCACGATGAGGGATCCTGTGATGGTGGCCACAGGTGTGCCTGTCTGGAATGGGCTTGAGTGACATGTTCCCCAAGATGAGGGACCCTGTGATGGCATCCAAAGTTGTACCTGTCTGGAATGCCCTGGATCAACTTGTTCCCTGTGATGAGGGATCTAGCGATGGTGTCCACAGGTGTACCTGTTTGGAACAGCCTGGATTGGCGTGTTCTCCTTGACAAGGGACCCCACGTTGGTTTCCACAAATGTGCCTTTCTGGAACTGTCTAGCTGCATACTCTCCTGATATAGGACCATCTGACTGTGTCCACAGGTGTGCCTCTCTGGAATGGGCTTGAGAGGATGTTCCCATGATGTGGGACCCTGTCATGGCATCCACAGTTGTGCCTGTCTGGAACATGCTAGAGAAGCATGATCCCTGTGACAAGGGATCCCACGACGGTGTCCACAGGTTTGCCTGTCTGGACTGGGCTGCATTGGCATCTGCCCTGTAACGAGAGATGCCACAATGGGGTCCACAGCTGTGCCTTTCAGGAACGGGCTGTGTTGGCATGTTCCCCCATCAAAGGACCCTGCAATGGTGTCCATAGTTTTGCCAGTCTGGAAGGGGATGGATTGGTGTGTTCCCCGTGATGAGAGACACCACGACATCGTCCACATGTGTCCCTGTTTGGAATGGTCTGGATCAGCATGTTCCCCATGTCAAGGGATGCCACAATGGTGTCCACAGGTGTGCCTGCCTGTAACAGGCTGGAGAGGAGTGTTTCCCACAATGAGGTACCCTGTGATGGTGTCCACACATGTGCTTGCCTGAAGTGGGATGTATCAGCATGTTCCCTGCAATGAGGAACCCCACAACGGCATCCACAGGTGTGCTTGTGTGGAATGGGCTGGATTGGCATGTTCCCCATGATGAGGAACCCCGATACATCATCCTCTGGTGTGCTTGTCTGTTATAGGTCGGATTGGCATGTTCCCTGTGACGAGTGACCCCCACAATGTCATCCTCAGTTGTGCCTGTCTGTAACAGCATGGATCAATGTGTCCCCCATGACAAGGCACCCTGTGACAGTGTCCACAGGTGTGCCTCTCTGGAATGGGCTGGAGGGGAGTGTTCCCCACAATGAGGGATCCCACGATGGTGTCCAAAGTTGTGCCTGTCTGGAATGGCTGGAGCACCATGTTCCCTACAAGGAGGGGCCCTGTGCCATCGTCAATAGGTATGCCTGTCTGGAAAGGGCTGGAGTGAGATTTTCCCCACAATTAGGGTTCCCATGTCTTCATCCACAGGTGTGCCTGTCTGGAACAGGATGGTGTGACCTATTCCCAGCGATGAGTGACCCCGGGACGAGGGACCCCACGATGGTGTCCACAGTTGTGCCTATCTGGAATGTGCTGGAGGGCTGTGTTCTCTGCGACCAGGGACACCACAATGGTGTGCAAAGGAGTGCCTGTCTGGAACGGGCTGGAGCAGCATGTTCTTGGGTACTAGGGTCCCAGAGTGACATACACAGTTGTGCCCATTTGGAAAGGGCTCGAGCAGCATATTCCCCATGATGAGGGACCCTGTGACAGGTCCACAGGTGTGCCTGTCTGGAATGGGCTGGATTGGCATGTTCCTGGCATTGAGAGACACCGCAATGGCATCCTCTAGTGTTCCTTTCTGGTCTGGCTGGATTGACGTGTTCCCCATGACAAATGACCCCACAGTGGTGTCCTCAGTTGTGCCTCTGGAATGGCATGGATCAGCTTGTTCCTTGTGATGAGGTACCCCTCAATGGCATCCACAGGTGTGCCTGTCTGGAACGGGCTGGAGGGGGAGTGTTCCCCATGACAAGGGACCATGTGATGACATCTACAGGTTTGCCTGTCTGGAATGGACTTGAGTGGTGTGTTCCTCATGTTGAGGGACCTCGCAATGGCATCCACAGTTGCTCCTGTCTTGAAGGGGCTGGATTGGCGTGTTCCCCATGACAAGGGACTGCATGACTGTGTCCACAGGTGTGCCTGTTTGGAATGGGCTGGAGCAGCATGTTCACCACAGTGAGGGTCCCCGTGCCATCTTTGACAGATGTGCCCATCCAGAAAGGCTGGAATGGCATGTTCCCTGCCACAGTTGACCCCGCAACAGTGTCCAAAATTTTTCCTGCCTGGAATGACATGGACTGGCTTCTGCCCCACAATGAAAGATGCCTCAACGTTGTCCACAGGTGTGCCTTTCTGGAATGGGCTGTATTGGTGTGTTCCCTGCATCAAGGGACCTCGCGACAGTGTCCAGAGGCTTGCCTGTCTGGAATGGGGTGGATTGGTGTGTTCTCCATGATGAAAGACACCAAGACATTATCCCCAGGTGTGCCTGTCTGTAACGGGTTGTATCAGCATGGTTTGCCGTGATGAGGGAATGTGCGATGGCATGCACAATTGTGCCTTTCTGGAACAGGCTGGAACAGCATGTTCCCGACAATGATGGGCCTGGCACTTTTGTTGACACGTGTGCCTCTCTGGAAAGGGCTGGAGCAACATGTACCCTGTGACAAGAGACCCCATGATGGTGTCCAAAGGTTTGTCTGTCTGGAATGGCATGGATCGGCTTGTGCCCTCTGACAAGAGATGCCAATGGTCTCCACAGGTTTGCCTTTCTGAAATGGGATGTGGTGGTGTGTTCCCTGTGTTGAGGGACTCCACAACAGTGTCCACAGGTTTGCCTGTCTGGAATTGGGTGGATCGGTGTGTTCTCTGTGATGAGAGCCACCATGACAGTGTCCACAGGTGTGCTGTGTGGAAAGGGATGGATCAGCTTTTTCCCTCAATGAGGAACCCCCAGTGGCATCCACGGGTATGCCTCTCTGGAATGTGCTGGAGGGGCATGTTCCCCATGATGAGGGACATCATGATGGTGTCCACAGGTGTGCCTGTCTGGAATGGGCTGGAGCAGCATGTTCCCCATGACTAGGGACCCTGTGTCGGCATCCACAGGTGGGTCTTCCCAGAACGGGCTGGATCGGCGTGTTCCCCACAATGACCGACCCCTCCATGGCATCCACAGTTTTGCCTGTCTGGAATGGACTGGAGGGGAGTATTCCCCACAACGAGCGCCCCCACGATGGAGTCCACAGGTGTGCCTCTGTGGAATGGGCTAGAGCTCAGTGTTCCCCACAATGAAGGATCCCGTGATGGTGTCCACAGTTGTGCCTGTATGTAATGAGCTGGAGTGTCATGTTCCCCACAATTACAGTCCCCATGACTTTGTGCACACATGTGCCTGTCTGGAATGAGATGGTGCAGCCTGTTCCCCACAATGAGGGACCATGCAATGAGGGACCCAATGACAGAATCCACAGTTGTGCCTCTCTGGAATGGAGTGGAAGGCCGTGTTTCCTGTGACCAAGGACACTGGGATGGTGTGCACAGGTGTGTCTGTCTGGAATGGGCTGGAGTGGTGTGTTTCCGAGCACTAGGGACCCCACAATGGCATCCAAATGTGTGCCTGTGTGCAAAAAGGCTGGAGCAGTGTGTTCCCTGTGATGAGGTACCCTGTGATGGGTCCACATGTGTGCCTGTCTGGAATGGGCTGGATCAGTGTGTTCCCTGCATCGAGAGACACTGCAACAGTATCCTCCAGTGTGCCTGTCTGGTACAGGTTGGATTGGCATGTTTCCTGCAGTGAGTGACCCTGAGATGTCATCCTCAGTTGTGCCTTTCTGGAACAGCATGGATTGACGTGTTCCCCATGAACAAGGGACCCCGTGACAGCATCCACAGGTGTGCCTGTCTGGAACAGACTGGAAGGGAGTGTTCCCCACAATGAGGGATCCCGCAATGGTGTCCGCAGTTGCACCTGTCTGGAAGGGGTTGGATTGGCATGTTTCCCATGATGAGGAATCCTACACCATTGTGGAAATGTGTGCCTGTCTGGAAAGGGCTGGAGCAGCATGTTCCCTGTGACAAGGGACCCCACTACCGTGTTCAATGATTTGCCTGTCTGGAATGGCATGGTTTGGCATGTGCCCCATGACAAGAGACACCTAGACGATGTCCACAGGTGTGCCTTTCTGAAACGGGCTGTATCGGCATGTTCCTTGCATTGAGGGACCCCATGGTGGTGTCTCCAGTTTTGCCTGTCTAGAATGGGGTGAATTGTATTCCCCATGATGAGAAACACCATGATGTCATCCCGAGGTGTGTCTATGTGGTACGGGTTGGATTGGCTTGTTTCCTGGAACCAGGGAACCCGTGATGGCATCCACATGTGTGCCTGTCTCTAACGGGCTGGATAGGTGTGGTCCCCATGATGAGGTATGCTGTGACATTGTCCACATTTGTGCTGGTCTGCAGTGAGATGGCTCAGCATCTTCCCCTCGATGAGGAACCCCATGACGGTGTCCACTGGTATGCATGTCAGGAATGGGCTGGAGCATCGAGTTTCCTGTGATCAGGGACCCCACGATGACATCCACAAATGTGTCAGTTTAGAAAGGGCTCAAGTGGCATGTTCCCTATGACAAGGAACTCTGCCATGGCTTCCACAGGTGTGTCTGTCTGGAACAGGCTGGAGTGGCATGTTCCCTGTGACAAGGGATCCTGTGCCATTGTCCTCAGGTGTGTCTGTTTGGAAAGGGCTGGAGCACCATGCTCCCTGTGACAAGGGATCTTGTGATGGTGTCCACAGGTTTGCCTGTCTCGAATGGGGTGGATTGACATGTGGCTCATGACGAGAGATGCCATGGTGGGGTCCACAGCTGTGCCTTTCAGGGACAGACTGTGTTGGCATGTTCCCCCATCGAAGGACCCTGTGACAGTGTC
This sequence comes from Heterocephalus glaber, assembly GCF_000247695.1. Next base: position 13,629,952 of record NW_004624749.1, read on the forward strand.
CCTAGGTTTTCCTGTCTGGAAGGGGGTGGATTGGTGTGTTCCTCATGAAGAGAGACACCACAACATCATCCACATGAGTGCCTGTCTGGATCAGCGTGTTCCGCATGATGAGGGAACCCACGATGGCGTCCACAGGTGTGCCGGTCTGGAGTGAGATGGATCGGTGTGTTCCCCACGTTGAGAGACACCACAACAGCATCCTCTGGTGCGCCTTTCTGGTGCGGGTGGGATTGGTGTGTTCCCCGTGACAAGTGACCCCACGATGTCATCCTCAGTTGTGCCTGTATAGAACAGCATGGATCGACATTTTCCCCATGACGAGGGACCCCACAACAGTGTCCACAGGTGTGCCTGCCTGGAACAGGCTGGAGGGGAGTGTTCCCCATGATAAGGGATCCCGCAATGGCATCC
>NW_004624749.1:13630462-13656636 GCF_000247695.1 Heterocephalus glaber
AACAGGCTGGAGGGGAGTGTTCCCCATGATAAGGGATCCCGCAATGGCATCCACTGTTGCACCAGTCTGGAAGGGGCTGGATTGGCATGTTTCCCGTAACAAGGGACCCCACATCATCGTCGACAGGTGTTCCTGTCCAGAAAGGGCTGGAGCATCATGTTCCCTGCAACAAGGGACCCCGTGACAGTGTCCAAAGATCTGCCTGTTGGGAATGGCATGGATCAGCGTGTGCCCTGTGACAAGAGACACCTTGATGGTGTCCACAGTTGTGCCTTTCTGAAACGGGCTTTATCAGTATGCTCCCTGCATACAGGGACCCCATGGTGGTGTTCTCAGTTTTCCTTGTTTGGAATGGGGTGGATAAGTGTATTCCTCGTGATAAGAGACATCATGATGGCGTCCCCAGGTGTTTCTGTCTAGAACAGGTTAGATAGTTGTGTTCCCCACAATGAGGGAACCCACAAAGGTGTCCAATGTTGTCCCTGTCTGGAATGGGCTGAAGCACAATGTTCTTAGCAACAAGGGACCCCACGATGGTGTCCACAGTTTTGCCTCTCTGGAATTGGGTGGATTGCTGTGTTCCCCACAATGAGAGACACCATGATGGCGTCCATAGGTGTGCCTGTCTGTAACAGGTTTGACCGGTGAGTTCCCCGAGATGAGGGAACCCGCAAAGTCATCCATATGTGTGCCTGTCTGGAACGGGCTGCAGCAGCATGTTTCCCACAACAAGGGTCCCTGTGCTGACATTGACAAATGTGTCTGTCTGGAAATGGCTGGAGCAGCATGTTCCCTGCAACAAGGGACTCCACGATGGTTTCCAAAGATTTGCCTACCTGGAATAGCATAGATCGACATGTGCCTCAGGATGGGAGATGCCACAATGGTATCCTCAGGTGTGAGTTTCTGGAATGGGCGGTATCGGCATCTTCCCTGAATCAAGGGACCCCACGACGGTTCCCACAGGTTTGCCTGTCTGGAATTTGGTGGATTGTTGTGTTCCCTGCAAATTGAGACCACCATGACAGCATCCCCAGGTGTGTCTGTCTGGAACAGGTTAGATCAGCATGTTCCCCACAATGAAGTAACCCACAAAGGCATCCAAATGTATGCCTGTCTGGAACAGGCTGGAGCAGCATGTTTCCCACATGGAGCAGCCCCGTGCCATTGTCAACAGGTGTCCCTGTCTGGAAAGGGCTGGAACAGCATGTTCCCTGTGACAAGGGACCCCACGACGGTGTCCACATGTTTGCCTGTCTGGAATGGTCTGGATCATCATGTTCCCCATGATGAGAGAACCAGTGACAGTGTAAACAGGTGTTCCTGTCTGGAACGGGATGGTGAGGTCTGTTCATGCCAATGAGGGACCCCACAATAGCATCCTCAGTTGTGTCTGTCTGGAATGTGCTGGAGGGCCATGTTCCCTGTGACCAGGGACACTGCGATGCTGGGCAAAGGTGTGCCAGTCTGGAACAAGTCTGAGCAGTGTGTTCCCAGGTACTAGGGACCCCGCAGTGGCATCCACAGGTGTGCCTGTTTCAAAAGGGCTCCAGCGGCATATTCCCTGCTATGAGTGACACCGTGATGGGTCCACAGGTGTTCCTGTGTGGAATGGGCTAGATTGGCATGTTCCCCACATTGAGAGACACCACAACAGCATCCTCTGGTGTTCCTTTCTGGTCCAGGTTGGATTGGCATGTTTGCTGTGATTAGTGACCCTGCAATGGAGTCCTCAGTTGTGCTGCTGTGGAATGGCATGGATCAGTGTGTTCCCCTCAATGAGGTACCCCTTGAGAGCGTCCACAGTTGTGCCTGTCTGGAACAGGCTGGAGGGGAGTGTTCCCCATAGTGAGGGGCCACACGACAGGGTCCACATTTTTGCCTGTCTGGAATGGTCTTGAGTGGTGTGTTCCCTGTGTCAGGGGACCTCGTGATGCCATCCACAATTGCACCTCTCTGGAAGGGGCTGGATAAGCATTTTCCCCATGCTGAGGGACTGTGTGACCGTGTCCACTGGTGTGCCTGTCTGGAACAGGCTAGAGCAGCATGTTCCCCATGAGAGTCCCCATGCCAACAGTGACAGGTGTACCTCTCTGGAAAGGGCTAGAGTGCAATGTTCCCTGCAACAAGGGACCCCGCAACAATGTCCAAAGATTTGCCTGTCTGGAATGTCATGGATTGGTGTGTGCCTCATGATGAGAGATGCCACAATGGTGTCCACAATGTGTTCCTTTCTGCATTGGGCTGTATTGGCATGTTCCCTGCTTCTAGGGACCCTGCAATGGTTTCCACAGGTTTGCCTGTCTGGAATTGTGTGGACCAGTGTGTTCCCTGCAACAAGGGACACCATGAAGAAGTCCACAGGTGTGCCTGTCTGGAATGGTTTGGATCGGTGTGTTGCCCATGATGAGGGAACCCGCAATGGTGTCTACATTTGTGTCTGTCTCTAATGAGCTGGATAGACGTGTTTCCCATGACGAGGAACCCTCTGATGTCATCCACGTGTGCCAGTCCAGAGCGAGATGGATCAGCATGTTCCCCTTGATGTGAAACCCCATGATGGCATCCACTGGTGTGCATATGTGGGTCGGGCTGGAACATCCAGTTCCCTGTGATCAGGGACCCTGTGACGACGTCCACAAGTGTGTTGGCCTGGAATGTGCTCGAGTGGCATGTTCCCTGTGATGAGGAACTCCGTGATGGCGTCCACAGGTGTACCTGTCTGAAATTGGCTGGAACAGCATATTCCCCACAGTGAGTGACCCCGCGTCATCGTGCACAGGTGTGCCTATGTGGAAAGGGCTGGAGCAGCATGTTCCCTGTGACAAAGGGTCTCACGATGTTGTCCACAGTTTTGCCTCTCTGGAATGGGGTGGATTGGTGTGTGCCCCATGATAAGAGATGCCATGATGCGGTCCACAGCTGTGCCTTTCAGGAACAGACTGTGTTGGCTGTTTCCCCATCAAAGGACCCCACGATGTTGTCCCTAGGTTTGCCTGTCTGGAAGGGGGTGGATTGGTGTGTTCCCCATGAGAAGAGACACCACGATGTCATGCACATCTGTGCCTGTCTGGAATGGCCTGGATTGGCATGTTCCCCACAATGAGGGAACTGGCAATGGTGTCCACAGGTGTACCGGTCTGGAGTGAGATGGATCGGTGTGTTCCCCACGTTGAGAGACACCACAACAGCATCTTCTGGTGTGCCTTTCTGGTGCGGGTTGGATTGGTGTGTTCCCCTCGACAAGTGACCCAGCGATATCACCCTCAGTTGTGCCTGTATGGAACAGCATGGATCAACATGTTCCCCAGGACGAGGGACCCCACAACAGTGTCCACAGGTGTGCCTGCCTGGAATAGGCTGGAGGGGAGTGTTCCCCATGATAAGGGATCCCGCAATGGCATCCACTGTTGCACCAGTCTGGAAGGGGCTGGATTGGCATGTTTCCCACAACAAGGGACCCCACATCATCATCGACAGGTGTGCCTGTCCAGAAAGGGCTGGAGCATTATGTTCCCTGCAACAAGGGACCCCGTGACAGTGTCCAAAGATTTGCCTATCAGGAATGGCATGGATCGGTGTGTACCCTGTGACAAGAGATACCTTGATGGTGTCCACAGTTGTTCCTTTCTGAAATGGGCTGTATTGGCATGTTCCCTGCATAGAGGGACCCCATGGTGGTGTTCCCAGTTTTCCCTGTCTTGAATGGGGTGGGTCAGTGTGTTCCCTGTGATGAGAGACATCATGATGGTGTCCACAGTTGTTTCTGTCTAGAACGGGTAGATTGATGTGTTCCCCACAATGAGGGAACCCACAAAGGTGTCCAAATTTGGGCCTGTCTGGAATGGGCAGAAGCAGCATGTCCCCCACAATGAGGGTCCCTCCACCATCATTGACAGGTGTGCATGTCTGGAACAGGCTACAGCAGCATGTTCTTAGCAACAAGGGACCCCACGATGGTGTCCACAGTTTTGCCTGTATGGAATTGGGTGGATTGCTGTGTTCCCCACAATGAAAGACACCATGATGGCGTCCATAGGTGTGCCTGTCTGTAACAGGTTTGATCGGTGAGTTCCCCGAGATGAGGGAACCCGCAAAGTCATCCATATGTGTGCCTGTCTGGAATGGGCTGGAGCAGCATGTTTCCCACAATGAGAGTCCCTGTGCTGACATTGACAAATGTGCTTGTCTGGAAATGGCTGGAGCAGCATGTTCCCTGCAACAAGGGACTCCACGATGGTTTCCGAATATTTGCCTATCTGGAATGGCATGGATTGGCATGTGCCTCATGACGGGAGATGCCACAATGGTATCCCCAGGTGTGCGTTTCTGGAATGGGTGGTATCAACATGTTCCCTGCATCAAGGGACCCCACCAGGGTGTCCACATGTTTGACTGTCTAGAATGGTCTGGATCGGCATGTTCCCCTTGATGAGGGAACCTGTGACAGTGTCCAGAGGTGTGCCTCTCTGGAATGGGCTGGAAAGGAGTGTTCCTCACAATGAGGGATCCCCCAATGGTGTCCACAGTCTGGAAGGTGCTACTGTCTGGACAGGGCTGGATTGATGTGTTTCCCATGATGAGGGTCCCCGTACCATCATGTACAGGTGTGCCTGTCCAGAACGGGCTGGAACAGCATGTTTCCTGAAACAAGGGACCCCATGATGGTGTCCAAAGATTGGCCTGTGGCCAGGGATTTAGCTCAGTGGTTCTGCCACCTGCCTCCCAAGTGCAAGGGCCAGAGTTCAATCCCCGGTACCAAAAAATAAAAATAAAAAGATTTGCCTGTATGGAATGGCATGGTTTGGCATGTGCCCCACAACAAGAGATGCCTGGATGGTGTCCACAGGTGTACCTTTTTGGAATGGGCTATATCAGTGTGTTCCCTGCATCAAGTGACCCCGTGACAGTTTCCACAGTTTTGCCTGTTTTGCCTGTCTGTAATTTGGTGGATTGGTTTGTTCCCCACACCGAGAGACACCATGATGGTGTCCTCAGGTGTGTCTGTTTGGAACAGGTTGGATCAGTGTGTTCCCCACAACAAAGGACCCTGCACCATTGTCGACATATGTGCCTCTCTGGAAAGTGCTGGAGTGGCATGGTCCCTGTGACAAGGGCCCACGCATCAGTGTCCACAGGTTTGCATGTCTGGAATCGGGTGGATCACTGTGTTCCCCCCAGTGAGAGACACCATGATGGCTTCCACAGGTGTGCCTGTCTGGAATTGGCTTGATTGGTATGTTTTCTGTGATGAGGGAACCTGCAATGGCATCCATAGCTGTGCCTGTCTGGAACAGTCTAAAGCAGCATGTTCCCCACAACAAGGGTCCCCACGCCGACATTGAAAGGTGTGCCTGTCTGGAAAGATCTGGAGCAGCATGCTCCCTGTGACAAAGTACCCCACAACAGTGTCCAAAAATTTGCCTGTCTGGAATGGCATGGATTGGCATGAGCCCCACAGAGAGAGATGCCACGATGCTATCCACAGGTGTGCCTTTCTGGAATGGGCTGTATTGGTGTGTTCTCTGCACTGAGGGAACCCGCAATGGCATCCACATGTGGGCCTATCTCTAACGGGCCGAATAGGCATGTTCCCCATGATGAGGTACCCTGCGATATCATCCACATGTGTGGCGATCTGGAGCAAGAGGATCAGCATATTCCCCATGAGGAGAAACCCCATGGCAGCGTCCACTGGTGTGCATGTCTGGAATGGGCTGGAGTGGTGTATTCCCCATGGTGAGGGACCCCAAAATGTTGTCTACAGTTGTGCCTGTCTGAAACCAGTTGGAGTGGTAGTGGTGTGTTCCCCACAAGGGACCACGTGAGGGCATCCACTGGTGTGCCTGTCCAGAATGGCCTGGAGTGGTGTGTTCCATGTGACAAGGGACCCCTTCCATGGAGCCCACAGATTTGCCTGTCTGGAATGCGTTGGAGGGGAGTTTTCCACATGAAGAGGGACCCCGCGACAGCGTCCACAGGTGAGCCTGTCTGGAACAGGCTGGAGTGGTGTGTTCCCCCGTGACAAGGGCCCCCACGATGGAATCCACAGGTATGCTTGTATAGAACATGCTGGAGGAGCATGTTCCCCACAACTAGGGTCCCCACAACTTAGTCCATAGGTGTGCCTTTCTGGAAAGGGATAGTGTGGCTGGTTCCCCATGATGAGGGACCCCACAGCAAGTGACACCAGGAATGTGTCCACAGTTGTGCCTGTCTGGAAAGTGGTGGATCATCATGTTCCCCTTGACAAGGGACCCTGCAATGGCATTCACAGGTTTTCCTGTGTGGAAAGGGCTGGATCGGCATGTTCCACATGATGTGGGACCCCACAATGGTGTCCACAGTTGTGCCTGTCTGAAACAGGCTGGAGGGGTGTGTTTGCCACAACGAGGGACCCCATGATGGCATCCACAATTGTGCCTGTCTGGACTAGGCTGAATAGGCATGTCTCTGCATTGAGGGACCCCACGATGGTTTCCACAGGTATGCCTTGTCTGGAATTGAGTGGATCAGTGTGTTCCCTGTGATGAGAGACACCATGACAGGATCCACAGTTGTGATTGTCTGGAACAGGTTGTATCAGCATGTTTCCTGTGATGAGGGACCCCGCAATGATGTCCACATATGTGCCTGTCTCTAACAGGCTGGATAGGCATGTTCCCTATGATTGATGAGGTACCCTGCAATATCAACCACATGTGTGCCGGTCTGGAATGAGATGGATCGGCGTGTTCCCTACAACAAGGAAGCCCATGACAGCGTCCACTGGTGTGCATGTTTGACACGGGCTGGAGCAGAGTGTTCCCCACTATCAGGGACCCCACAACAATGTTCACAAGTGTGTCAGTCTGGAATGGGCTCGAGTGGTGTGTTCCCCATGATGAGGAACTCCACGATGGCTTCCACAGCTGTGCCTGTCTGGAACAGCCTGGAGTTTCATGTTCCCCATAACAAGGGACCCTGTGACTGCATCTACAGGTGTGCCTGTCTGAAATGGGATGGAGGAGAGTATTCCCCACGAGGAGGGACCCTGCAATGGCATACACAGGTGTGCCTGCCTGGAATGGGCTGTTGCAGTGTGTTCCCCGCAACAAGGGACCTCGTGATGATGTCCACAGGTGTGTCTGAATGGAATGGGATGGAGCGGCATGTTCCCCAGAACTAGGGTAAACATGACTTCGCCCACAGCTGTGCCTGTCTGGAACGGGATGGTGCAGCATGTTCCCCTCTATGAGGGACCCCACAATGGCATCTACATGTGTGCCTGTCTATGACAGGCTCAAGCGTCATGTTCTCCATGATGAGGGACCCTGCAACAGCATCCACAGGTGTGCATGGATAGAATGGGCTGGAGTGACATGTTCCCCGCAATAAGGAACCCCGCAACCATGTCCACAGGTATGCCTTTCTGGAACGGGCTAGAGTTTCATGTTCCCCACGACGAGTAATCCCACAATGGCATCCACAGGTGTGCCTGTCTGGAATGGGCTGAAGGGGAGTGTTCCCCATGACGAGGGATCCCTCAGTGGTGTCCACAGTTGTGCCTGCCTGGAAGGGGATTGATTGCCATGTTTCCTGTGAGAAGGGACCCCGCGCCATCGTTGACAAGTGTGCCTCTCCAGAAAGGGCTGGAGCAGCATGTTCCCTGTGACAAGGGACCCCACAACATTGTCCAAAGATTTGCCTGTCTGGAATGGCATGGATCGGCATGTGCCCTGCAATGAGAGATGCCTCGACAGTGTCAACAGTTGTGCCTTTCTGAAATGGGCTGTATTGGCATGTTCCCTCCATTAAGGTACCCCACAACAGTGTCCCCGGTTTTGCCTGTCTGTAATGGGGTGGATTGGTGTGTTGCCTGTGATGAGAGCCACCATGACATCTTCCACTGGTGTGCCTGCCTGGAAGGGGTTGGATTGGTGTATTTCCCATGACGAGGGAACCCTGGACAGTGTCGACAGTTGTGCCTGCCTGGAATAGGGTGGATCGTTGTGTTTCCCATGATGATAGATGTCACGACGGCATCCACAGATGTGCCTGTCTGGAACGGGCTATATCAGTGTGTTCCCCTCAACGAGGGACCCCGCGATGGCATCTACAGGTGTGCCTTTCTATTATAGGCTCAAGCAGCATATTCTCCATGATGAGGGACCCTGCAACAGTATCCACAGGTGTGCATGGCTAGAACAGGCTGGAGTGACATGTTCCCTGCAACAAGGGACTCTGCGACCATGTCCACAGGTATGCCTGCCTGGAACAGGCTTGAGCTTCATGTTCCCCATGACAAGGGACACTGCACCAGCATCCACAGTTGTGCCTATCTGGAATGGGATGAAGTGGCATGTTCCCCGTGACAAGGGACCCCATGAAGGCATCCACCCTGATCACTGGCTCAACACTACAGTCTCTTATCATCAATGTCCAGTGAGGTGTTGGGGTGCACACTAGTAATCCTAGGAGTCAGGATGGTTAGGCAGGAGGATCTTCAGGAGTTTGAGGCCACCTTTGGCTACATAGCAAGTTCAAGGCCAGTCTGGACTACATACCAAGACCCTGTCTCAAACTCAAAACCAGTACCACCAGAAAAAACCCCAGAACTTCCAATTTCAATTTTGTTGCAATCAGTGAGGTTCAAGTTACACACAAAGTTCATAGTTCACATTGAGGTTCACTCTCATATTGTATACTTCACCAGCATAAAAAATATAAAATGACATATTCCAACATTCTGGCATGACATGATGTTGTTTCACTGCTCTAAAAATACTCTATATCCTGAAACTTCTGTGTCTTTTTTCCCATTTCCAGTAAGATATTCATGTTTCACTGTTCCTATAGTATTTTTCTTTTCCAGAGTAACAAAATACTGGAATTTATAGTATAGGAGATTTTCAAATGCTAATCTCAAAATACACTGTATTATGGAATAGAATAATGAAAATATTGAATAGTACATCTTATTACTAGCAACAGTTCCTTTTTATCCTCTGTTATTATCCTCAATATCCTGGGTTAGTAAAGGTGTTGGATTAGGGGCTTTCATAGTTTTCATTGTGTCTTGGAGGTTATGAAAGGATACAGACTTGCTTGGACTGAATGCTATGAGTCTACACTAATCTTAAAATGTGGTGAGGAATTTCAAAATTCTGGTGCCCTTACTATTGTCTGTTTTTGCAAACACTTAAACTGTCACTGTTCTTCTTTTATATCGCTGAAAGCTACTTGTTTCACTGAACCTGCTTGGGGTCTTTCTCTGCTCCTTGGGGAATTTCCTAGCTTGGGAGCCTTGCTCTCACTGATCTGGTTCCTAAGCATTGAGAAGAAGAGGTGATTTCATTTCATGCTCATAAATGTCTTCTGTCTTTATTTTCACATCTTCCTATGTGGCTCCAGGACTGTGGTAGTTGAATACTTTCCATAATCACAGTCCAGTGTGAGCAAGAGTTAAATGTTGTGAAAGACAATAGGATATGGCTCGGTTAACACCAGGCCACTAGGATATTTTTCCATTTTCCAACCATGATGGCAGGAGCAACAGATTTGTTAGCCAATGTAGGAACACGGTCTTCAAGCTCTGCACTATTTTTTCCCATGAAAACCTGGGTTTCAGCCACAGGAGCATTCATTCTCTCTCTTTTTAAAAACATTAAGTTTATTGGCACATTGTAGTTATACATTATGACCACATTCATCATTGGGAATTTGTACCTGTACATTATATATCTTGGTTCTTATTTTCGCCCACACCCCTTCCCTCCCTGCAACACCTCCACCCCTCCTTATTTACATAAGCTTCTTTACATTTTATCTTTTTTATGTTTTTCTTTCTTTTGCCTTCTCCCCCCAACCCTATCCCATTCCCTTCTGAAAATTTTCTTCCTATTTCACAATATCTGTTATATATTTTGATCCTCATTTACTCTCTGTTTATTTTTGAATTATGCATATTTTAGAGGCCAAATCAAAATCACAGATGTCATTTAGCCTAAAATACCTAGAAAAAGGGAAATTATAGAAAAAAGTCCTCCTAATGTTCATGTCTAACCTATTTTTCTGTCATTAATATAGGATCCACAGGGGATATTGTGATGACCCAGAGTCCAATCTCCCTGTCCACCCCTGGAGAGTAGGCTTCCATCTCATGCATGTCTAGTCAGAGTCTGCTACTTAGTAATGGAAACACCTATTTGCATTGGTACCTGCAGAAGCCAGGCCAGTCTCCACAGCTTCTGATATATAGGCTTTCCAACCAGGGTCCTGGAGTCTCAGATAGATTCAGTAGTGGTGGATCAGGACAGATTTCACACTGAAAATCAGCAAAGTGCAGGCTGAGGATGTGGGAGTTTATTACTGCATGCAAACTGTACAATGTCCTCCCACAGTGATACAGCCCTGAACACAAACCTCCTTGCTTGGTATGGCCCAGCTGCCTTCATGGGTGGCTCACCTGGGGAAGAGCACAGCAGATGTTCTGAGTGTGTATGAGAGAGGAAGCTGATGGGAAACTCAGAACAAGAACTTGCAGTTGAGTGTCTGTCCCATGGTTGCCTTGGCTACATTCAGGAAAACTCCATTAAAGGCCCTGTCAGCTCTCACAGCCTGGGCATGGTATACTGGCAGAAAAAGAGTTGAGATCCATGTACCTTCTGAACAAATGGACACCACTGAATGTGAGATCTGAATGAAATCTCAAGCTAATCCTCCTAGCACTGCTTCTTTTTGTTAATGATCAGCTTAATGGCCATGTGATTAATACAGATTTGGATAATACATGTAGAACATGTCTTGAAGTTTATCAATGCTTATATCATTCTAGGAAGATTATATTTGGTAATATTTAGAAATGAGTATTTTTCCACTTTCCCCACTTCTTCTTTGTCCTTTTATTACTTATGATCCCAGTCCCTACAAATGGCACAGATGGCATTCCAAAGGATGACCTCTTGCCTGAGTTCTGAGGACAACTCATGAAAATCTTGGGCTTTGAGTTCTGAAAATAGACTTTTGTAAATTTATAGAAAATAGATACTGATGCTAAAACTCTTTCATTTGCTCAAATTATTTTTCACTCTTACAGAAAAGGGGTCCTTGAAATTCCAGAAGTTGAGTATTATAAAAATATACCATAAACTGGAAGGCATAGAGTATAGAAGTTATTTTGTCCCTGATTAGGATAACATGGCATATATAGTGTGAGACCATTTTTCTCCAAAAAGTTCAGAATGTAATGCTGTGTCAGTGTGATAGGAATATATCAAAGGTTAACTCAGGTGAAGTAACCTGATTTTTGGCTTGTGGTTGGTTCAGTCCTGGGTAATTCTTCAATTCTCTCACCTTTGCTTCCCACAGGAAGGAGGTGTCTTTACCTCAGAACATTGTCCACATCCCAGGAAGGGCATTTTTATTTTTTTAAGAAGCTGTCATTGTGAGAGGCTGACTGTTGTGTTGCTCACATTAAATCATCCCAACATCTTCAGCTTCCACTTGTTTTATGTTTGGTGTTCTCATAGAAGTCAATCCACATGATATTTGAGCTTGTGTGTCTGATTTAGCTCCCTTAACATTGTGCTCTCAAGGTGCATTCATTTTGGAGTCCTATTCAGGGCATTTTTGCCTGTGCCTGTGTTTAAAGCATTTTCTCTATGTTATCTTTCAGCAGTTTTGGTTTCTGGTTTATATGTAGGGCTTTGATTCATTTGGATTTGATTTTAGTACCAAGCAAGAGATGGGCAATCTTCTGCATGTAGATATCCAGATTTCTTAGTGCAATTTGTTAAATTTCCTATCATTTCTTTGCTGAATACTTTGATACTTTATGTATATCATTTTCTTAAACAAAATATTCTGTACATTTTTTCATTGTTATAATATTATACCATCATAATTTGTCAATAATAAAGGTTACTCAGGACTGCCCAATGAGAGCTCATTCAAGCTGGTTTCTAACATTTTTAGATTTTACACCAACATTCTCTGAGGATTTCATTAGTTTAGAGCACAACTTGGTCCATGCCCACCTTGTATTTTCCCTATCCTAAACCTGAAATAAGTCCTTTAACAAAGAAATACTGATTTGTGTTTCTGTAGATGGGTATTCAAAAGAGGAAAAAGATTTAGCACTAAAAATGTTCACTGATCAGAAAATACTTTTTCTGATCTATACATTGTATGCCTTCTTATCTAACTTCATGTGTTTAATCTATCAAACCATGAATTTATATGTTTTGATATAATGCAAAATCACAATTTGTTCTGTTATTCTCTATTTTCATATTCATAATATTTCCTCAAAGCTGAGACTCATGGCTTTGATTGTGCTGAGTGCATTAATTCAGTTGATAACTTTTTCTCTAAAGGCAATTTCTAGTTGCCATTGGTATTTTCACTCTGTCACAGCTTCTGTCCTCAGGTGTCCACACACCTGCAGTACTGCTAATGCAACTTGCCAGCTTACCAATGATCGGCTCCTTACATTGGTGCCCTCCTCTGACAGCCTGGGCTCTGCCTAGAGCACCAGTGACCACCAGGGCGTATGCTCTACTCTTCCTTCTGCAGCTGTGAGATCCTCTTCTGATTGATGGCACATCTCTCGCCTCATGGACACCCATATGGGCACACTATCCTTCCAGTCTGATTAAAGTCCCCAATCTTCTTTCCTCTCTGTATCATGGTGTAGAAGGCACTTCCATATATTTGACAAGAGCATCTCTGGACACTGATTCTAGAGATGACTGACAGAAACACAGAGGCCCAGTGAGAACGGAGATGGAAGAACTGGGCGCATTTGCCTGTGGGCTTCAATCCACACACAAAGATGAACTGTCTATTGATCATTGTGAGCTTGTAGCATTTTAACAAAATTGTATAGAGGATCAGCTACTAAAGAGCCAAGCTCTATATTAGAAAGACTTTATAATGAACAGAGTCATTAGTAGTGTATCATTAAATGGGAAATAAATATTAAAACTGATATTTTACAGATGTTCAAGGTCTTTCTGCACACTCATTCAAGAGATGTGTGATAGAGACACAAATGGAGAAAATGAAGAAAATGACAGCATGTAGGGGCTCAGGAGAGAAGTCAATGTTATGAAAATAGACCAAATGGGAATCCTACAACTGGAAAGTACAATAACCAAAGAACAATTCACTAGATAAATGTAACAAGAATAAATAATGGCAGAAGAATCACAAAGGGGACCAAGACATGGAGTGGGGGGAGGTGAAATGGGATGGGAAGCAGAAGCTAAAGGAACTGAGCTGTGTTATGTGCATGTACCGACTCTCCATGCTGAATGCAATCATTGCACACTGCAACCATCCAGCATTAAAACATTTAAAAATTAAGAAAGAACTTTCCTAAAGAAAACATGATCAATGAAAATGAAGACCTTAGAAATTTGTAGATAATTATTAAGTGTAGCAACAAATGTGTATGAGAATCACAAAAAGGATAGAAGATAGATGAGAAAATATTAGTGAAACCTTTTCAAATGCAATGAAACAGAATAATGCGCAAAGAAAGTCTATGAAATTTTAAGTGAAACAAAAAATCCTTTACTCAAGTTTCAAATTAAACACCCATATATGATGAAAAAGGTAAAGTCTCTAAGAAAAAAAACTCATTATACATAGAGAAACACTAATCATACAAAAACAAAGGTTTTGACATAACCAATGAAGAATGCATGATTGTGGAATGATATATTCTCATGTTGATGGGGTAAAAAATAAGTCTGGCAAAAATTTGATGTTCAGTGATAATGCACTTTAAAAATACAGTAAACATATGCTCTTTAAGCTAAAACTAAAGGAAAATTACTATGCAGAGACACTCCTCATAAGAAATCCAAGAGACTACCCTGAGAAGCAGAAGTATCAGTTTTTATTAGAAGTATGGAGGCTTGAATTGTGAATAAATACTTTTATATTTAAGGAAATAAGGATGTACACATGAATGTATTTATTTTATAGCACATTATGGACTCTGAGTTTTAAATAAACAAATGATTCTTCATAACAAAAATCTAGATGGAGTAATGCCAGAAGACAAGTAAAGCACTTGAATTCATAAGAAAACAAAGACCTCAAAAATATTGAAGAAACCAGAAAAAGCTGAAAAGAGAAAAATAATGCTTAGTTTAATTTATATGCCATTTAAGTCTAGAAAACTCTGAACTACTGTGACAAATATCAGAAGTACAGTTACCTTGGTAGGTTTTCTGGGAGCAGATATGGACAGGAAATGGCTGGAGGAGGGCATCTGAGGAACTGGATATATCATTCTACAGTTTGTCTGATCACAAATTATGTTAAACTATGTTTATTGTACATTTAAAAACTCTGCTCTTGACACTATATGTGTTTCATCTTAATTAAAAAATAAAAAGACCAAATGTAAGCTCTGCAAAACCAACATGTACTAAAAAAATAGGAACCACCAACCATGCATGGAAACTTATCCTCATTAAAATTGTAAAATGTGCCAGGAAAAGTGGTGAAGAACTAGAAAGCAGGACAAATAGAGGAAATATACACACATTTCCATCTGCTGCTGAACAGAAATTTGGTCTCTGTTAGTTTTCCTAGAATCCCAGATGTTTCATGACACTTTGCTCATTGGAGAGGTCCTGAGCTTCCTATTCACACTCATTCCAATTGACTTGGCAGATTTCTGCACACCACTTCACTCACCATGGCATTTGCACATTGCTCTCAAAGCAGGACCTTCCTTTGGTAGTCAGAGATAAAACTCAGTTCTACTTTGTGTTTACTGAACAAGACTCCTCAGATCACCTCAAAATGAGGCTCCCCATTCAGCTCCTGGGACTGCTGGTGCTCTGAAACCCTGGTAAGTTCAGGGGAGATGAGGGAGGAGATGGGGTGAGAGGTGAACTCTGAGACCTGACTGCTTCCCCTGTGTGTTCTGTCCATGAGATGCACAGGACTTGCCTGCCAAGATGGGAAATGGGCTGTTCACATCTGTGAGCCTGAGAAAGATTCCAGAAAATCAGGGTCCTGTGCTCTAGTCAAGATTGTCATATAGAAAGAGGAGGATGGTGTAGGAAAATCTAGAGACTCTTTGAGGATTGAAATATTGAAACTTTTCAAAAAACTTGAATATTTCTTTTGTGTAAATCAAAATAAAAAATTACATTGTCTAGCAGGACAGAAATAAACTGGGCAAGTGGTCTATAATGTCTGTTCATACTCTTTCACTTGCCACTATTTTAGGAACTAGCAGAAATGTTGTATTGACTCAGATGCCACTCTCCTTGTCTGTCAACCCTGGAGAGCTGATCTCCATCTCCTGCAGGTCCAGGTAGTCTCTGATGCAGTGATGGGAAAACCTGCTTGTATTGGTTCCTCCAGAAGCCAGGCCAGTCTCCAAGGTGGCTGATCTATTTGGTTTCAAACTGAGACTCTTGGGTCCCAGACAGGTTCAGTGGCACTGGGTCAAAGACTGATTTTACATTGAAAATCAGCAGGGTGGAAGCTGAGGATGTTGGAGTTTATTACTGCATGCAATGGACAGAATTTCCTTTCACAGTGAAACAGCCTGGAACAAAAGCCATGCTGCTTGGGGAGGCCCAGCTGCCCTCATGTGTCACTCCCGTAGGGAGCAGCACAACAGAGTCTCTGAGTCTGTGTGAGAGGAGGTGGGGAAGAACTCAGGGGAGAGGGCTGCTGCTGAGGGCTCTGTACAGTGTGTGCCTCTGCTACAGCTCAAGCACTGCAGGCTAAGTACCTTTTCCTCTGTGACATGGCATGAACAACAGGAAGACTGCAGGGTTTTCACTTGCCATTTAGGCAACCAGACGTGATGGAACAGAAGCACAAATGAGAGCTCAGCGTAATACACGCTGCCTTAGTACTTTGTCAATTAAATTCACTCAAATCACAGCCACGTGTTTCAGTCTGAGTTGTGGCAACATAAATATAGTGTAGTATTTTTTATATATTGATGTAATGCTTACTAGTGTCCATGTAGGAGGATTTGTTTGGTGGCACTGAGACTCTTCCTGTCCCCACATTCTCACTTCTGTTTCTCTGGACATATCTCTCTCCTGGACAAGGTCAGGCAAAATGTTTTACACTTATCTTCTGGAAAACCTCAACCTGGTGTTAAAGTTCAGCTTTTATCTCATCTGGTAAGCCTGCTCCATGAACCTGCTAAAGCTCAGAGGGATTCTCATATAGAGTGCTTCTGCCTGGGCCAAGCCTGTATTTCTGGTGATATTCACATTTATAAAATTGCAAATGGAAACAAAAGATAGTTGAACTTTCCCTCACTTAAAGGGCTTCTTCTCCCTCTAGAATGTTAGATCTTTTAAAATTTCTTCCTTGGCTTCTGAGTGTAATTATAAGCTTGATTTTCAAATCAATGTTTTTGCTGTTATTTTCTTCTGTATTTTTCTTGCCGTGCATGTGTTGATATGCTAAAATACATTTCTTTTCAAATTAAAGTGGAAGTTTATATATAATATAATTTATAATAATAGCATAGGTATAATGTAATATATAATAATAGCATAGGTATTTTACTTTTGATATTAAATTTTGAAAATGAAGTTCTAACATCTAGATAGTTCAATACCTATTCATCATATGGTCAAACAATATTGAATAGGATGAAAGAAGCCAAAGAATAGATGGTGATCAAAGCACAATTTACCATAATGGGTGATGAATGATGTGTATATTCCAGACTTGAGTGGATTTGCTTTAAAGAAACACCATTTGATATTGTCTTGTAATAATACTATTGATCCAATAATAAAATAGCAAATATTAAGAAGAGGTTTAAACATAACAAATTAATCTAGATTTTGTTTTAAAATGTTATCTTTTTGAGGTTACCTATTCAAACTAAACTGTTCCAATTGTACTCCCCTGAGTACAATTAAAATTACAATTTTCATATTTTTGACTTTTACTAGTAGATGTTTGCAGTAGATAATGATTGCATTCACTGCAGGAGGTTACATGTAGATAATACATTTTAATGATCTCTTCACCACTCCTTCCACTCCCTTTTTATTTTTCAAGAATCAAATTCATTTATCTTGTAAGGCCTTATAAAGCTAATTATCACATATACAGATTGAAAACCAGACTAATAGGTCAAAGAACATATAAAACATGGAAGACAATTGTATTCATTCAAGGTACACTTCTGCTTATGTAGTCTGTACAGGATTACAATATCTTTTTTCTGTTATCTGTCTTTTATTTCATACTTTAAATATGTATTGAGAATTAGTTCATGGAAAATTGTAGAAAAGTCATTACTTCCAATTATAAAGAAATTTATCTATCTCTTGTAACATTACCAAAATAGGAATTCCAGGAATTATTTCTTACAGAAAAATGAAATGAGTTGAAACCTAAAACCAGAATAAGAAAATATATAGAAGCTCTGAAAATAACTGAAAAGAATTAAAGAATTAAAAGAAAAGGAAAAGAAATTAAAGAAATGTATAAACATGGAAAGGGAAGAAATAATGAGGGAGGAAAGAAAGGAAAGAAGGAAGGAAATAAGGGAAAGAAGGAGTGAAGGAAAGAAAGAGTAAATACTAGATGAAGAAAAGGCCATGCTAGTTACTACCATTGAACATGTCATGGTACTTCTATGCACCATTATTAAACTCATCATCTGTGAGAGATTTGAAAGCAAAGGGCCCAAACCCCTCATTGGTTCCTTGGGAGAGAAAGAGCAGAATGGAACTTCACTGAAATTTTCTAACTTGCCTGACACTGCCTATGTTTTTTTCTCTTTCCTGATTCAGCTCTCAGACAAGGAAAAGTAACATAGATCAGACATTAGGCCAGAAAAACCTGTACAGGGCAGTAGTGAGCACCATCATTTGTGAAACCTGCATTTAGGGAAAGTCAGCATGAAATACAATGGGGCATCTAAGATCCTAGAAGAAACTTGGATGAGACCATTGAGATTGCAAATTCATTTAAAACAGGAATGGATATAGGGGAATTTGAGAGAATGAGGACACAGGTCCATGCAAGCCTGTGAAAGAATTAAGAAGCCATCAGTCTTCATCCAGGCAGAACTGAAATCACAGAGCAGTCCCTGACAATCAGTGAAGGTCTTCCACATCAGTCTCCAAAGACTGGAATAGGGGAATGTTTGTTTCAAATGCTGAGTTTCCTAGAAGAGATTATAAAACAAAGAAAGAGGAAACATCACCCATTATAAAAAGAAATTTTCCAGAATTCATACCTGAAAAATGAAGCACATCAGACATACAGGATATTATTTTTCACATTACTGTCTTACATGTGTAAATTGTGATGGGAGAATAGACAACTGAAGGAAGTCATGAAAGTCACATGTGGAATAATGATAGTATTTGCAAAGTGAGAGAAAGCATATACAGAAAAAAATTCTGGCTTGAAAAGCACCATAAATGTTTTCCATAATGGTTGTACTACTGTATGTTTATATTCCTGCCAATGCAAAATGGTCCTCAGACTGGTCTAGGAAGCCCAGCTATGGTGACTAAGACAACTTGATTGGCTTTTAGCAGTGAAGGGATTAGCAAATCACTTCTGCATGTGTCTGGGTGGGCCATGGAGGCTCAGCTTTGGGCCACAGATACAGTCTCCTTCCCCTTCTCTCTGGCACTGTGCCCATACTCTGCTTTGCACTGCCACTGGCCAGGCCTCACTTGTAAGCATGTGAGGTATTTGAGGGACATTTTACTTCTAAAATGACAGTCAAATATAACACTTCATGTTCAAATTGTAGGATAAGTTGAACTTTCCAGGCAAGCTGTCATTTTGTGGAGACCTTTTTCAGAGGAGAGAAACCCCAGTCTTCCAGGGCATAAACTGATAGATCAGGATAGGAAGTCAAGAGCATAGAAGACACAGGATACTCAAGTGGGTGTTGTAGTTATTGGTTTTTTAATGCGGTTAGATGGTGGGTGAGCCGGGCTCAACAGATATTGAAATCCACAGAAGGAAAGCTTTCATGACAGCACATGTTTCCATCCTTTTATCTTATAACTCAGGCTATACATTTATAGAATTTGTTTCTATTTTTTCTAGGAAAGTGGAAAGAAAAATATTGCAAATATTTATGAACAGATTCAGATCAAGCAGATTTATACATGTGGAGAATCTGGAAAATCCCTGTGGGCAAATTAATTGGTTTCTCCAAGCCTGTTAGATGTAAAGAATCAGTTTATTCCAGTATTAAGTTATGATACTGCTGGCCTGTGGTCATGTCTTTTACCATGACCTACTCCAAATCTCTCAGTCTACACATATCATGACAGTTTCCACGAAAACTAACTCTAGTTTAATGGACACAAGTAACCCACTTCACCACTCTCTTCCTAATCCATACAAATAATACCCTTGGTTATATTTTATGGTCCTGAAGTCCATGAGACAAAGGAGATAAAACTACAATAACACCGTGTTCTGCCTTTGGTTGACTTTGGTGTGGATTCATGATGGACACACTGGCCTGCTCCCAACCTGGGAACAGTGGAGATTATTTTCCTTCTTATCTGGATTGGCTGTGATCAGCTTTCATTGCTAGTGCTGCCCCAGCATAATGTGAAAACATAACAAAGAGAGATTTCTATTTAGAATTTAAAGTGTTGCTATTTGTATCTATTGATATTAGAGAAAATTGTCAAAAGCCTGCTTTGGCCAAAGATTTTTTGCACACTTTAGATATACAAGAGTCCATATGCAGCAGAACGGTGTGTACTACCTTCTAAACCTATCACACATTGTATGGTGCATCATTTGATTAATCCTCAGGACACCACATGATGTCATTAGCATTTCATTTCACAGATGAGGGAACAAATAATTTCCCAAAGCCACCTAATCATCTATGGCCCTAGAATATGTACTCAGGTCTTTAAATATGCTCCTCCTTTGTGGACACTTAGCCCATTGTTGAACCCATGACCTACAAAAAAGAGAAAGGATGAAAGCAGAGTAATGTGAAATTCACACATCCCTCGTGCCTCTTGCCATGCCACATTGACCTTGAGTTTAGTCCATTTTCATTTTTTCTCAGAAACACTAGTCTAAATCATTTACAAAATCTGAATGATTTTAGTTCAGACTTTGGGGTAAGCCAGAAAATGGAATTTCCTGACTTCTACATCTACTCTTTTCCATGCAACCTATGACTCATTATGTCCCTTTCTTACTATATCCTATAATTCTCATTTGTCATCCTAATATGGAAATCAAACACAAATAAAAATTTCCCTCTACTCCCAAGTGCTGAGAATTTACCTTATGCTCACATACCCAGATTATACATGATTTAATGAAGCTATTTACCCAAGAGATTATATAGAGAAGAGAATATCTCCTTCTAGCTCTTCTTCCAGTAAAATATTGTATGTCTCTTGTGAAAATTGACACCAAATATTAATAAAGTAGAAGTGTTTAAGAGATCAGTGAACAGGCACATACTCAGAGATCAAATAAATTACCTGTGTAAGCTTCTCCGTAGGTCCTGCAAAGCATCACCATGGCATCACAATCTTTGAGTACCATAAAATAACATAGTTTTGGAGTTCAGAATTCGCACTGAGATGAAATCACAGAGCCAGAGGGCTGTGCTTCTTCCAGAGGCTGGAGGGTAAAGAATCAGCCTTTCAGGTCCAGGGATTTAGCTCAGTGTTTTCACCGTCTGCTGCACAAGCACAAGGACCGAGTTCAATCCACAGTACCAAAAAAAAAAAAAAAAAGAATCAGCCTTTCAAATTCCAAGATGCTCCCACATTCCCCCACCCATTGCCCCTCCCTCCCATCAGTCAATGTCTATTTTCATTATCAAATTCCCTCTCTGATTGTGACTTTCCTCCTCATTATTAGGAGAATTGCTATGATTGTATTTGTCTCACTCAGATAATTCATACAACTCTCTCAATCCAAAAATTCTTATTGTAATCACATCTGCCAGGTTCCTTTTGACATGGAAGGTAACCATTATGTCAGGTAAAAGGCCGAAGACCAAGACCAGACCAGGCCATCTCAAGCCTTTATTAGGGGAATAGATCTGCTGGGCTGTCTCTGAACAAAGGAGAGACAAAAGCAATATGGCCAGGGCATGGAGAGTCTTTTATAGAGACTGGGGTGGGGTTTGTAGGGGCTGAGGCAGGGTTGAGTGAGGTAGTGACTAGGGAATGGAGGAGCTGGTGATGTCACTAGGTGGTAGGAGGTGAGGCAGGAACAGGGGCATGCTGGGAAGAAGGATTTGTTCTTTGGTAGGAGCAACCATCTTGTCATGACATCACACAGGGGAGGGGGCAAGGCATAATAGGAAGAGGGCAGCTACTATGCATAATAGCTGCTGAGGTAGTGGGAGACCTATCATTCCAGGCTTTTGTTTTATGATAGTTGGGCTAAGGTCTCTTCTTCCGGAGCTACTTCCTGCTGACAAGGGGTGAAAATCGGGGCTAGACCTGGATCTGATGAGGCCCGTGGCAAGTGAGGACCTCTTCCTTTTGTTGTACTTGCTGGCACACTGCCATGATGAACTCCGTGACTGTCTGGTTGGTGAATGTCTTCACTCGTTCCTGCAAGAAATTTTGAAAACAGTGAACCAGGCATGGTCCAAAGCAGAGAATTAAGCAGATAATACTGAGAGGTCCCAAGAGTAGTAGTAGCCAGGGGAGCCATGAGCTCCAGGAGCCAAATGTATCCCACCATTGATTAGTACCTTGGGGGACATATCTATCTGACACATTGAGTCTTAAGTCTTTTTCATTTGATGTGTAATTTTTTTTCATTATTTACATAGGTTTTACAGAGACAGCTGGATGTTTAGGGGCTGATTTGTTAAAAACGTAAGAGACTGTTATAGAAGTAAGAGATCATAGCTCATGATCTAAGGGCCCATGTGACATGTCCTTGCTCTTAGAGAATGAGTGGAAAAGTGATAAACACAATTTATATAATCTTTATAATCTTTTATTTTTTGGAATATAAAAGGTATATGTAACTGAGCAAATGTCTTTTGGAGGCCAACATACTGATGAGTGTAGTGTTACTATGAACCTGACTTGTCCTTTAAATTCAAGGCCATGACAATGTATATTTTAGGTTGATAGTTCCAGCAAAGCCATGGAATAGTTGTGTAAAGGACAGTTTTATTTCTGTATCTCTCAGTTTTTGGAGGCCTCCTAGATATATTTAAAAATAAAGAGAACTGATAACCTCAACAAGGACACTGGCCAACTTAAGGAGATCAAGTGTAACATAAAAGGCTTGATCTTTTTAGACACGGGTATGTATCCAGGAAATATGAGCACAATGAGAGAAGAAGCATCATAAACAGAGAAAAAGGATGTACATTATTTTAAAAGGAATAAATCTTGTAGCTGCTTGATATAGAACTTATCCTGACTGTGGCTGACCAGCAGGTGATTTTTTCCCAATACTCTTTATGGTTTTTCTTTTATCACTACGTGGTAGTTAATTAGTTATCACAGAATCAGAAAAACACTTATCTAAGAGGAAAGATCTGGAGACCAGTGGTTTCTAGGATTGGACACTTGTAAAGAACTTATTTCAATTTCTCTGAAAAGAATCTATACATACTTGTAGCTAATTAATGATTTTCCCTTCTATTTAGTCCCCAAAGTTTTGTTTTGTTTTTTGAAATGGCTGTGTCAGGCCAGGGATTTAGCTCAGTGGTTTCACCACCTGCTGCACAAGTGCAAGGACCTGAGTTCAATCCCCAATACCAAGAAAAGAAAAAAAAAAGAAAAAAAGAAAGAAATGGCTGTGTCATGAGTAAACCAAAAGATTTCAATGGGTGGGCTATGTATGTCTTAAATTTTCTGAAGTCTAGCTTTATTATTATGTCATCATTTCATACCTCTTTTGGTTATTTTTTTCCTGCCAGGTATTTAAGACCAAGTTAAAGTGAGACCTGTGTCAATCAATATGAACATCTTGTTATCTATCAAGGTCAGTTAAGTCTCCCTAGGTCATTACTTTGGAACCATGCATAGAGTCTCTCTGCTCCTCTGTCAATGTCAGCCATCAGGATAGGACATGGCCTTACTTGACCATGTTGTTTTCAGTGAAATTGTGGGATATTTTTTCTTGGTGACCCTCCTTTGTCACATAGTACATTGTCCTCTGGTGTCCAGCAGTCTCCCTGTTTAGGCGGTTGAGTGACTTATCAAAGATGTAGGACCCTGTAGAGAAGATTCCTTCTGGGCTGGGGATTTAGCTCAGTGGTTTCGCCGCCTGCTGCACAAGTGCAAGGACCCAAGTTCGATTCCCGGTACCAAAACAAAAAAAAAAAAGAGAAGGTTCCCTCATGTCCTGGATCTTTGTTGACCTTGAGGGGCCAGGGCCAAAATATTGGCTGTTCTCATAGCCCAGTTACCTTTTTAGTTTTGGTCTCCATACTGTAGTTGTTGAACACCCAGAAGAGAAGGTCAATAGCATTAGCATTGTAACAAGAGTAATGAATTTATTATAATTTTACCTGAAAAACAAGCATTTTGGAATTTAAAATATAGAGAGCTGTTATTGTTATCAGTCATGGTTGTTTTAGTAGTTGAATTCCTGTAGAATATTAACAGAAAAAGAGCCACAAATAATATTTTAACATGACAATTATGATGACTTTACCTTTGTAAGACATTTAAATGTCCATCTTGATATAAAATAGCCATTGTTAAACATACTCATTTTTTTAAAAAACACCAAAAGTTTTTACCTAAATTATTATCTTAAAAATAAATAAACAAATAAATTATTATCTTTTGATAGGATACCATCTAAAGAAAATATCTCAGCCCATAAATTTATCTGTTGTCATAAATAGCTGGAATGTATGAAAAAGGCAAATATCTGAATCAAAAAGAGGTTATTATCACAAACAAATATTAGAAAACCTGTGCAGTCATAAAGTACATTTAGTACACCAGAAAAAATAAAGCCTTGTTATCGTTGTTTTTTACAGGCTATTTAGTCCTTTGAAAATGACCAGTGTAGGCATACCATAATAACATATTAGAATTTATCCCTTTGATGACAACTGATGTAAACATAGTACAATAATATATTTAAGTAATATTTATTGATGTAAGTCTTTTATAAGGCTATGAAAACTATCGGGTCAGTCTGTTGTAAGATGAAAACTGTTGAGGTCCCCCTAGTGAACAAAGACTGGAAAATATTTCCATGTGGCCACTCTTTTGTTCACCAAGGGGAGCATGCCTTGAACTTAATAACATTTAACTATAAACAAAACAGCTGTATAATTGACAAAAAACAAAGATATAAGACAATTTATAAAATGAGTGCACTCAAATATATTTAGCCCAATGGAGTTATAATATCTCTTTATAATTTTTAGGTTTATAATTATAAATAAGACTATTCAAAACTTTTGTAAGTCAATTAACAGAGATCTCTTGTAGAATTAGAATCAGATGGAATGAAAACTCTATTCCTGTAAACCTTTTACAAAAACCTTGAAACCAACAAGTAAACATGCATATTTCCTTTATAAACCACTTCAATACACCTTCTTGGTGTACCTAGGCCTTTTGATCTTGTCCTGCTAACAAGACAAACATATAAAATCCTTTTATATCAAAAATATATCTTTTAATCGATAACTTTTTAAATATTTTGCCTCTGACTCACTATAAACCTTTTATACTTTTGTCCATCATTATCTCATCCCTAGTGGTCTTTGTTAAGTAAATAAAGTTCCAATTCCTGTTTAATGGTTAGACACAGGTGGTTTCTGTCACTGATTACAGCCCTAAACACATGACAGTTAAGGCACTTATATCACAAGTTTGTTCAAGGATTCCCACTTTGTTCTTCAGAGCTAGGATGCTATCTATAGTGGAGCTACAAATCAAAGGAGCTATATAAGCTTCACTTTAAAAAGCAGAAGCAATGGGCTAAGGCAAGCTTTTAAAGGGATACACTACCTATTTTGCTTCCACAACTACTTTCATAGCTAATCTACTAAACTTTAAAACTTTTCCCTATCAACAGGGTTATAAAGTGGGGGAGGTATGAGCAGTGAGTGTTTGGCTCAGGCTAGGAGTACTTGAGGAGAACAGGTTTAACAGAGGGAGGGTCAAGAGTGTGGTTAGAAAAAGGCTTGAATGTGGGAGATTTCTGACCATTTGCCATTGCGTTGACGGAAGTTGTGTAAATCACACAGTATTAAAATTGGAAGTGCCATTTTTGGGCCCTGGAAACACATTATCTAATTTATACTGAGGCCAAACCTGATTACAATAGAAAACAAGTCTTTTTGGCTTAAAGTCTTGTCCCAACAATCTGAAGGGTTTGAGTTGTGCCAGAAGGCAGCCCAGAGGTGTTGAGGGGTGGGGATTGGATTGGTGGACCCCCTTGTTAGAGGGAGTGAGGAGGAGGTAGCTCCCAGGGAGAAGGACAAAGGGGAGAAGCATCCTTGTCTCCTTTGAAAATCTCTGACTGAGTCTCCCAGAGGGAGCGAACAAGAGGAGCCAGCCAGTGGGACATCTCCCAGGGGCACAGTCCTGTGCCCAGTGGCTGTGGGAGTTTCTCTGATCAAGCAATTGGATTTCTGAGAAGTTACCAGAGGGAGAGAGAATGAGACAGAGAACCCGACGAGAGGGAGGCTGAACTCCCTACTCACCCAGACATTGGTGACTGGTGTCGATGTATAGTGTCAGCAATGGCAAAGGTAGAAAGCCCCGGAGGGTCCTGGCAATGGCAGATGTGGGCCGATGGAGATGCCCAAAAGGCCAGTCAACCCTGTCCTGTGGGGGATCATCCATTAATGGACCATCTACCATCCGAGTCATGGCACCAGAAATGTCAGGTAAAAGGCCTAAGACCAAGACCAGACCAGGCCACAACAAGCCTTTATTAAGGGAATAGATCTGCCGGGCTATCTCTGAACAAAGGAGAGACAAAAGCAATATGGTATTTATACATGTGTGTGCTATTTATTTCACTTGAGTATCCCCTCAATGTGCATCCACTTAGCTATAAATGTCTCTAATTTCTCTCTCTTTTTATTAAATTCTTTCATTGGTATATTTTAGGTACACAACACAATTACATCTCTCATTGGGAATTGTACCTTTACATAATGCATCTTGGTTCTTATTTTTTCCCCATTCCTAGCTCTCCTTTCACCCCCT